>JACDOX010000308.1:410629-437141 GCA_014549065.1 Cardinalis cardinalis
GTTTGCATTCAGCCTTGCAGCTGAATGTTTGGTGCTGATGGCTCAGACCTGTCACGAGCAATTGTTTGTCTTCCCTGACGGGATAAGCGTGCAAACAGAGTCAAGGAAACAGAACTGCCCAAAGCCCTCAGATTTGCTGTTATTCATTCTAGTGACAAMTATTGATGCTAAGTCTCAAAAGTCTGTTAGAACAGAGATATTCAACATAAAGGGGTTTGGTTTTGGTTTTTTGTTTGTTTCTTTTTGAGCTTGTTGTTTCTTTGTTGTTCTTTGGTTTTTTTTTTTTTTTAATTTACAACCATATCCTGAGCCTGGCAGGAAATGGTCAGTTTAAAAGTTTTGATTACAAACCCCATAAAAATTTTATTTAAAATGACCATATTTCAGCAGTTTTCAGATCCTGCTGTGACTGCTGAAGGGTCACATTAGAACTGGTTTTTGTAAGCAGAGCAACACACATCTCTGAAATTCCCTTTCACCTAATATTTTTACATTCAGGTAAAGCTTCCTCCCACATTGAAAGCACACTGTACAAGCTTGGCCCCAGCAAACTCATTTACAAAAAGATGCAAATCAGTGTTTCAAATGCTGATGGTGCCTGTCAGCACACACAGGCTTGACTGTCAGAGGTAGATATTCCTTGTTTACCAATAAATTCAAATCTGTTCACCCAGGAAAGCTCTAAAGGTTTCACAGCCACACGGTGACAAGGAGAAAGCACTGAATGCTCAGGCTGGGAGGGGATGCCCCAGCTGCTGGCAATTCACAGGCAGCTCAAGGCAGCTGGGAGGGGGCCCTGCACCTTCACCTTCACCTGTGWCCCCTCTGGCTGGGCCAGGGTGAGTGGTGGGGAAGAACAGGGCCAAGAGCTCCAGCAGGCTTACAGGGSAGTGCTGCCAGCCATTGTCAAGGGGGGCTAAGAGGCAAAGGGGATATGGTCATGATGAAATGATTCTTTAGCTATTTCTTTTAAGTAATGGCTAGATTTGATTTCTTTTTTTCCTCTGTAGAAAATGCCAGCTCACTCTGGCCCATCAGATAACAATTGCTGACAGGCAACCAGAATTAATAGGCAATTTGAAGCTACTTCTGGCTCTTGTGAATGTTTCTGTTGGTCCTGCGTAATGGCTGCACAGCTCAACAGCAATTCCCTATGATGTGCCAGGCTTCTTCTGACATCCTCAGTCACCAGCTAGGAGCTGCATTGCACAAAACTAGCAGATYCCTGTTTGTAGACTGTTTTCTGTGTTTCTGCGTTTCTGCAGCTCCCCTGCCTTTGGGGGTCCCTGGGCTCTGTTTCCCCTGTGAGCAGCGTGCCACAGGCTGTAGCTGTTGTAGCAGCTCCAGAGTGCTGGATTTCCCTGCAATCCCTGTGCCACAGGAGAGCTGTTGGGCTGTACAGGCACTRCTGCTAGTAGGAGAGGATTTACTCACCCCATCCTTCTGTAATACCACACACAGCAAACACTCTGCCACTTTATTTGATTTCTTTCCCCCTGCCTTCTTCCAGGAGGTCTCCATGGCCTATAATGCCAACACACCATGATTTAGCCTTGCCCCAGTCAAGTTCATCTTGGGAGCAGGAAGTGAAGCCCTTACTTAGGGATGAGGGAATGCTCCTTCCTCCAGCCCATTTAAGTCAATACAATTCCTCTTGCTGAGAGTCCTCCCTGATTTGATATTATAAACAAGGTGTTCCTTGGAGCTATGGCAAGAGATTTGTGGCAGTAGTAATGCTAAATTTAATTTYCTGGGATTCAGTCTCACCAATTGATAAAGCTGGTTATTCAGGAGCCATTCAAAAGTCCTAAGCTGTAAATGTATTTATTAGCTCCACTGTGCCTACAGCAGCCCAGGAACTACACTTTGTGGAATTTTTGTCTGTTTTCCACTAGCATATGAGCACAGATTCCTGGGACTACAACAGTATTTGTGTTGCAAGTTGCCTTTCAGAAAACCCAAATGAGTGGTAAATGTGTTGAAAATAGGGAGCTAAAAACAGATCCTTGTATTTCAGTCATAAATACATACTTAGTGAAATATATGATAAATTGGGAAAAATACATGTACTGATGTAGGACGCCTGTAAGATTAATTTGAGGACAGAGGTGAGAGGGATTTTTCTCACATAAATGTTATTTTGTGCCTTTTACTGAAGCTGTTGTGGTATCAAAGCACAACAGCAGTAACACGACCATGTCCTGTTTGCTAGCCCAAGGTGACTGTGCTCACATCTTCCTCCTTGAACAGCCATGGCAGAGGCAGGCTGGGGAAACTCCAGGGAGGCTTTGGGGAGCCTTGGGAACCAGGAACTGCACAAAAGGACTGACTGCATGTTTGTGTCTGGGTAGGTGTGTCAGGGCTGCCTGGTGGGGCATGGATGGAACAGGCACGTGGGTGTGCAGGGATCCAGCAGGACATGAGGCACTCTGAGGCAGCAAGAGCAGCCAGCCTCAGGTACTTCTGTCAGATTGAARCAATCCTTGGAGGCTTCACAGGTGTTTGAACCTCAAAGGCAAATCACAAAGCGTGGCTAAGGTTAGGTGACAGCCTGCCTGTGAGCCAGCACTAGCATTCAACTCCTCTGGCCTTAGGTTGTGTACATGGGCAGAGTTCATCTTTCCTTTCCTTTTTTTGTTGCTGCTCTCTGTCTGCTTAACTCTTCTGCACTGGTTTCCCCCTTTGATTTATTTTTTGCTTGTGTCACCCATCTCAAGAGACTGAGTCACAGTAGTGATTCCTACCTGCAAATTTCCTTGTTCTCAGTACATTTTCTGACACACAACTGATTCAGCTTCCCAGTAGGATCTGCCACTTGGGAGAGCAGAGCTTTCCTCTCTKTTACCAAGGTCTCTCTCTGTCTGACTATCCCTTGGCCCCCTTTAAAACCATCCACCACATGATCACTCAGCTTTTCCATAACAACTCCATTAGCAGTTTCCTTCCCTCTCTCACAGCTTACTTCCAGCTCTCTGTTCAACACCCTTATTTCTGCTGATGTCATTTAAGTTCTGGAGCTTCATCCTTTGACTCCCCTTGTGACACCTGCTCTCACATCCCTAAAACCTTCCTGTGCTGCTGTCACTGCTTCATGCAAGAGACTCTCCTACTCCACTTCTGATGTACAAGKGGAGTCTCTAAATACATCCTCACTGCCACCCTTGAGGACAGTCTTGAAAGATTCATCCTGACTCAGCCAAGCCCCTCCGTTTGCTCCACTTCTGCCTCTGGGCCACTGGCCTCTGAATGAATAGACCAGTYATGCAAAAACGCTTTCTGAACGCTGAGTTTCTGACTGAGTGGTAGATATCAAAATGCCAGTTAAGTCAGCTCTTCTCCTTTCTTTGTGTGGAGCAACATGTGAAGGCTGGGAGAGTCTGCAGCCCGTTCTGGCTGGGATGAGAAGGCACGAGGGTGATGCCAGTAAGGATTTCCTGGGGGAACAGAAGATGGTCCCCCCTCAGTATTTGCCCTGCCAAACAGCCTTTTCAGGGGCTAGTCGCCAGCATGGGTACACGATCCAAACTGATGCAGGAGATGGCCCCTGCTGCTGGCCAGGTTTGATTTTCCCCTTGCATCCAGCTTCTCTTCCACTTGCTCCCAGTGGCCCTGATGACTGYAGCCAGCAGAAAATGGTCTGTCTGGACCTTAATGCAGCAGGAGTTCCCCAGTGAGGAAGAACTCTCGTGCAGAGAGGAGGCCTGAGGAGCTGCCTCTAAGAGCAGAGTGGCTGGCTCTCCCAGCTCCAGTCTCCACATCAGAACTCTGCCAGGAGCACCAGCCTTTTTCTGCAGCTGATGTACCATGCCCTGGTCACGTCTGCCCAGCCCAGCCATCCTCGGGGACAGCAGCCGGCACTGGGCACAAGCACTGGGGAGCCACGAGATCCTGTGTGCTCTCTGCCAGCACAGGAACTGCCCTGGCAGTGCCAGTCCCAGCTGTCAGGAGGAACTCACTCCACACACTGGAACAGATCCCCAGAGACACCAAGGAATGGCCCTCCCTGGAGACACTCAAGAACTGCCCRGACACAATCCTGTGCCGTGTGMTCTGGGATCACCTGCTGGAGCAGGGAGRTGGCACCAGATGACYCACTGTGGTCCCTTCYAACCCCAGCCATTCTGGGATTCTGTAACAAGGTGGGTTACCTCATCACAAAAGGAACCTGCAGGAGCTGGTGCTGCCCCAGGGCCCCACTGCACTCCCYCCACCTCCTTTCCTGTACATCCAAGCAGCCCCAGGAGCCCACAGGGGACCCCTGAGGAGGACACCTGACTTCCCTTTGCCAGCCTGTTAATCCCCACCTGCTGCCAGGCTCAAGCACYCACTTCTTCTCTTGGCACGCCCACACGATGGGATTCCTCGTGCCATGTCCCTGGCGTGTCAGGGGCACCAGCCCTGCCAGCACTCTGTACCTGACCAGCTCCCAGGGGTGCAGCGATGGATGTCCCYGCTGCCACAGCTCTGCCTGGCAGGGGCCAGCACAGGCAGCTTTCCCTGCCTCCCGTGTCTGTAGCCAGCAGAGGAGCTGCCCTGGCAGCCCCAGGTCCTGCCTGCAGCATCATCCCCGGCTATGTCCACGTCTCCYACACACAGAAGGTCCAGCCAGGCTCCTTCTCACGAAAGTCTATTAAAGCAGGCGTGCAGGTTGAGGTGGCTACTGCAGCACAGCAYTGGGCTCGTGTTCCTGCCGGGTGTTAGCCACCCAGGACGGGCAGGGCGCTGTCACCTCGTGGGGGTGTCTCTGTGTCCCAGGTCCTCTGTGTCCCCTGGGCAGCTGCTGTTCTCCTGTTCCCGGCAGGGCTGGGGTCCCGGAGCTGTCACAGCGCCGGCAGGCGCGCTGGCCTGGCAGGAAGCCCTGCGGGGGTCGGCACACAGCCCGGGGGCCGCCAGGGTCTGCTGGGCGCTGCCGGGGGCTGTGGCACAGGCCCCCGCACCGGGGGACGGGCACTGATCKGGGGCAGAGCTCTGTGGGGCCGGGCAGCCTGGGGCTGCCCACCCKCCTGACTGGGCCGAGGCAATCCCTGGCGCCCTGGGGGTCGCCTGGGCCTCCTGGGCGCTTCCTGGCACGGTGACAACCTGTCCAGGGGACAGCTACTGATCGGGGGCTGAGCTTCCTGGCGGTGGGCTAACTGAGGCTCAGCATCCTCGGCTTGCCCAGCCAGGTGGAGGAGCTCCAGGCTCCTGGCAGAACCGCCCGGAGGTAGCCAGGGACTCCTGGTCACTCCCCGGGGCAGTGGCACAGGGCCCCTGTGCAGAGGACAGCTGGTGGTCGGCTGCAAAGCTGTCTGGGGTTGAGCTTCCTGGGGCTGCCCGACCACCAGGTGAAGGAGCCATGGCAGCTCCTGGTCTCCAGCAGAGTAACCTGGGGGTCGCTGGGGGCTCCTGGTGGCGCCCCAGCTTGGTGGTCCTGTCACTCTATCCATGGAACAGCTACTGATCAGGGGCTGAGCTTCCTCGGGCTGCCCATTGAGGTGAAGGAGCCATGGCAGCTCCTGGCTCCCAGCAGAGCAGTCCGGGGGCCGTGGCAGTGCCGGAGGGTCAGATTTGGGCAGGCAGCGGCTGCCCTGCAGCCCCATAGGAGGCAGCTTTTCCTGTGCCACCCTCGACCTGTGGACCTTGGTGGCTCTGTTCCCTGAGGGCGCAGAGCTGGGGAGCTTGTCCTGGGATCGATGCTTCGCCGACTGGGGCTTCTTCAGGGAGCAGCCCATGACCATCAGCCTCAGCCCCACAGTCAGACACGAGGACACGGCGGCCTGCAGGGGGACACAAGGGGCGGTGGGYGCTCAGGGTGCCTGGGGGGTGGCTGTCCCCAGCCCCCAGCCTACCTCCTTGTAGAGGAGCTCAAAGGCACCGATGGAGCAGGTGGGGTCGTCCTTGCGGTCGAGCACGAGGCGCAGCGTGTCCCGCTGGACGTTGGTGCACAGCTGGCGCGTCACCGCCGAGGAGGGGCTCATGGTGGGGCAGGAGTTGATCTCCAGCAGCCAGGGCTGGAGGTCCTCCCCGATGAGGAAGTCGGCCCCGAAGAGCTCAAAGCTGCCCTTGCGGGAGCCCACCTGGTCCCGGGCGCAGCGCAGGGCGYTCAGGATCGCCGCCTTCATGCCGGGCACCATCACCCGCTGCCAAGCGTTCGCCCGCCCCAGCCACGCCAGGTGGGCCTGGAACTGCTTGTTGGACCAGATCTTGTCGGGGGGCACGCGGGGGTCTGGCTGCCATGTTTTGTACCGCTTCTGGATGGAGACGTTGCAGAGGTGCCTGGCGCTGGGGCAGGGAGAGAGGGGCTGGGTCAGGGGGGGACACTGACCCGACCGAGGGGCTGGGCGGCGCCAGCCGGGGCTCGGGGGGACACTCACGGCTCCAGGTGGCACAGGGAGAAGGGCCGGGAGCAGAAGCGCAGGTAGCAGTCTCGGTAGAACCAGACAGTCAGTGGCTTCCAGTCGGTCACCACGAACCACTGGCGGATGTCGAATTTGGTGTTGAAGATGGTCAGCGGCCGCTCCACGTACTTCTGCACCACCCACTCGCACACGCCCGCCGCGGTGCCCACGCAGCTCTGCGCCAGCTCCAGCACCTCCTCCAGCCGCGTCGCGCACACGATGCCTGGGCAACACAGGGACGGTGGGACCCCTTCTCCGCGGGGACGTGTGTGCCCCACGCCTCCCCCAGCCTTACCCCTGCCRCGGGATTTGGCGCTGGGCTTGACGATCCAGACGTTGAGGCTGCCCTCTATGCCGAGCTGYGGCAGCTTCTCCTCCAGGCGCTGCAGCAGCTCCTGGCACCGCTCCTGCTGCTCCCTGCCTAGCTCCAGCCTGGCCCCCTCACTGTGGGGGGACACGGGGGGTCAGCACCGGCCCCACCACTGTCCCCCCTGCCCCGTCTCGCTCAGCACCCACTGTGCCACACGGTAGTATTCCGGCAGGAAGCGGTCCCAGTCGATGCACGTCCGGCAGGGCGACGGGGTGCTCCTGTCGATGTCCTGGTGCCCCAGAACTCCCAGGTGCTGCTCACAGACCTCCAGGGCCTCCTCCAGCAGCTCGGGATACAGGGGGGAGTGCGGCCCTGCTGTGGTCAGCATGAGGTGAGATTCTTAACTCCTACGCCAGCCTTGGGGCCAAAGCACTGAGCCTTCCTGTGGGACAGGTGCCTTTGGAGCTAGGGCAGGGGATGGAGTAAGGGATCCCAAGCCACAGACATGAGCAGAGGCTCAGCCTCCAAGCTCAGCCCTCAGACACGCCCTGAACTCCCCGTTTCATCCCTCGCCTCCGCCCCGCTCAGCCAGCTCCATGCACTCACCGGGTACCTCATCAGGTTTTGAGGGCTGCTCTGTCCCCACTGGCCTGTCCCCGACCTTCTGCAGGGCCAGTTTGAGAAGGCTGCGAGCTGCTGTCAGGCAGAAATCGTCTGCAAGAGGGAAGCATCATCCCTAGCCAGCCCTGCACAGGACATGGGAAGACTGGGGCACGAGGGGTGACAGGAGGGCAGCAGCTCCAGGCTCACCAATGAAGGCTTCCGTCTCGTCCTCAAACCCCAGCCGGTAGCACCGGGGGAAAAAGGTGTTGAAGTCAGCTTGCTCGAACCAGGACAAGTTTTGCAGGCTTTGGCACAGCCCTTCCTGTTTAGAGAAGCTGGTCATTTCCTTCTGGACACCTGCACCCCTTGTGTCCCCTCCCTGAGGCCCCCATGCTCCCACCTTGGTGCAAAGCGCGGCCAGCCGGGGATAGCGGTTCACCACCTCAATCCTCGGCAGCAGCTCCTGGTCAACGCTGCTCAGGCGAATGGTCCAGAGGAAGTTTGGCACCTGGTCCTGCACCAGGAAGGACTGCCGGAGGGAGTGGGCTGGGGTGAGCCAGGGAGCCCCCATCCTGCCCCAGCCCTGAGCCCCAGGCTGAGCCCTGCCCCTGAGGGTGCCACGGGAGGACGTGGGGAGCTGTGGCAGAGCTCAGCCCTAGCCTCCTTAGCTTACCATGAGGTCATGGATGTCTTCAGAGTCCTCGCTACACTGGTCCTTGTCTTCCTTCTCGTCTTCATCTTCCCTTTTCCCCTCGTTCTCCTTATCGTGTGCTGCGCACCATGGGTGTTGCAGGGGCTCTGCGGTGCCCGAGGAAGGCTGTGCCCCACCAGGCRGGTTCAGCACTGCCTCCCCCTGCTCATCGCCGCCACCGCTTGCCCCCTTGTCCAGCTGCTGTTTCCTTTGGTCGGCAGGCTGCTGCTTCAGCTGCTTGCGATTGAGGGGCAGCTTCCTCTCCACCCAGCCCCGGGCGCGCAGCAGCCGGCGGATGACGGGGTAGGGGCCGTGCACGGTGAAGATCTTCTTCTCCTGTGGGACAGCCGCCAGCTCAGCCTGCCCTGCCAGCGCTCCAGCTCGGCTCTGCCGAGCCACAGGGGTACAAATGCCAGCACGTGCCATCTCGGGGCACTGAGGAACCGAACCCCTCACCTTAATGGCCTTCTCCACACGCAGCCTGGCCTTCCTGAGCCGCTCCGACTCAGCCGCGTACTGCTGGCCATCGTGGTAGCCGATGGTGGCAGCTGCCGCCTGCCCTGTGAGGACAGCCCCACCTGAGCCCGCTGTCCCCGTGTCCCCAGCCCCACGGGGTGGGCAGGGAGCAGGAAAACATGCTGACCTGTCTGCGTCTGCCTCACCAYGTCTGGGGATCCTGCCATGGCATTTCCGGATGTGCCAAGCCTTCCGCCGGCATCCCAGCTGCACTGCACTGTTCCCTTGTCCTTGGCCTGCTGGGCCAGGGGCAGCTGGGATGTCAGCTGCTCGGGTGCTGCCCCTGGCTGAGGGGCTGTGTGCCTGCAGGGCTGCTCTGTGTCACGCTGTCCCAGGCCAGCCTGATGGCGAGGGGAGCTGTGGGTGGCTCTGCCTCCTCCAGGCCAAGCAGGTTTTCCTATTCCCCCATCCCTTAGGGACTGCAGTGGGTGTCCTGCACAGGACGCAGCCTCCTTATTCCRTCACCACTGTGATGCCACAATGCAGGGTTCTCAAAGCAGCCTCAATACACAGGTCCTGGTTCTCCCCTCTTGTGAGGGCCTTTAACCACCCTGACAGCTGGAGAGGYGACCCATTAAAGTACAGACTGTCCAGGAGGTTCCTGGAAAGCTTTGATGATCCCTTCCTGACACAGGTAGTGGAGGATCCCACAAGGAATGGTGTGCTGCTCAACCTTGCACTAAGAACCAGGAAAAACCTCGTTGGACATGTGAAGGCTGTGAACTGTCCTAGGTAACATCCCTGACAGAGCTCTGCCAGAAGCTGTTTTACCTTACAGTATAATTTCTGACTGCTGCGTGATTTTATTTTGATGGCTACTGTTCAGCAAATTGCCCCTTTGCTTCTCCTTCTTTCAGAGATGCAGTTTCATTTATGATTGTTCACGGGCTCCTTGCCCACACTGCCTCCTGTGACTTAACTGAAGCTCTACTATTTTTGTTATTTACAATCACCTGCAGCCAGCAGCAGTTTTATGCTGAGAGATAAAAATCACCCACTGGTCATTCAGTGTTGTTTCACTGTGATTGCCCCCGAGGGATGGGTTACCCAGAACCTCAGTTACCTGGCTGCAGAGGTGGGTCACAATGTTAAACTGGCATCACAGACAGGCCCCTTGGCTCAGGTGCAGGGACTGGGGGGCTCCAGACCTGCTGGAACGTTTTTCTCCAGGAGAATGGAGAAAAATGGATTACAGATCATTATACAGAGATTATTATCCTTTCAAGAAATCAGAAGGAAAACAATATGTGCCTGTTGGGGTGGAAGCAGTTTCAGGTCTCACACGCACTTTGGAAAATGAATGGGAGAACATAAAGGAAGTACATGAGGCACTGTGGTAGTCCTGGCTGTAAACTCTCTGTGGCCTCTACAGACAACTCAGAACATTGCTGTCTTAGCTATTTTCTGAATGCCATCTTMATATCTACATATCTAGAGTAGAAGGGGAATGTATCTTCCAGGAAGAAGTTTTGTGTTGGGGTGAAGAAAGCCTTATAAAGCCACACCCTTGCAAAAGATGTGTGTTGCAACAGTGGCTATTCCATGAAGTATACTGAGCCAGCTCCAAGACTTGGAATCACATGAGGATAGATCTTTTTCCAGACTAAGCCCTCAACAAAAGATTGTGTGTAAGCAATATAATCTGTAGAGGAAAAACTTGATACGAATTTCTTTTATGGTAACTGAGATTTATTTACTGAGCACTGCACGATTCCTTCCTTGCAAAGGAGTAGCCTTTTACATYTTTGTCTCCTCAAAACACATGCTGAAGTAGCTTTTTCCAGATGCTGTGCTTATTTCTCAAATTTTCTATTGAAGAGGGTTGTAAAATCTGCCATGTGACCACAAAGAGCAGCGCGTTCACTGAGCAATTCTCGCTGTTCTGCAAGCTGCATTGCTGTGGCATCAGGGCTCCATATCTACAAAATAAAGGTTTGTGTAGTTAATGTGGATGGGCCTTTTGCAGCAGAGGCACTAAGAAGGTACTGTTAGCCAAAGAGAGGCACGTTCTAGCACTCCTTTCCACTGTTAGACATAGAGGAGAAGCAGTGTGGCCTCCCAGCAGAAGAGAGCTCAACAATGTGTGTGTGCACAAACAGAGCATTCTCTTGCTGTCACTTCCAATCTGTATCATGCCATGGACTCCGATTACAGATAATGTGGGAAAGAAGATCTTAAGGTAATTACTTAAAATTACTGASTTGGGCTCACGATCCTCAGAGTGGAAAATAGTAATTAGCTGTAGAGTCATCAGCCATGTAGCCTCAGTCCTCTGAGACCATTGTAGAAACTAGCATAAATCARGGTTAGGGAAATGATAAACAAACTCCAAACACAACTGCTCAGCCAGCAGTGACGTTCTTTTCCTTTTCAAGGAGGAAAAAAAAACTTAGAAAAATTACCTCACTGTGATTATGTTGTTCTGTTTCTCAGTTATTTCTAAGCATGTATGACAAGACCAGGACAGAAAAGTTGTATTTTCACTATTACAACTCTAGGTAGCAAATATTTAGTGTGCTGTGATCCATCTAGGTCAGTAAATGTCACTGCCAAAAGTCATCATGTGATAACTAATCAACAGGGCAAGTTAGAAGTTGGTGCCCAKGCTATGCAAATAGGCTCCTATCTTTTAAAAGCAGGAGCATTTTTATTTTACTGTAGCTGCACTTTAATCCAATTTAAAAATACRATAAGAGATTTTGATTTTGATAAGAGATTTTGATATATAAAACAAATATTTGATTTCCACAAATATATGTCTTATGTATATATTTGTGTCATTATAAATTATACATCCACAAACTCTTTAATTTACTCTTGTTTGGTGGCAACCTCTCCAGGTTGTGTCACGTCATCTCTAAGCTAGATGAATGCTTGGATTGTTCTGGGTTTTGATCTCAGCAAGAGATCAAAAGTCACCATGGAACTGCACTCCTGTTTTGCTGCTGTACRTACTTTCCTGGGTCTGAAGGAGATGTCATTTTTGTCTTCTCTCGCTGCCAAGGATTTCCAATAAGCAGAACTGTCCTTGCGGGAACGCTTTGTCTTTTCAGGAACAGCTTCTTCCTCAGGTGGTGGAGATCCATCTGGAGACTGAAGGGGAAGAAGGTACCAATTTTACCAATACATCATGTTCACAAGCAAGGCATGCATCCTGCATCTTCTGATGCTCTGCTGCTATGCTTACTGGGGGGGTATTTTTCTTAATCTCTTCAGAACTGTTTCTGTCAAAGCTGATTTTTTAAAATCAAAAATTGCAAGGGCCACCCTTTTGAAAGGTAAAAGGCACCTCTCTTCCTTGGGCACTAAAACATTAGGTGCTCTTTGTGACTCCCAAGACAGTCACCTTGTACCACTGGTGATCCCATCTGCTTCCAAGTGAGGAATGAACAAGCMCCTAAGGTTGTCTTCCTCCTGCCTCTGAAAGTCCTGTGCTGTCCCTGACATTCAAAACCTTTGTGCAAGGGGATGCCAGCATTTAGCTACTGGGACGTATTTACTGCACTGTCCAGGGCAGCTGAAGGACACCTCCAGCCCCGCAGGTRCAATTTCAACTTCTCCCTAAATAGCAAGCTGGATGTGACTGAAAGTGCCACTGGTGAATCAGGAAGGTCTCATCCACAGGAGGAGAACCCRGATGTGGGCACAGAGGCTGGTGTCAGCTTGGGAATAGGGCAATGCTCAAGACTCCCAGAGGCTGCAGGAAAAGCTTTCAGAAATAAAACAGGCAAACATCTGTGTGGGATTTGAGAAACAGGACTCAGGTAAATAGTGGAAGAGGAAGGATATGGCACAAAATGGAAAATAGGAAGTTAGCAAGCCTGGTATTGTCTCAGTGAGTTCAACTAGGAGAATAAAAAACCTTTTAACCAGTTTGAAGGTTATTGCTCTTATCTTGTGAA
Organism: Cardinalis cardinalis; assembly: GCA_014549065.1. Lineage (NCBI taxonomy): Eukaryota > Metazoa > Chordata > Aves > Passeriformes > Cardinalidae > Cardinalis > Cardinalis cardinalis. The sequence continues at coordinate 423,029 of JACDOX010000308.1, forward strand.
AAAAGAGGTTCTCCCTTTAAGAAATTATGAACAACAATTACCAGTTGTTCAGTGTTTACCACAATAGAGCTGGATAAGCATATACTTCAGGAGGAGGGAAAAAGAAAAGGAAATCTTTTTCTGTGTCCGTTAGTGATACAGGACATCATTCTGATGTGTGTCTGGGGAAGACATGAAGTTTGTCTAATTAGCAAGAAAAATTTCAACCAATGAACAAGTTCTAATACTCACAAGAACAGTATGGGCATCTGAAAATACTCACTTTAACAAAGCTGCCCAAGTTAGAGCATTAGACAGGAATGGGTGGTAAATAATAGAAAGAAAGCAGCTCCCTGCTAACTATTAGCAAATCAGTCCTTTGTTACTATCCCTCATACCTCTGTTTTCACAGATTTCGGTGGCTCTGGTGGTTTTGGCTTCCCACCTTTTGCTGGCTTTGCTTCTTCTTTTTCTTGTTCTTCTGCCAAAATTTGCAGTTGATTTTCGAGCAGTTCAATTATTGTAGCATCTTCAAATACTTCAGCAAGATCGAGAGCACTCCTTCCTGTGTTTAAAAAAATAAATATCTGTGTAAACCATGAAAATTAACTTTGGCACTGGTTTATTGCAGCTGGACAATCAACTGAATTTAATATGGCCAGTGTTTTATTACCCATCCCATGTGCCAGCAGCGTGCCTGACATTGGTGTGAGGACCAGTGGTTATCAGCACTGCTGGCAGAAATAAGACCTGGCAGACACCAGCCCTGAAACTCGTTTTGCAGGAATATTGCTGGAATTCTTGTATTGCTTGCTTTGTTCTTAATGTCCTGCCATTTGCAGCCTAATACACTGGTCCTGCAGGTTGTCGTTTTGATCTCTGAGAGCTGAGAGCAGTTAGCACTAGTTAGACCTTGTGCTGTGCTGGCCGTCTCCTTCTGCCTCTGCTTGCTCTGTGGCTGCCAAGGGAAAGCCCCCTGATGGAAATGGACAGCTTCAGTGCTTAATGAAGGAAAAAAATCTGTCCTGGYTCTTATGAGACTCTCTGGCTGTAAAGTATCTGTGAGACTGAACTGCTTTGTGAATCACAACTCCACACGATGCAAGGAATAAGGAATACACATCCCTTCTGCAAGCAGGGTTTCCCCACYAGGCATTTTGGCAAGGAAAATCTCATTGTGTAGCAATGCTCCTTCCTATGTTAGAGCAACAGCTTGAAAGGTGATGCATGTGAACTTTTAAATTACTCTGGAGACAGTGGAAATAACTCTGAAGGAGGGATCTGCTGTGAGGAGGTAACACTTCAGTACCAGCTCAGATTTGGTTTTCTGTTAAATATTTTTTTCCTCAGGAGTTATATCTACATGTAGAGCAGCAAGGAAGTCTTTTAACCAGAGCTGCCTGTGTCTCAAAATAAATCACTTAAATGAGTGGCAGACTATACTCTAAGCCACAGCTGAAACCAAATTTTCCCTCAAATAATAATAACTAGATAGAATGTTTTCATTAAAGCCACTTATAACTCTGTATGTATCTTGTGAGGAGTAACAGTCTCCTGAATTGAGTAATTCTTCATGTTACTTCATTTTCTAGATATGCAAAGCCCAAGAAAGCCTTTTCTCAATAATTATTCCATACTGGAGAAAACTAACTGCACCTGTTCCTTCATCGCAATCCTGACAGCRACCCTAAACACAGAACAGTTCTCCAAGCGTTCCAGGTGTTTTTAATAAAGAAACAGCCTGTTTTGGAGACATTGCTATTTACCATTGCTGTTTAAAGCCTGGACATCAGCACCAGCAGTGATTAAGAAGTAGACCATGTCCAGCCTGCRGGCCTCAACAGCTCTCATCAGCGGGGTGGCCTCGCCTATCGAAGGGGCATTGACAGCTGCTCCAGCCTTCACCAGCACCTCAGCGATGTCCAGGTGTCCATTGTAGCAGGCATGGTGCAGAGGGGTCCACAGGAAGTTGTCTGTTGCATTCACATCAGCCCTGCACAGGGTAAGAGCAGCTGAGGCAGCTGAAGCTGTTGGGCGCCTACAGTAACAGCCCCAGCTCCAGGGCAGTCAGCTGGAGCTGCCCACTGCAGGGGCATATTCAATGGAAATAGCTATTGTCATACTGCTATTCTGAACCTGTTTGAGTCCCCGAACTTGGCATGGAATAGGAATTGTAAGTGTGCCTGGGCGCTGCTCATGTCTGCCCCTAAGCCAGCAGTGTCCTCCACATGGAGCTTTTCATGGGCACAGCAAAAAGCACAGGCATTCCAACACCTTAGTCCTGTAAAAGGCTGCTAGTGCTCCAGCTTCACCGAGAATGGCAGAAAGCAGACTCAGGAACTCAAAAAGTTCCCTTGTGGCCAAGAACAGGTTCTACAGGACATGGGGCAACACTGCAGAGCTCGCSCACGAGAGGGAAGCGTTCACCTTTCCTTTAAGTGTTGCTGCCCTCTGCCTGCTCCATTCCTCTGCACTGGCGCCTCCCTTTGACAAACGAGTTACACAAGGTCTGCCTTGAGAGTGAGCACTGAAAAACTATTCAGCTACCCTGCTGCTGGGCTAGGACCTGTTTCTGCCTCAAATTAAAACTGGGATGCTCTGCAGAAAGCAAGGGCTWGTTCAAGGGAGATCCCTGCAATAGGCTGCCTTTGGTTGAATCTGGGAGGAAAAGCATTTCCAGCCCTAGAGGTCCTGAAGGGAGTTAGGGACACTGTCCTACTTACTTGGTGGACAAAGAGCTGCTGTCTTCCCAAAAAAGAAGGAGGAAGGAAGAAAGAAGAAAAATTATGAAGGAAGCTGCTTGCAGGGATAGGTGTTTGCTCTTCAAGTCAGGTGATTGTCCAAATAATAGCAGATTCATCTGTTCTTCTTACCTTGTTTAAATTTTTAATCTTTTTCAGAATTCTATCTTTGATGAGATCTTAGCACAGTAAGTTCCCTGACCTACCATGTTTATCTCTCTTATCTTTCAGTCACTAAGCTGTTATGGTTTATTTGTATGCAGTTTTCATTTGTTTTAATTCTCATCAAAATGAGCTTCTTCAGTTATTTCACTTTCTCAACCCAACCTCTTTGCCTGCACTCAGACTCTGTCTGCCCCTGAACCCTTTTTCCTAACTTCATCCTATCAGAAAGAAGCCAGTCAGTGGGAACAGGGACAGTGCAGCACTGATTTAACAATTCCTTGRCATTTTCTGCCCATCAAGCACAGAATTTCCCATCAGACCAAATTTCATTTACTTCTAGTTCTTTCTGAAGGAAGATAGAAAGTAGAGACCACCAATTTAATTTTAAACGTAATAAATGTTAACCATTTAGCTGGATAATGTTTTGTTTTGTTTTCAATATGGATTTGTGGTTGTGTACTGAAAAGGTTATATTGTAAAAGGTATTTGAATRCCCATGCTAAACTGCAAGCCCATGATGCTGAGAGATGCAAACCTAAATGCTACTGATAACTTTCCGTTTTCATTTCTTTCTATTGGAACAATCTCAAAAGTGGTATTATTTATTCAAGCTAAGTTACTGTGTTTCGAGGTCCTATTGTTAAATAGGATGTGACTCCAGTGCTCTCTACTGAGGCTTGGGAAAAGGAGTAGAGATTAATCTAGTGGATTAATTTGGTAGCTCCTACATCTTTATCTTCAGAAAACCTGAATATACACATTACCCAATTTTCCATATGCTCTAGGAATGTCAGTGTAATTACCTGGGTGTGGAGAGATCCATGTGCTGCTAGTCTTTGCAGGAACCAGAGCAATGACTACAGCCCCTTTCCCTGAGATATTAATATTAACATGAATTCTATCTATGTATAGTAGAGAAGGAACCCAGTTAACGTAAATATCTTTGAAAAATGTTCATTTAAGTAATTATGTGAAGGATTGTAGGACCACAGCAGCGTGACAACAAGAGATTACGCTATTACACAAGTATGACTGAATCTTTCTGAAACTGCTTCCATTTTTAAGGCGTCATTGAGATTTTTCACAAGTGTGTCTGCAGGCTACAGAATTGCTGAAGCACTTCTAAAACGAGGAGCAGGCTAATTAGCAGGGGCTTCTGATGTAAATCCTGCTGTTTCAGCCTGCCTCAGCTGCAGAGGAAAGTGGAGGTTTAAACCAGGCATGTGGAACAGGAAAGTCCAGGATCACCTCAATGATTTCAGGCAAGTCCTTCAAGTCAGATTTCCCCAAAATCATTTCCCAGTTTTGAGAGTTCACTTGGAGGATGCACTACTTGATGCACTACTATTTGGGTATGAACCTCTGCTGCTGACCAAGTATCAGCAGCCCAGACACCAAAAATTGCAGTCCTGGGGAACTTGTCTCTTGGTTGTTTTCATTTCCATGCTACTAAAATATGAAAAAAAATAAACTTACCCCTGTGACTTGAGATCTTAGGGAAGTAACTTTAATATTAAATGTTATGTAAGCAAAAAACAAACCGTAGCCTTTTGCATCCAAATATTCAGTGGACATTTATGCTTTTGAAGGCCTTCCCAAAATAGCAATTAAATTGAAATTATCTTACCCCTTTTCCAGAAGAAACTCCACAAGAACTCTGTTGCCACTTGCGCACGCAACCATCAAAGGTGTTTTGTAATATTTATCTTTCATGTCTACTGGCACGCCCTGGTCGAAGGCTCTCTGCAGAGACACAAAGTCTCCTTCTCTGACCAGGTAGTTGATATCCATGAGGGTTTTACTGGGCTCCTCCATGTACCAGGCACGGTCATCGAACACGGGGTGGGCGGCGTGGAGGGCGCGTTTGAATCGCTGCTCCTCGGGGATGGTGGGGACAGCCTCCACCATGCAGGCAGGGAGGCCATCGTCCCTGAGGGGACGTTCACTCTTGGGCATCACACAAACTGGCACAGGGAGGCCYTTCTTGCCTTTCTTTCTCGGCGGCTTCTTCTTCTTCTTTGCTTTGGGCCCAAAGGAGGATAGCAGAAAGGTTTTCTGCAGGTATTTTGAGCCTTTAAAAAAATCATCCAGGCTGATCTTGTCAGAAGATAYTTCATGCTTTTTAGCAAGAATTTCTATTTGTTCCTGATCCACGGTGCCCCAGCGCTTCCGAATGACTGCCATGAAATCACTTTTGGACACTATCCCCTCGTCTTCCTCGTCAATCTCAAACTCCTTGCGGATGGCATCCTCGTGCTGCACGGACCAGTCGTACACCTTCAGGTACCAGGCAAGGGTCGCATCTGGCTTCTTTAAGGCTTTTTCAGCTTTGCGCAACACTGCTGCTGCTGCTTTGAACCCACCGCCCTTGGCAACATCCCTTGGGGTCAGATTTATCAAGTTGGACCATGTAGGATCACAGCCTAGAAATATGGACACAATATGGCTAATAGTGCAGYGGAATTCCTAATTTTATAATATAAGAAACTTGTAATACACAGGCAACTCGTGGCCACAGGCCTACAATTTTATATAAATAGCAGTGGTAGGTGGAACCACATCATTGATCCCAGGCTGGAAGGTCAGCCACATGTCCTTGTTTTTTTCCCAAAGGGAGAAGCATTGAGCAACCCGTGCTCTATTTATTTATCTACCCATGAATGTGTATAAAGAGAAGTTCAGTGTAACTTTACATTTTTACTTGAAGTGGTAAGCAAGATTAAGAAGCAAACTAAGATTAAGGTGTCACTTATTTCCATACCCCAACATTACAATTTGGCAACGGATCACTTGTTTGATCACAAGAACAGAATGTGGGATTTTGCATGGTGCTCTTGGATCAAAGCTTGAAGTGCGATGATCATCTGATCAAGTCAGGAAAGGATCACAGCTGCTTCAGGGCATGTTTCAGTACCCATGGGCATGAAGTTTTCCTCATGACTGCACAGAGATTTTTTAAAGTGATCATCAAATCAAAAATGTATTTTCTATCGGAAGTTTCAATACAATACATCTAAACCCAACTAAACCCAGAACCACTTAATACTGCCCAACACTAAGTTATACAACCTCCTGATGTTTTTGCTGCTTTTTTTGAGAAATGTTTTCTCATCCACATGAGGTAAGGGCCTCTATTAGGCTCTTCTGAATAAGAATTTTGCCACAGGGTACCCAAGAGTCAAATCCTTCAGAGATACCCAATGAAATCTTTCCTTTAGCACAGAAATAGAATACAGATAATAGTTGTGAAGTAATTTAGTTTTAATGTACCTCTTTGTCCAATATACCTGCAGCAGTCTGTAAATCCTCCCTCTGCAGCATAATGAAGTGGTGTGTTACCATTCATAGCAACCAGTTTCAAGTCTGCACCATAACCTGAAATAATCGCCAGAATCTAGAAAAACAAACAGAGTCCCACCAAAAATCTTGTCTGCTCTTAACAAGTGAAAATGTGAGATTGATTTACAAATAAATGCAATATCTTACATTCCCATTCTAATAATGAAGTTCTCTCCCATGTTCAGCTGGTCAATGCACATATAACATTAATGTTTTCTATAGCATTATGCTTATTTAACTGATGAAACAGAAACCTTGTGTAGTTATAGACACCAAGGACAATCTTCTTGCCAGCTCACTGTGAGCCCCTGTCTGGCCTATCTATCACTGCTGGAATCCCTTTGAYGTTACAAAGAACCTGCTTTTGATTACTGATCATTATGCTTTGATCAGCTGAGATAACGGACTCAAAAAAGCCCCAACAAAAACACACTCATAAAACCCAAAGCAAACCCCCRTAACAACCAAAACCCCACCCAGGCTCAGCTTTGCAGCAATGCTTTCACAGCAGAAATGTCAATACCTCAAGGAAGCCTCCTTTGGCCGCGAAGTGCGCGGCACTGTGTCTCTCGAAGTCAAAGAGGTTCACGTCGGCTCCCCTCTGCAGCAGAGCCCGCACCACGTCGGCAGCGCCCTCCCGAGCCGCCTCCATCACGGCCGTGCGCCCYGTGGCCTGCAGGCAGCACAGAGCAGTCAACTGGGAGCCTCCTTCCAGCTATGGCTGCCAGCAAGCCACAGCCTCAGAGCCTCAAAGGGACCTGCAGGTAAGCCTTCACAATTACTCACAGGGCTGCCAAGAGAGAGCAGCCGGATGCCAGCARCTCAAGTGCATTGAAGGCTTGAGTCCCTTCAATAATGCCCAATCCATTCCTTAGTTAAGGAATCCTGGATTCTGTGGGTATCTTCTCATGTGTATTTATAACATCTAACACAAAATACCACCTCAGATTATGAAAGCAGGAGCATGAGGAGCTATGGCTGGAGGAGTGCTATGGGGAAGGCAAAGTAACGGGGAATTTCACTGTGGTTCTGTGAGTTCACTCGAATACATTAATATTGTTTTTTCCTAGATAGTAATGGATGTTTGCTTTGGATAACTCCAAGGGAAAGYCTGAGCTTCTTGATTTATCAACAGCACAGAGCTTCAGTCCTTCAGGTCTTTGTTAAATTAAGGAAGSAAACAAATAAATGATTAAGACATACAAAAGAGAAGAAAGTTTCTCATGCCTTGTTCCTGCCTTGATTGCTCATCAGATTTTCCCTACCTTTTAGCAAATATTCACTAAAATAACTTAYCTTTTAATTAATACTATTTCAACTCTGAAAATCTAAAGGCACATCAAGGCAAATACAAATCAGCACTGCTCCACTGAAGTACAGTGAACTGCAGCTCCTAACAGCTGATCCAATTACATGTAAGTTTGGGGAAATATTTGCACTCTAAACCTATAAAAATCAAAAAGAACACTTAAATCCCTCTCCTCCAAAAAAAAAGGGTGGTACAGAAGAGGGGAAGAGGTATGGCCACCTAGTTAAGCAATTTTCACTGCTTTATTATTTTAATGTGAGGATTTAAGGTCATGTGCTCTGCTCTATGCTCCTGTATCTGTTCTTAGTTACAGAAAGGCTCATACCGGGTCTTTTGCATGGGGATCTGCTCCTTTCTCCAAGAAAATCAGGCACATGTCTTTAACCTCATGAGCCTGCTCACAGGCTTGTAGAAGCAGAGACCTCCCATTAGTGGTACAGTTGTTGACATCTGCACCATAATCCAAGGCAATTTGCAGGCAGTGGGTGTGCCGAACTGTAGGTGAGAGGCAGTAAAACAAAAYACCTGCGAAGGAAACCAGTGGGGATTAGGGTGCAAAAGGAAATTACCAGACGGGTTGTGAGGCTGTGAGCTTCACAGCTGACCAGTCTGCAACAGAGACCCCTTCACTGAGGGTGAAGCCATGCAAAAAAGATTTCTACTTCAGAGACTTGAGGAGAAAACCAGAGCTCAGTATGTCACAGGCCATGGGAGGAATGTGAGTCTCTATTATAAATTACCTCTCAGCTCTCTGCCGGGGAGACTTATGATTTAAAGGCCTAGACTCTTCAGGGAGAATTATTTTCATTTTCATCAAAGCTGTAAYGGCCAACAGCTTCTGTTGGGCTGTAAGGATAACCCTCAAGCACAGCTCCTCTCCACAGGCAGRACACATCACGTGTAGTAAGTGTGCCACACAGTTAAGGGATTGCTTTATGGTACTTCCTTCTCACTCACCTTTCCCTTCATTATCCACAGCAGTCATGTCTGCTTTAGCTGTTGCTAATAATTCCAAAATGGCCTCAAAGCCCAGCTCAGCTGCCTTCATGGCTGGGGTGCCCCCCATGTTGTCGTGGACGTTGGGGCGCGCTCTGTGTTCCAGCAGGAAGCGGCACATTTCAATGTCGTTCTTCATGGCGGCCACGTGCAAGGCGCTGTATCCGTCCTTGGGCTCTGTGTAATTAATCAGRTCGGGGAATCCCTTCTGGATCAGGTTTTCTATTTGCTTCTTGTCTTTCTCGTGAACACACTGAAGAAGTTTGTAGATCTGTAAGTTTAGAAGCCTTTTATCTACTGGTAGCATCCCAGGATAAGGACGATTTTCTTCTTTCAAGGAAATACTTTCTGCACGGACAAAAAAGACAACATGTAATCTCACAGAGGACATTATAATGACCTGCCAGTAAAATCAGGGATCAGACCATGTTCACAGCATGAAAATATCCACTTTACCTGGACAAAACATTAGGTTTTGAACTAATTTATCTTTTACTATGGGCAGCRCATATAGAGACTATATAAACCCAAGTAGCACCTTACAAAATTTTTCTTTCTAGTCATCCAGCTGTTCTGAAGAGGTCTCATTCGAGGAGAAAATTAAGTTAAAAAGCTGTAAGGTAACTGCTCTCCATTCAAGGAACTGTTCTAATCTACAATTACTTGGAAGCCTAAGGGGAGGCTGTTCATCTGTTATTTTCAATGGGGGAAAAAGTCACAAGACACCATGTCCTCTGCACTTCCTGAAACACAAAATTTATACTAAAATTTATACTAACATCACCTCATCAGTGCCTGAGCACCTTCCCTGTTTTTGAGGGTTTTTTTCTGGTAGCTGATGCATGAACTTCCTGCTAGGCTATGTAGATAAAAGAGTAAGTCAAATTTCTCTGCTACAAAACCCTTGGAGGAAAAAAAATACAGATAGCAGCACACTGGTCTGGGAAAAGGTTCTTCCAGGTCATGCATCACAAGCTTCTTGAAAAAAAATTTGGTGCAGGACTTTGCACTTGCCTCAATTCTGGATGTTTTTTGGTTTTTTTCTTTTAGGTTTTTTAGCCTCTTTTAGCTAGTCTCAGCTCTCATGGCTGGAGGGTTAGGAAGGGTCAGACATTGTAGGGACCATTTCTGAAGCTTTCCTAAGTGGATGGGAAGCTTCCTAGCAGCTTCAGCAAGCCTTGGGTCAGCCCGTCCTCCAGAACTCTTACAGGACATGCAACACAAAAAGGCGAAGGAACATCTGTTATGGAACACTTGGGTTTGCTTTGTTTGGGTTTCTGACTCRTTGCAATGTAGTCTGTAAATGGGACCACTCAGCATCTGCCTGGCTACGGCTGGGTGCTTTGTGGATGACTGTGAGAAGGGGAGATTGCAGGGAGATCAGAAGGATGCACGATTCCAACAGACTTTGTGAGGCAAGACCTCCCATTCTGGGAAGGAAGCCTGAGAGAAAACTGCAGGAAAAGTAGAAAAAGATGACTGAARGTGAATTATGTTGGGAATGGACAGAGAGGTAAGTTTTGTACCACAGGTACAACTTGCCAGTYGTAGTTTCTGTAGCTATTGCCTTTCATTTCTTTGGAAGTTCTGTGTCCAGCCCAGTTTTGGAACAGAGATTGGGTCACCTGTTGGCAGATTTCTGAGAACTGTGCCTCTTGTTTTCCCTGCCAGACAAGGCCCTCAGCTTCCTCCCTGTGCACCCACCTWTGCTGGATGAAGGTGGTGTTATTAGAAGCTGCTCCCTTGCAGAAGTGTTTAAGTGGGTACCAAAATGCAAAGACTTTCTCTTTGCAATGAAACCTGGTCTGAATAGGTCAGCTGTTCTCAGATGTTCTTCATTTAAACAGGGCATTACTCAAATCCTTTTCTGTTTAGGTCTTACATAACCCTCATTCTGATCATAAACAAGTATATTCTTACATCGAACAATTAAATCTTTAGGCAGCAAAAACTTAAATCTGTCACCYGTGGCTTGTTCATTCATCCCTACCATATTGTTCTTCCTGTGACATTTTGTCCAGTGAAAGGGAATAAACGCAGAGATTTTTATCCTGCTGACAGGAATTACACCTATAGCAACCCTGTGGTCCTAAAGCTCAGAGCTGAGAAATAAGGGTACTTCAGAGTAATGCCCTGCTAGAAGTGAACACTGGAGTCCCCACAGAGCCTTCCTTTCAGAGCCTGAAGCCATTTCTGAGCAATTCCTCAATACAGGAAGTTTTTTTCTGGCTGCTGAGGACAGGGAGAAGTTGTGATGCAAACTCTGCAGGAGCTGTGAGGAGGAGCAGCAGGAATGTTCTGCAGGGAAGGCTCTTACAGTACTTATACCACTGAAATTCAGCAAAAGAAAGATACTTAGAAGGAAAATGACAAGCTTAAATGTTTTTAAAGGTACTTAGATGGAACTGACAAGCTTAGATTTTCTCTTATGCTTTTGTTCCACTTCCCACCATCCTGCAGCAGTAAGGAACTTGGGTTTACTTCCAAAAAACTTTCTTCCCACTGTTATTCATGATTTGCACCTGGATTTTTTTCAGGAACTTATTTAGGATGAAAACTTGCTTTTTCTTCCTTTCCCCCCTGAAGCAGCAAACACTGCAGTGACATTCTCCTTGGACATAGGTTAGTAATGCCACAGAACACRAGCAGAACTGCACTTGGTAAAAACCTGTTAGTAACTAACCTTTGATGAACAAACATGAASAAATGGATATAACATTCAGTACATATGGATTTGGATTTATTTCATGGATTATCTTGGAGATTCCTTGAGATACTTGCTCCCTATAACCTCTGCCCCGTGCTGGACGTGAGATGGATGGCACACCTCACACTTACTGCACACTTTCATTTTTGCTCACAGTGGAATGCACAATTTGGTACCTCTTTCATTCTGATCAGATTTTTTCTGGTGCTTTTGAGCTGCTTATCACAGTATTCTTTTAATATTTCACATGCAGCAATAAAATTATTTCCATGAGCAGAAGTGAAATTATTTTTATCGCAATAGTGAAGTCTGTTGTTATCACAATTCAGCCACCACTGAGTCCTTACCCAGTTTAAAGTCTTTGCTTCAAAGCATTAAGAACCAACAATTTACATGAAAACAACCATAACATTTTAACTGTTACAGTTAACATTTCTTTGCAGCATTTGTTGAAAGTGACTGGATCAAGTTTTATTAGAAKCTTCTAAAGTAGCAGCATCAAAGAAACACACGTGGGATAAGAAATTGTACCCAGGGTCATATAAAGTTATAAGCAAGGGGAAGAGGCTTCTAAAATGAAAACTGCAACATCTTGTCAATTTTCATTGTAAATGAGTAAATTGACTAGTAGTAAATACTAGTAAATTTACTAGACAAATACTACCAACGCTGGGTATTTCATATATTTTCTTATCACTTCACCTAKAATAGATGGTTTAGTGTGGCTTTGAGACAGCCGTGCTCTGGGGAGGGCTTCATGAAGCTGTAACCACAAATCCAAAGGCTGTAGTGTTTGCTTAGCAACAATTTTATCTGTTGACAAACATCAACAGACTCGCTACCTTCATTCTGCCAGCTTGTGTCATTGCTCTGATGGAGAGCATGAACTYATTTCTAACCCAGACTAATCCTTTTCTCAGTACACCTGGCATTAAGAAAATCATTCTAATTGGATTCCTGTTTCCCCACAAAGCTTTCCAAGCTGTGGTGGAGGTAGATTGATAGAGAGGGATCTTCTGGTGGCCACTGATCTCATTCCCTGTCTCCCAGTCAAAGCCTGCTGCCTGACTGCTGCTGGAAGCACTTGTGACTCCGCCTTCAAAGTTTGCAAAAGTTTTGTCAGTTTCAACATTTCCAGTTGGAAACATCCCTTTAATTATCACTATTCACAAAGCAGTAAACAAAATTTTCATGTGTTTTATCTTTAGTGGGAGAAAATAGCTGAGCGCTTTCTAAATTTAATCCCTTTGCATGCTGGGCACAGAGATAAGCACGAGCCCTATATGTCAGTGTAAAGGAACCAATATGGTAACAGTGCCATGCTATATTTACACCTTTATGTGAATGATTGCACTGGATTTTTGGCTGTGACTAATGTTTAATAGGAACGATGCAGCAAAATCTTCCTAAAACTGAATTCCAGTCTCATGAATAGCCTATAATGCTGTGGTTTTTGGTCTTAATTCTCCAATAATGCCTTGCCTTGAGCTGAGGCACAGCCGAGCACAGCAATGGGCACTTAGGTTTGAACTGAGCAGGTTTCAATGTCGTGGGGAGATCTCAGCCCAGATCCAGTCCTGAGTGCTGTAAAGGCAGTTCCCAGGTTATGGCTGGGTTGGATCAAAAGATATGCATCCTTTTGTCTTCAGCTTGCCTTACAACTTCCAGGCACCTCAGTATCCATCGAAACTGGGGTGTAATGGAGCCCTGATTGCCAGCACCTGAAGCTCTGATTGCCCGTTCCTAGCAGCCCTGACTGCCCACACCTGAAGCTCCGATTGCCCGCTCCTGGCAGCCCTGATTGCCTGTTCCTGCAGCCCTGATTGCCCGCTCCTGGCAGCCCTGACTGCCCACACCTGGCAGCCCTGACTGCCCGCTCCTGGGAGCCCTGACTGCCCACACCTGAAGCTCCGATTGCCCGCTCCTGGCAGCCCTGATTGCCCACACCTGGCAGCCCTGACTGCCCACACCTGAAGCTCCGATTGCCCGCTCCTGGCAGCCCTGATTGTCCGCACCTGGCAGCCCTGATTGCCCACACCTGGCAGCTCAAATTGCCCGCTCCTGGCAATCAGTTTTATGAGCAACACCTGCGGGACAGGGGCTGGGCGGTGGCTCCTCAGCCAGGAGCCCAGTTGGGCTCCAGAGAAGCTTCTGGAAGGCTGTGGACTTGGTGGGTGGCTCCTCAGCCAGGAGCCCAGCTGGGCTCCAGGGAAGCTTCTGGAAGGCTGTGGAGTCAGGGGTGAGGTGCTGCTGCGCTCAGGAACAAGGAACAGGGTGAGGAGCCGGGGTTGGTTTATTTTCCCTGGACTGCGACTCAGAGGAGCGGGAGGCCTGTAGAGGAGACTGGCTTTAACGGGAGAGAAGCTGCTGGAAGGGGAGGATGCCGGAGAGCCGGTGATGACCCAAACAGTGTTCCTTGCCAAGGACGTGCTGCTCTGGCCTTGCGGACACCCCAACGGAGGTAAATGCCAGCGGCGAGACGTGCGGGCCGTGAGGGGGGCGATGCGCAGCGCGCCCGTGTCCGGCGAGGCTGCGGCTCAGCCCTCACRGCGCGCCCGCTCTGCCCCGGCCCTCCGCAGCGCCGGGAGCCGCCGGCTGAGCCCCGCCGCCCTCTCGCCGCCATGCCCGGCGCCGGCGACAGCGACCCTCGGCAGCCCGGGGCACTCACCTGAGGAGGAGGGCGCTGAGGGCTCGGGGGCCGCTGCCGGAACCCCGCCCGCCTCAGCGGCCGCTGCCGGACCTTCGGCGGCCGCAGCCGGACCCTCGCCCGCCTCAGCGGCCGCAGCCGGACCCTCGCCCGCCTCAGGGGCCGCAGCCGGACCCTCAGCGGCCGCAGCCGGACCCTCGCCCGCCTCAGCGGCCGCAGCCGGACCCTCG
>JACDOX010000308.1:437300-450521 GCA_014549065.1 Cardinalis cardinalis
CCGCCTCAGCGGCCGCAGCCGGACCCTCGCCCGCCTCAGCGGCCGCCATCGCCGTTGTGGCCGTCTCCTTGGCAACGGCGTCGGGCGGTTGAGAGCCGCGAGGCGGCACCGGATCCCCTCGGGGCCACCGGATCCCCTCAGCGCCGGCGGATCTCCTCAGTGCCACCGGCTCCCCTCAGCTCGGTAGGGACCAGCGCCCCGCCGGGGGTGAGGCGGGCGCTCGGGAAGGACTTGGGTGTCCTGGGCTCTCTCTCCTTGTGGCTGGCTTACTTGCCAAGCCTCCTTTTCCTCTCCCGTGGGAAGAAGCAACACTGTGCGGTTGTTTCGCCTCCAGACTTTTCTGGAGTTGCCGGAAAATGGAGTGGCGAGGTGCGCGTGTCCCGCAACGGCCCGGCCATTCCCACAGGGTCTGTGTAGCACGATAATGGAAATGAGCTTAGGTGGAAATGGGATCGTTCGGAGTCAGAAGGACAGAGAAACCTGTATTAACAGGAGAAAAATGCCAGTGAAGGGGGAAAACTTAGAGCAACCCTGGGACTGCCCGAGCTCTGTATCTCCTTTCCGTCCACTTYCTTTAGTGCCGAATTCCCAAATGCCACAGCCCAGCCCTCAGTGCTCCTGCCAGGCCCGGTAGCCATGTATGTATGGGATAACTGCAGCAACACTGCCTGTCTTGTTCCTGGCCAAGCCTGGCAGCTGAATTGTTTGCAAATCACCTCTAGCATTAGGAAAAAAAAAAAAAAAATTGTTTTTTGATGTGGAATTTCTTCTGCCAGGAAGGTGGTGACACMGCTGGATGCGTGTCCAACAGCATGGAAAGGCGTTTGACGAAAGCCATGGGCCTGTGTGGTGAGTCACAACGAGAGAAAACATTGTTTTAGCATAAAGTTTCATTATTTACCCTGCAAGGAGTGCCATTTGTACAGCAGCTATTTGGTGTTAGCACTCTGTGGTGCGAATTGGCTGGACTGGTAGYGATGCACTGCCATGCCTTGGTGTGTTGCTTTCCTTTTTGGAAAACATAGCACAGCCAAAACATAGGCCCTTCTCTTTCTCCTTGGCTGCACTAAATGGTTGATGCAGACATGGCACAGTAGAAGATGTTTCCCAGCCTGTTCTGTGTCAGATTTTTGCTGTTGTTGTTGCCACAAATAAGGAGATACATGTCTTGGCCAAAGGCCTGGGGTAAATTCTCCTTTTTCACTTTGTTGAGCAGCACACATAAAATTGCCATTAGAAAAGGTAGCACATGTACTTTGAAATTYAGTCCAATATGGAAGTAACTGAATATCCTGTCTGAAACATCTTCATGCCTTTTCTCTGGAAGTTGTGGAAACACCATAACCAGACTATAACCACTCTGGGTACTTGGTATTTCACCTCAAATGTGAATGTGCATGTTAACTGCATGTATATGTTTAGATTCTTATGCTTGGTTTATTTTCTCATGGTGATCAGCTTTCCATGAGCTTTTTGAGAGTGGTTATGAGGATTCATGATGCAAGAAGCAGCTCATATTGGATGGTTCAAAGCAATGTGGTTTCAAGAGCAGAGATGTTGCTCTCGAGTTAGGGTACTGCAGCATCTACAAAATAAAGAGGATTAAAATCCTCTTAGAGAAATTCAGAGTATTCCCTGCCTATAGAGATAAACAAAGCCCACCAGAGGAAATTATTCCAAGGTCTGAAGCTTCAAGCTGCTGGGYTCTTTTTGGCTGAGAGCTCCGTTTTGGAGGAGCGGCAGGCTGCTGCCGGAATGCAGGTGGGATGGTGCTGGTAGAAACGGACTGCAGTAGGCAAGTGGTAATTGACTGCTCTGAGGAAGGAAAGGTGCGAAGTGCCCGCGCTTTGAGCGTGCCCTGGAGCTCCCAGAGGCAGAGGCRGGAGACACAGCACAGCCCAAAGGCGGGCACAGTGTCCCCGTGCCCTGGTAGGGCCCCAGGGGTGCCACTGCCGAGCGCTCACGGGAGGGCAGCGCTGCCCAGAGCTCCGATGTGCTGAGTTAGGGCGGCCTTGGGGCTGCTCTGTCCTGGGTGCTGAAAGCAGCTCCCCTCGCTTCCCACGGGGACATCTCTCACAGCCAGGAGGGAGCTCCTGGGACAATCCAAGAGGTGCTCCACTGGCTTCATGGTGCCCTGCAAGAATGCCATCTGTGGAGCCCGCAGCAGAGAGGTTTGGCCCACCGTGTCTGACAGTGAGATCACCACTAAATCATGTCCAAATCAAGGTTRTTCCAAAGAATATTCATTACTGATATTTATTACTGTTTCCCCTTTGTTCTATGTACTTTTAAACATTAACCTCAATTGTTCCTGCAACATACATTCTTCCCCATGGTAGGTAAAGTCCCCATTACTGACRTGCTCACTTTGCAGCTCCAAAATCATCTAATTGCACATGAAAATGTTTCACTGCTGAACGGGTGCTTCCTAATATTCAAAATACAAAGGCTGGGAAGTTTTGTTTGGTGCTAGCAGGAGGTGCCAGGCTGAGAGCACTGCTCAGTCCCTCCTGGAAGATGTGGGACAATCCTCTGCCCTCCTCCGTTCCACTTGGTGCCTCTGCGTTGCGCTGCGTTTCCTCTTGGATGCCAAAGCTGTCCCACAGCTGACCTCTGGAGGGAGGCCGTGCACCACAAGGGCTGCGTGGCCCTGGRGTCCTCATGACATCAGGGGGAGCTGTGCTGGTGACAGCCTGGCTTCAGCTGCGAGGTGTGCTTGAGGATTGCCTGGTTTTTACTTAAGCCTTTGTACTGTGGATGTAATTATCACTGCTATTCATCTCTCTGGATTCTGATGCTGTTGCATAAAAATCTACTGTGTGGTGATTCCCCCCAAAATCTCCTTATTCAGACCTGCCAGCTTGGGAGAATGACACAAATTTACACATTTGGCTAATTCTGAAGGTGATCCTGGAGCTGTTGTGGGGGCATTGCTCACACGGTGCCCTCTCAAGGGAGGGAAGTAGTCTGCTCCTTGAGACAGGCTGTGTTTCATGCAGCAGCACAGCCTCCTCAGGACTGTGCTGGCAGGTACCACCCAGCTCCTCCTCCTGAATTTCCTGGGATCTGCTCTGTTTCTGGTTTTGATGCTGCTGTATGAAGCTGTTGGTATCACTCAGATCAATATACAGCTTACTAAACTGGTTTAGGTTTTTTCACTCTTCTTTATACTCTTCCTGTAAGTGCTTTGTCAAAACCAACACTGACTCTTTCTACCAATTAATATGCACTCTTAGGAATAGGCCTTTCCATCAAGGAGAAAATCCATGAAATAACTGTTAGGTTCCTGATACTGTGTCCTTGGAGAAGAGATTTGGGAGGAAAGCTGAGTCTCTTTTGGTGCGGTTGTTTTCAAGGGRAAAAAAATCCTAAATTGTCAGCAAGGCTTATAAAAACAAATAGTGACAAAAGCTGAAGTGTTTTGCCAAGTTCTCTCTTGAATGCAGCTCAGGTGAATGCTACAYAGAGAAACAGTCTCAGGAAAGGGTCTGCTGCAGCTTAGCTGGGTTTTCGGAGAGGGGTGTTTCAGGTATGAGAGTAATGTCAATAGAGGTTTGGTTGTGGKGTTTTGGGGGGGGTTTGTTTGGTTTTTTTATCTTTGTCACCTAAATTTTCCCTAAAACTGTTTCTTTTTTGGATGTTGTAAATACAGATTTCTTGTATGCCCCTGCACYTCAACTTGACTTGAGGTAAAGGTGATTTCAGAGTTACTGAGGAAGAGGGAGGCACTCCTCAGCCAGGGATGTGGCACWGTGAAAAGGGATGGAGGGGCAGTCCAGCAGCTCTGCACTGCCAGCATGTGCTCCCCAGGATGACAGCTGGGATCCCCAGAGTCAGGGGAGCCACAGTGCCACAGAGCAGGACAGGAGTTCACTGCAGAGCTGACAGCTCTGGGAGTCCTCAGAGTTCAGCACTGGCTTGGTTAGCAAGGTTTGCTCAGTGAAACCTTCGGTCACTGATCCTGCAGCTTCTGTACCCTGTGGCACTTGTGGAGGAGTGAATGCTGTGCCCCTYCCATCACCATTTCCCATTAGGGTCTCTTTTCTGCTCAGCCCAGGGATCCTGAAATTATTTCTGCTACTTATTTTCATGTTTACTTGTCTAACACTGTGGCTTGGAACACATAGAACTCAGTGGGAGGATTCCAGATGACTTCAGTGGGATGTTCTGTTAACAACAAACTCTGTMTCTCTTTATTAGTTCTCTATCTGCAGATCATAATGCTAAAAAGCTGAGGGGCAGGAATAAAGATGATAATTTTGTAGCTGGTTTTCAGTTAGCTTCCAGGCCGATGGTTAGATGGCAATGAAAATGGAAACTGCCTTATTTGTCCCATGGGCTCTCACCYTGTCACTGTATCCTGTTTAAAACCCTATGCACTGCAAGTTCTCAGTTTTCAAGGAGAGGGAATAAATGTTCTGGAGTCTTTCTCATCTTATGTAACATGAGGCTATTGAAATAYTGATCACATGCTTCACCCCATACCCAGCAAATAAAGAACTTCCAGTTGGAAGTTATTTAGTGTCTGTGAGGCAGATCTGATGGTGCTGGCTCTCAGCAACTTAGTGCAGCAGCTTTGAGAAATGCCAACAGAAGAGAGACAGTGTAATGGGGCAGAGATCAGCACTTGTAGCCTGGGCCTGATGGAGAAAGCTCTGGGCTTCAGAGCTGCTTGTGGAGGCCAGTGCTGCCTGCTGTGAGGGAGGGCAGTCTGCAYGAAGAACAGCTAAGGGCAGGAAAGCAGTGCTTCCAAAGCAGTGCAGGGCTGCTGGAATCCYTGAGGTCACGCAGGGGCAATTCCTAGACAAGAAATTGATTGGTTCAGTTGGAATAAGCCTCATTGCTGTTCCCTTGCTTGGCCTTGCTCAGTTGTGGTTAAATGAGGAGAGGGTTGATAATCATCTCATTATCCTGCTATTGACAGTCTGGGGAACAGTTGGGAGCCCAGGCTTGTCCTCTTGCCAGTGCTAGCTCCAGGGATGGGTTCAGCATTTGGAAAGAGAAATAACATGTTCCATAATCTCTGACAGTGCAGTGGCTGTTCCACTGCAGAGTGTACCAGGAGAGAGCCTGGAATTGTCACTCTGTGTTCTGATTCACACTGCCCAAACTACCTACCAGGAGAGAGCATAAACTTTCTCAACAATTAATTAAATAGG
Organism: Cardinalis cardinalis; assembly: GCA_014549065.1. Classification (NCBI taxonomy): domain Eukaryota; kingdom Metazoa; phylum Chordata; class Aves; order Passeriformes; family Cardinalidae; genus Cardinalis; species Cardinalis cardinalis. The sequence goes on from JACDOX010000308.1 coordinate 442,460, forward strand.
TTAGGAAAGACTTCCCAGGTACAGGGTGCAATTTCTGCCTCAGATGAAAAAGTTAACTGTGTCAACTTAGAGCAGAGTCTTAGATTTGATAAGGGAGACCTGGCATGGGGGAAGCTAATGCTCAGTTCTGCTGCCCTGGTCTATCACTGCCACCACAGTTTGTCCCAGCTCTTCTGGGTTATTTTGTCCCAGAGTTCTTGGATTTTGTGCCATACCATAACCAAGTCAGATTTAAAGCTGTATGTGTAAACCMGCAATCTTTGCCATGACAATTAGCAGGAGAGCGTTAATGGAGCTACCGTGATSAATTACTCTCACAGAGAAATGTTACTAATGTTTCCCTTTCCTGTTAGTAGGTACTCTTGTCTTCAGACCTTATTCCTTGCACTAGCAGCCAAACCTGAGTATGTTCTTTCTGGGCTCCAAGCACACTGATATGGCTGCTTGGTGTTTAGCTCTCTCACTACACTTCAGGTCAACGYATTGATTAATCCAGACATTAGATAAAGGATAGAGTTTATTTAGGATTAAATACTCATTTATAAATGGAATATGTAACTTGTTTTCTGAAGTCTGTAATGCATCTGCTTTGTTAGATTGATCCAGAACACCTGAAAAAGGACTGAACTCTAGTTAGCCAAGACAATGTTTTCATATTACAACTTTATTATTCATAGAATCATAGAATGGTTTGGGTTGGAAAGGACCTTAGAGATGATCAAATCCAGCCTCCCTGTTGTGGGCAGGAACACCTTTACTAAACCAGGTTGCTCAGAGCTTCAGGACTTCCTAACTTGCTACAGCCATTTAACTCCATTCAAAGTATCTTGAGGTCCAGGGCTCGTTTCTATGACTTCTCCATTAACCTCTTCCTATCACRCTGAATAAATGGCTACTCAGGTTTCTACAAGTAAGGACTTTTCATCTCTGCTGTAATGACTTCAGGTGTACAGCTGCCCTGTAGGATGCACTCCATTTTGTCTGCACCATGTCTCTAACACAATAACCTGCYATTGCTTTAGAAAAGGATGTATTAAATTTTCCAGACAATAACTAAAGTGGCTTATGTGGATGGGGTTTTTCCACAGGGAAGAGATAAAGTTACTTAAACAAATGATTTAATTTTACACAGGGTTSTGTATGTTTTTCTGTAGCAATCAGTGACAGTTGTGGCTAGGGAGACTCCCCAGAGTYTGTACTGGTTAATCAGTGTCACTGTACTGACACACGGGAGCATTCAGCTCAGCTCTGCCTTTCACATTTGATAAACTGCCTCACCTGAGTCAGGGAATAGCACCACTGCAGGCTATGCAAGTTTTACCTTGCTCAGAGCATAAGACAGAACAGAATCCATCACAGCAGTCGGGAACAAAGCACACACAAACACCAGGGCCTTCTCCTTCAGCTTCGCCACCATGTACCGTGCCTTGGGTGCAGGAGATGTTAGAGCATCCACCATGGCATCTACCACCTCACTGCCGTTAGTGCTTCCCTCACTGAGGATGCTGTTGAAGAAGTCTGCCCGCTCTTGAACGTACTCCTTGTTGTAAACAGCCTTTTCCTCTTCGCTCAGTTCACTCCAGATCTCTTCGGCACTGAGCGGTGGCTGAATTTTTGTAGAGCGTGCATAATTTCCTGGCTGGATAATACAGACCTGCAAGCGAGATGTAAAGCTTACCAAGGTGCAATCAGTCATTGTGAATTCAATTAAATACTACAGTCAGTATCACAGACCAAAAGCTCTCTACAGACAGCCAGAAAATGCTGCTTTGTTGAAATTTTACCCTGGCAACTTGACTGAAATCAAATGTATTCCTGTGAAATATTTAAGATTGCAGAGGTGCTTTATTCTGACTTCCTCATTTCGCTCTGATGTTAATTTCTTGTTTTGACCACTCAGCACACTGTCACAGAATGCAATAGAGCATCTTTGATTGCTGTGCAATGCTTAACAGTATAAATGTTTTGACAATACTGAGACAAAGCATTTCAGTGTGACTTTGATGTCTCCAAAGTGGAATACTTTGGATTTTTCACTCAGTGGAGAACCTTGCAATTGATAATTTTTGACCCAATTTGGGACAAAAGGAGGTATCAGAGAAAATTATAAGGTCCTGGGGAAAGAAGTGCTGTTTTCCCCWAGAAGGTGTAATTAAAAGTAAACTAGGTTTTGTCAGCAAAGAACGGGGGGACCAAAGGTCCTGCTCTGCCTCTCTCTCGGAAGCCATGAGGAGATTTCTGTAGATTTGTGCACATGGATTTAGATGAAAAGCACTCAAGTCCTTTGCTGCTCCATGTTYTCTTTGTGTATTGCTGCTGTTCTGCTCCTTCTGAGTATTCCAGGGAGTTTTGGAGAGGGCTGAGCACTCACAGCACACATGCTGTTCCTCAGTTAGCAGCAGCCTTGTTCAAACTATTTGTAGATATGCAACATTAAAAGCTCCGTGGCATTAACTGACCTGATTTCGAAAGACTGCAACACAAGGTGAGGAAAACCCATGCTGAGCTGTGTCAGAGACTTGGGGATCTGACAGGCATTCTCTGGGAAGTCTGTGATGTGTAAAACCCTGATGCCTTCACTCAGCCACCAGCCCAGCTGTGTCAGTCCCTGCCTGCTGGCCTGCATGTGATGGATTTGCTGCTCTCAGGAGGACTGGGGTGCAGGTCCTGTGCACAGGGAGAAGGAAGGGATGCAGACAAACCCCAGCWGAGGGATGGTGTGCCCAGCTGGAACAGCTTGGTGCTGCCTCAAGCAGGTTTGTCACACAGCATCCTCGGGAGCCCTCCCTTCTGGTGCTAATTAGAAGTGTGCTTGTTATCAGCCAAATAGTAARCTTCCCACATTTACTGTTAACAAAGGAGTTTTGGAAACTTTTTTTTTGGAGTTGGCTTGGAGAGATGGCTTGGGTTTTGCCCTTCCCACATTTTCTGTAGCCTTTCTACTGGAAGGCACCCACTTTATTTCCTGTAGGCTGTCAGCTTGCCTGGGCAGAGTGCAGTGGGACAGAGCCATAGCTCCATCTGCTCCTTGCCACCTCTTTGTGCAGCTTTCTCCTGAAAGGACAGACAGGACAACAGAGCAGGGCAAGGGAGCACAGCAAAAAGGGACTGTGTATTTTGTAGGCTCTGCACAGGGCAGGCTCTCAGGCAAGTGCCAGCCAGCACCTTGCACGCAGTGAGAAACAGAAAAATACCTCTCAAAGATACTCCAGAAATGTCTGTCAGCCTGGCTCACTCAGTTATGTGCTGGGACTTCTGCAGAGGTGGAACAGGAAAAATCCCAAAACAACCTGAGTAGCTAACCTGTTAAACTAAGCCCTTCCATGCATTTGAGATTATCCTCAGCTAATCAGCAGAAGTCCTCATCATGCTGTGTGGTATTAGGATGTGTAAAGTCACTTGTATTTTACAGCCCCTCACATTTATCTGACAGGGGTAGCTAATAGATGCATAGCTGTAATGTTTTCCAACCCAAAGCTTATAAATAATGCTGTGAGTCTGTGTACATAAACAGCACACCAACGCAAACCTGGCAGGGAAGACTTTGAGTGCTTGAGAAAAGTGTTTCAGCAGTAGAGTGACTCCAAGGAAAAAGCCCMGTGAAGCTACTTAGGGATCTAAGCTTCAGGTTTGACTATTAGAGTTGCTTAGGGCACTAAGAGCACTCTTAGAGCCTCTTAGGTTAAGAGAATAAAAACATAACTACTCTGCACAATGCTGCCTCCTGCAGCGTAGCTGTTCTCACAAGAAGCAAGGGGTTGGTGTTGCAAGGGGAGAGAAAGAACCCCTCAGGCAAGTGMCAAGTTCTGGCTGCACAGCACCCGGCGTCTGGCTCTTTGCAGCCTCCCAGGGAGCGTGGGCTCCTCACTGCTGCTGGGAGCTCGGGCAGGCCCGTGTCAGGAACCTGTTCCGCTGCAGGGGATGTGGAAGTTCCAGTGCTGACGCACARACTGTTACCCAGCAGCTTCTCAGAACCAAAACATCCCCCAGGACTGCTGTTCCCAGTGATTTCCAGCCACAGAGAAACCACCTCTTTCCAAAAGGAAGCTGCACCCCTGAATGCAGTTCGGAGCTTTTATCTTTGTTACTTTCTTTCACATAACGCATTACATCACTTAGCTGGTTTCCCGGTTCTTGTTACATCACTTACCTGGACACCAAACTTCTTCATTTCCAGTCTTAAAGCATCACAAAATTTTTCAATAGCTGCCTTGGTCATAGAATAAATRCCATTTCCCAGAGTAAAATAGGCAATGATGCTGGACATGAAAACAATACGTCCTGGAGAGAAAACAGTGCAAATAACAAAACTTCACTCTYGGTCTTTAACGTGGAATTGATTTGCCTCAGTCTTGAGCTGCTAAGAATGTGGTGTTTAGCAGGAGGCTGTTTTCCTGCACACTGTGCCAAAACTGGGCAGTGTCAGAGGGCAGTCCCAGCACAGACAGGCACTCAGCTCTGCTGAGCAGAAAACTTCACACAAWAATCTTCCACCTAGTGACAGATGTTGGACTAGACAAGTGTAACACATTCCCAGTGTGCTGCTTATTCCTTCTGAGCCTGAGAGAGGATGAAAAAGATGGAAACAAAGCAGTGCCCTAAAGACTGAAAAACAGTAATGAGACTGTGCTAGAAAGAAAAGGACTGCAGAGGAGAGGGGAGGTGATTTTCCCTGAGGTGGATTATATRGTTACTAATATCAGTTTTTTCTGTGCTAATAATGTCTCTGCACTGAGACGAGGTTCTATAACTGCATATAAATTCCAGTGTACCGTGATAAGCTTTACCAAGGAAATGTGACTTGCCAAATATGTGCAGGTTTACAATRCCTCACAATGATTTCCCTGATCTGTGCTGTTTTCCCTCCTTTCTAACTCCTGCTGAGTGCAGGCATGCCTTAAATAGCAGAGATTCCTCATGTGAGGCAGTGGACTCTGGTTCATTTCCATTGTTTCCTTGTAAACTTCTCTGACACAGTCCTACCTTGGGGTAAGGAATGTCTGGGTGTGGATATACAAATGCCAGGGGTGAGGGAGAAGCTGGTCTTGTCACTGGCAATGCAGAGAACACAGCTGCACTCCTGTTGCTGCCACAGATGCAGATCACATCTGGGCCCCAGATCTCACCAAATGGAATAGGCTTGGGGGATATCAAAAGGTATCACAGGAATGCAGTGAAATCTGTCATTCTGAATTAGGCTCCCTGCCTTCCTATACTGCATCCCAAATAAATCTTATCTACAGTAAGAGGAAACTAACTACCAGCTTGCTGATCAACATTCTCTATCAGCTGGCCTGGCCAGCTGGAAAAGATATGGGGAAATGTTGCTCCTCTCAGGGTAGAATGTTTAAGTCCTAGGCTGGAGKGCATTACCTCCCTTTACAAGTATGAATACTTGTATGAATAATTTTGAAGTGTTTCTTGGAATAGGTGTACATCCATGACAGTAAGCAATGGGTGGGATGACCTCTGCCTCCTTTGTCCAGTAGCTGAGTGGGTGGGACTCACACCCAGGATGTGGGACACTGTTTAACTTCTCTTTAAAGTGCCTAAGGGAATTAATTAATTAAACTCAGCTTCCCCAGAATGCTCCAATGTCTGTAGGCCAAACTTTTCATTTGGAGAGGTCACTGCTGCCCCCAAACACATTAGCCTTAGCTGTCCTGGCTGTTCCTGCAAGGAAGGCAACAGCAAATCCAGGACTCTTCCTAGAGTGCCTTGGCCTCCTCTCCTCCATAGATGGTACTTGAGATGGAGTGCAGGAGTTAACCATGGGAACACTGGCWGCCCTGGCAGAGATACAGAACATTCCTTTGAGCCAAGGTGTGTGTGCAGCCATCCAGACCCAAACCTTCTAAAGGTTTATGCRTGTGCTTAATATTGCACGCACTGTTAGTCCTCTTTGCTTCAAAGTAAGCCTGGGCAGTTCATGGGGTCAGAGAAATGCCTCTGGTGGATCAGCATCACAGAGTTCYAGCAGTAAGCAGGACATGACAGGGAAAGGAGATGTCTCCCTGTGTAATGGGCCACATAACACACTCACTGSGTACACACAATAGCACATTCTGCTACAAAAACACATCCAGCTCGCAGTATTTAAAGGTTTCTTTCTTCTTCTGTCAGAATATCATCTACCAAAGGCAGCCAAGCAGAAAGAASCAGAACAGCCCAAAAAAGGGATGTTTTTGTCTTACCAGCAGTTTGTGCAGCAGTGACACCTGGGGTTTCCAGGTGAAACCTGCCCCTTCCTGTGCTCGATGCTGCACTCAGARCACAAATCCTCGCCCTAAAGAGCCTACAGCCAGAACAGACAAGGAAGAGGGGATCTTCCTCCCCAAACACAGATGGAGACAGGGAGGGGACAAACTGCAAAGCACCCAAGACATGCTGCCATGCTGCAGAGGGCTATTAAACATTTCCTTCTCAGAAAGAAGGATAAAGCTGTAGGGAGGTTCATGCAAACACATTTTTCCCACTGGATACCCATGCACTTCTACATACTTGAAGTTTCCTGCCCAAGGTCACAGAGGCTCCACAGAGCTGGAACTGGAAGCTGATGTCTCTAGTTCACCTCTGTAGGGTCATTCCTCCTCTCCTAATTGCCAAACAATAAAATTGTAAAGCCTAAATAATAAAATTAGGCAGTTTATGGAACTTTGTGTTTTCTGATGGYCAGTGCTTAAAAAGGCTTGCCTGGGCTTAATGATCTATGGTAAACATTCCTCCTCTTTTTTGAGTCAAACACTGACAGAAATCCTTATTTATAAATACTTTTTTTTCCTGTGTACTGCAAAGACAAAATCTTTAAGGACCTCTTTTCCCTTTATGGCTTTACCCTCTTTTCAGGATCAAGTTGCTCTTTCAGGCCACACAGAAGGAGGCTGTCATTTCAGTTCAATGAAAGACAATTAAAGCCTCTTTTATAGATGTTACATTACCCTGATTATAGTAAGCTAATTATTCTACAACTCTAAATAACAGTGGATTAGCATTACCCTTGTATTTCCTTAGAAGGGGAAGAAATGCCAGGGTTGTCCTGATGCTCCCAAGGAGATTCACATCTGCAAATTTTTCATACGTCTCCATAGGCAGCCAGCCTGTCTCACCAAATGTTGATATTCCTGCATTGTTGACAAGGCCCCAGAAACCTGTAGAAGAGAAATGACTCAGCAAGCACCTTTAACTGCAAAGCAGCCACTGTTAGATAACAAAGCACCACCACTGATTCAGAGCCTTGGGAGAAACTGATGGTTGTGTAACATCTTTGTCTTTTCCACTTCAAAGTGCAGGCACGGTTTGTTTAGTGAAGGAATGCCACTGTGGCCATAATCTGGGCTAAAAAGAATCATAAATTAGTTTGGGTTGGAAAAGCCCTTAAAGATCATGCAGTCCTACCCCCCCTCCCATGCTCAGGGACACCTTTCCTRGAAGTTTCAGTGATATTTAATAATTGCTCCCTCTGCAGTTGTCTTAAGATATTTATGAATAACATGATCTGGGAGACTACATCTTACTGCCAATGTGGTGTACCATGATATTTTAATTACTTTAATCCCACTGAGTGCTATGAGCAGCTTTGTGAAAATTATATTAAGTGGTCTAAAGGCTAAGGGGTACTATTTTCAAAGTGCCTGACTAATTTAAGAGCCCAAGTCTTGCATCTTCTTCCAAGATTTGACCTCTGATCTATTCTGAAATCAGCCACAATCAGGTACATGGCTGCAACATTGGGTAAAGGAATGAAGCAAGGTCAGTGGCCTCAGTGTTTTCAAAATTTTGTACTTTTGAACAACATTTTTGCCCATGTATTGACAGGTTTTGATGCTAAGGAGAGAGATGTCAGCGCTCACAAGCAGAAAGGTACTGGCAGTGAGGCTTGTTGTGCCCGAGCTTGGTAACAGGGAGCTGAAGCCCTTCAGCCCAAAGGCACAGCAGCACTCCCAGTGCTAACATGGAATGCTGGGCTGGGGCAGGGAGCACTGCCAGGGCTAACAGGGAATGCTGTGCTGGAGTGGGAGCACTGCCAGGGCTAACAGTGCTAACATGGAATGCTGTGCTGGAG
>JACDOX010000308.1:455564-479385 GCA_014549065.1 Cardinalis cardinalis
GGCAGCTCCAGCATGACCACTGCAGCACAGCCTAAGCTGCCGGAATTGCAGGATAAATTATGTGAAACCCAGAGTTCCAAGTGACCAGGTGCCCGGGGAGCCTTTAAAGGCTTTTGGGAGACATTTGCGTTTTTAACTGTAGGTTGAGGAAAGGYCTGAGAGGGGAAGGCTCTGCCTCTTAATAAGATAAAGTCAAGACCAACCATAAATGCACGTGCTTAATAAGCCATGTCTCGGCTCTTTCTTCTTCCATGTCTCATTCCATCCCTTTCCCAGTGAGCTAATGAGCCAGGCAGGCTGAAGCCTTGCATTTCCTTATCTCTCTGTGTGCCCTTCTCCACTTTTATTCCCTGTATGAGCAGGAAGGGTTTGTCTGTGATTTGGAGGGAATCTCACTTCTGAGCCTGAGGAGATGTGCTCTGCACCAGAATTACACTGGCTAATTCCCACCCWGCAGTCCCAGTGGGAAAGGAGGTAACTGTGGCCCCATCACCTGCGCTGTGTCASGCGTGCTGAAGGGATAACCCAGGATTTAGGTTGTCTGCAATTATTGTGGAGCTAAGTCCATCCATTCCCTGGGCGCACACTCCCTGCAGGGTGTGTAATTGACACATTTCCCTTGCAGTAACCTCTCCAGGGACTAGCTCGACAAACCGCAAGTGGTTCCAAGAAGCAGCTGCTTTGGTATGGCACGGCAGCTGCCCTCTCTGCATTTCTTGTATCTRTTTCCTCTCTCACAAGTCATGCTCAGAAACGCATCAGTCCCATCCCTCCGATGCCTGCACAGCTGTTCTGCGCTCTCTCTGCGGTTTGTGCTTTCGAGTACCTGCAGAGGGGCTCCGGGACGCCCCACTCGGGGAGTTCTTCTCCCCGTGGAAAGGTGAAGCTCCCCGAGCAGCGCACCCGCTTTACGCTGCCGGCGCCTCCGGACAGGCCCCGCTCCGTGTACGCACCRAGGGATTTTTGATAAAATCGCGCCGTCCTCACCAATAGCGGCGAGTGCCCCCAGCCCATCAGTGGCGGTGCTCGCTGCCCTCGCTGGGCTGTGACAGCCCAGCCGGCCCTCTCAGGCAGCTCCCCGCCCGCATGCCGGCGAACCGAGCCGCCGGTGCCCGAGAYGCCGGTCCCCGCCCGCGGCCCGGGGCTCACCTCGCTCGGGCAGGTGGCTGAGCACCAGCTCCTTGGCGGCGCGCACGTCGCGGGCGCGGGTCACATCGAGCCGCAGGACGCGCAGCCGGCCCGCGCCGCCCGCCTCCCGCTGCAGCCGCCGCGCCCCGTCGCCGCCGGGGCACAGGCAGCCCGCGAACACGGTGAAGCCCAGGCGGTGCAGGCGCAGCGCCAGCAGGTGCCCGAAGCCGCTGTCGCAGCCCGTGATGAGCACGGCCCGCCCGGCCGGCTCCAGCCGCGCCGCCCCGCGCCGGCACAGCCGCGCCAGAGGCAGCAGGAGCAGCAGCAGGAGCGGGATCAGGAGAGGGGCCGCTGCCCACATGCCGCCCGCGCCGCCGCAGCCCCGCGYCCGGCAGCCGGGGAGGAAGGGAAAGCCGCGGGCCGCGCCTCCCCGGGCCGCACCGCGCCCCGCCCAGGGCGCACGGCCGGCCCCGCAGCGCGCCGTGCCGCGACACCCGCGCTGGGCAGCGACGGCTCCCCGCCGGGCCGCCCCCGCTCCTGGACTCTAACACAAAGCGCAGGCTGGGAGCAGCATGCCCCGGCCAGCTGGWGCTGCGCCGGCGAAAGGGAGCTCGGTTATACCGAGATCCGGCGTTACGGACGGTTCAGCTTCCCGGCTCGGCTGAGTTTGCACCGTCCCGCCACTGCAGACTGGCCGCAGTGCACAAATGAAAGCAGCCATGGGTGTTTCTAGATCTACAGGTGGGGATTTCTAAAACAGCTGTATTATTATGWTATAGTTGCTGTATCTTATCTTATATATTATGTGCCACCGTTAAATTTATGTGGGTTTTTTATGACTCAGGTCTATGACTTGTTATCTCAAGGGTGCCTACATTAGCCCATGGGGAAGGAAAATGTCTGTTTCTTGTAGGCTAAAGTGACAGTTACATATTGCTGAAAAAAAGATCCCCGAGAGCTACGATTGCAGRAGAAATGTGATTAGGCAGTGTTTTCTCTGCCCTTTCTTTTATCTGAGCAACTCTCCAGGCACCTATTGAAAGCAAAACTATGTCATATCTGCCTCCTCTGTGTAAAATGAAATGACTGAAAGAACCAGATGCCTTTATTAATTGTGAGTTAAAGTTGGCTTGTGAAAAATACAAAGGGGGCAGTCATTCCTTGACATATACACAGCAGCAGACAAAGCAGCAAGCCTTAACACACACAGAGAAGGTTCCAAATATTTGCTGAACCTACATCCCCGTGGCTCTTCATTCAGCCCTGTTTATATTTAGTGAACAACCTGTGTCTGGTTGTGGCAGATGGGTTTCTGAAGTGGTGTTGCCCTGCTGTCCAGGAGTGTCCAGAAGTTGTGTGATCCCTAGAGTCASCTGTGTTTTGTATTTGCTTGGGGATACCTTTGCACTGACACAGTTTTTAATGACATCCGAAGGAGAAAGGGAATAATTATTGTGTAATTTGCTTTTCCAGAGCCCAAGGYATTCCTGTGTTTTTACTCTCAGAGGCTGCACCTCTGCCTGGGTTTATTTCAGCTTTAAATTGTTCAGTACTCTCTTCTGCACTGCTGAGCTCTCCACAGGCATTGCATAATAGGGCTCAAAGCCTCAAGTGGCTTGGGAAAGCTTTGCTGCTGGGAGACAAAGTAGGACATGGAATGGTAAACCCCAAAGAAGATACCCAGATACTTGTCCTCAGTAGGATTTATTTGATCGTGTTCCATCACACTGGGAGATGCTGCCCTTTTTTAGCCTTCAAAAGATCACTCAGTCTTCTGGGACTRCATGAGTCACAAAGTTTTGTCTTTATATTAACAAAATAATTATGCGACCCTCAATATCATGAGAGCTGCTAACAGCCTGTCCTCCAGCCAGCTTCCCTGTCTGGTTCCCTCTGGCATAAAAAGACAGAAAGTGATTCCAAATTCTCCTCCTCCATACCTCCTACCCACCTCTCATCCACGTCTGCCAGCCTCTCCTCTGAGCTTTTGTGTCCTGTTAATAACATGAGGATCACAGGCAGTGACAAAGCCATTCTTTTGAAGACTAAGAGGTGACCCAACTAACCTCTGAATTTTATGCTGTCTCTGTTCCAAAAAAAAAAAGGTGTTAAAAAGGTGGTACACAAATGTGACACACTTCCAGCAAAGCAATCATTTAGGGTGAAAGTTACAGATTACAGCTGTGTCCTTCACACTTAAAAACAACTTCATGACTACCTAGTCCAGGAAATGAGGCCACTTAGGTCTCCAGTGCAGCACATTTGCAGTAAAATTTATTTATTTCTTGGAATGATTTTCCTCTGGTTTATAGTATTCTGTTCCTAACTCAAATATATRCACATATGTGTACACACACATACACATGCTCACATGGTAGTGTGTACTTTGAATTTATGACTCTGCTTTGTCTAGTTTCTGACATCCTTCCCATCTTTAGGACTTAATTTWAAAATTAAGTTTTTATCTCAATCTGTTCTACCTCCTTTGCAATTCCAGTTAGCTGTGGTTTACCTGTAACAAGTCTAAGTAAAGGCTTGGATTCCGAGGAAGTAGATGAGGAAATGGAAGACACTTAGAGACTGATACTGATGGGAATCTGGACAGTTCTGCTCCCAGAATATGCCCAGGGACCTTCAACTCTTCCTAAGAGCATTTCTGACAACAGCAACCTCTGAAGCTTTTGCTTCAAAGCTTAAAGCTTTATTCTGTGTCGCTGTAAATTTTACAGTGTGAAATAACACGTTGCTCTGGGAAGGCATCATAATATCTTTTTTTTGTTAATGGGTTGCCATGTTGCTCCTACCCTAAAAACACAAACTGCTTTTCTAAAAGACTGTGAAGTTTCTGTAAAGGACCAGGATAAAGGAGCACTGGGATGGACCTCTGCTTATTTTCCCCATCCTCTTGTTCCTGTTCCCTCAGCCCTGCGCCCCTCGTGGCAGCCTTAGTGCACACTGGACAGCATTTGCCATCTGCCAYGCTCAGTGGTGCCCCCTCTCAGCAGTTAGTAGGAGCAGTAAGGTCTTTGATGTCTTTCTTACAGGCTCAACTGTCCAGCATGGTGTGGAAATCATTATTATTTTGCACTCTAAAGCAAAGATGAAACCCTGATGTCCTTTGAGGTAACTGCAGAGCCATCCTTGGTTTCGCATGAATCCCTTTTGGTGCRGACTTTGACTTGGTCAAAGCTTCAGAAAAATGCTAAGAATGTGACAGAGTGCCTCCTAAAAGTTCCAAATAGCCCAGCAAACAATAAATACAGACCCCTCTTTTTAACATCCTGATGCTTTTGGAGCTTTCAGGATTTTCAGGGTGCAGGATCAGGATTTTGACTGTATCTCACAATTCCCAACAAATGTGACTTCTCTTTGCCATCCATTGTGTCTTGTCAGCTCAGCCCCCAGACCATGTAGCATTCCTTTTGCTATTGTACAGTAAATAGCATAGCAGGCTGCTGGTGAAAATTATGCTCATCTGACCARAAAACCCCATAGAATTCATCTTGACCAGCCCATCTGGAAGTTCAGCAAATTACTTCTAATACTAACACACAAGTGACACTGCTTGCTGCAACTCTCCAAAAAGCTGACATTGAATTTGCATCCGCAGGCAAGCATTTCAGGACTGGGAAAAGCTGCTTTCCAGGAAGAAAATCCAAATACGGGGTTTGGTGCAGTTGGACAGGCAAAGACAGTGCAAACAGAATTCTTGCAGTTTGTAGAGCTGGTGAGCTGCATGTCCTCCTTTGGGATGCAGGCAGAGAAGGCTGTGCTGTGGTGGCAAAGGAAAGGAGCCCATGGGAGGCTGTCATTCCTTGGAGTTGGCCAGGAGCAGTTGCATGTGGGCTGTGCATGGGGAATATCCAGCCTTTGAGGACTAAGCAGGATGTCTGGTTGTGTATAATGGGATGAGCTGTATTAAAATCTTGCTGCATATTTTTAAAAAGCCTGGACTCAGTTGACAAAACAGATTTAGGATGCCATGTGTATTGCTCAGTGTGACAAAAAAAGAGAGGCTGCTTCTATTTAAAAAGCAAGGCAGGAATATCTCTATCCTTGAAACATTTTCAAGTACTTGTCACTGCATACAGTGTCCAGACTATTCCAGAGATTAAGTTGTCCATTTGTCAGAAGTTATTTTAGTAAGTCCCTAGGATTAAGTCCTTTTTGGCAGTACTGGAGTAGCAACAAAGCAAAAGAGAGAGAGATGGAAAGAAAATTCTAGGGAAATTCACCATCTTCTCTAACCTGAAGTGACTGATCCTTTTTCCACTGGAACACCCCTGGCTCAGGGACAGATGGTTCAGCTGGAGTATCCTTAGGCAGGGGCAGTGTGGAAAGTGAAAAGACACCCTCTACCTTCCAAATAGCACATTCCAAAACAAACAAAAAATTAAACACTGTTGTAKCTCATTTCTCACTTGAAAGACAAATGTGGGATGATTCTGACTTCCAAAGGCTACTGCAAAATGATCCCAAGGGAGTAAAAATGCTTGGGCTGCTTCTCCACACAGACTAATACCCACTTCTGTCATGGAAGGAAGCAACCTGAGGACTTCACTTGGAGGTGGAGGATGAGGGTGAGGGCAGATCAAGTCTCCTTCCTGGTGACCAGATTTGGAMAGTGCTGAAATCTAAATGGTCTCCTCCAGCACATATTTTCACCTTAGGCACACAGTGCAGACACAGATTCACCAGGTAAATGGTTTTGAACCTGAGGATTACTGAAAAAGGGGCACAACATTATGAAATTAGGATTTATCTGAGGATGAAAAGCCCTTGCACTGTCAGATTGTTGGGAAATTCCAGTGGTGTCAGAGTAGATAAAAAATCAGTTCAATGATGATGAACTGATCCAGCGTAAGAATTAGCTCATTTTAAAAGAAGTTGACACAGGCCTTAAATATCCCACTCCAGATCTGCCCAGAAATAGCTTTTGGTAATTTAGATTAATGCTGTAAAGGAAGTGCCTGAAAAAGCAGAGGACATATTTACACTGATTTGACTGCAGATCCTCACTGTGCAAGAGATAGAAATGTGAAATCTGACTCATACAAGGAGCTCCTAGGARTGACATAGCCAGCAGGGGTGCAGCTTCTGAGTACAAAGTGTGCCAATCTTGCTGGTTCTGACTAACATTCCACCGTGGCACCTGCTGATTTGCCTGTTGGAGCTCTTATTTTCATGGAAAATCTGTCCCACCAACCACGTTAGAAGCTGAACAACTTTATCACCTCAGCACTTGTGCAATTTTCCCAAGCCAGGGACCCGAAGGGYTGCGGTTTCCTTGGATCATCGGTGCAGAATATTGACAGTAACGAGCTCTTTGCACTTGGGAGTTGGTATTTCCAGGAAAAATCGCGTGCCAGGAGATGCCCACGAGGTGGCAGGCTGTGCGGGAGAAAGCGCAGGAGCAGAGGGCGGTCCGGAGCCCCTTCCCCCGCCGTGCGCGGGCAGAGCGGCTGTGCCCCGCAGCCCCGGCTGCAGCGCCCTCTGCGCGGGGCTGCGCCTCGGGCCGTGCGCCAGCCGCACCTGCACCGCAGCGCCGCACGGGCGGCAAGCGCCGGGACACGGACAGCCGGGAAACACCCCGGACACGGCTGGCAGCCTGCCGGTCTAGGGGAATGGCTGCAAAGTTCCCTCCCTGCAAACACAGTCGGCAGGGGGATGCACTGAAAGAGACCCGGGAGGCCGATGGCCAAAACACACTTCGTGCTGATGAGCAGCAGCAGAGCTCCGAGTTTGCAGTGCAGTAAATATACATGAGCACAGGAGGGTGCTGCTCTTTCTCTTAGCGCAAGGCAGCATCTCTCTTCCCTGCTCCGTGGTGCCATCAGCACACAGGCCTCAGAAGGGCTTGTGTGTGCTCRTCCTGGGCAGAGCCCGTGGTGATACAGCTGCTGAAGAGCCCCAGACTGCTGCCTGTTTCTAGAGTAAAGTGACATTCACATGAAGGACAGGTCGTGCTTTGAGGTGACAACCAGCACAGCCAGCAGTCTGCTGGAAAAGCACCCAGGTCTGTCATCCTGCAAATGCTGGCACAGGGGAAGGTGTGGATGATGTTACTGGCATCCCCCTCCAGCTAAGGGTATAAACCAGAGGTGGCTGACATTCCTGCTGCCCTTGTGTGCAGCTGTTCAAGGACRGCCCAGAAGGTGGCACATCATTTGCCAGTTGGTCTGGGCTGGAGGAGCCCGGACACCAATTTCTACTGGAAATTACTCTGCAATTTTGTAGAGTATCATTTGCCTTTCCTTAGTGGTGTATCAGCTGGTGGTGCGGGCACAAGGATGGGTAAGGAAGTGCAGGAGAAGTGGTCTGAGAGAACAGATCAAATCAGAGACAAATGTGACAGAGAATGACAGAGAATATGGTTTCCTTATTTACAAGTTTGAGTTGTCCTGTGTGCAGGACAAGAATAATACCTGCAGATGCTGATGTCCCCTCAAAAAGAAAAGTAAGCACCCAAAGGATGGAAATACGCGAAGGTTTGCATTTTTAAAAATAGAAGTCACATAAAACTTTTTAAATTGGAAGTCAAAAGCCAACTCCATTTTAGAGTTGGAGGGGTGCAGAGGAGCTGTACCATAGGCAGCAGAGAGGCTTTGAATAGAAGAAACAGATACTGAAATTTGCTGCTGAGCTCACTTASGCAATCTGAGAGTGACTCAAGACAGCAGCTACCACTCACCCACCTGCCTCTGATCCCAAACCTCACTTACATTATGCAAAAGGAATTAATCAATAGGTCTGGTTCCTTCCTGGAAAGCCCACAGAAAAGAAGGCTTGGCTTCTCTGACACGGTTCCACTCCAGCTGCCAAAGCACTGTCCAGCCTGACATCTCTGAGCTACTGTGTGGGGTTACCTCCTTGTCCCTGCACTGGCACAGCACAGATAGCCAGGGTCTGGGCTCAGAGGGGCAGTGCATGGCTGGCAGGGATCCTCTGTGAGGATAACAGGATGCAAATGTTACTGTTTGCTGCCCCCTCATACAGGCCTACTTTTGTGAGAACATACAGCACCCATGTTTTGGCAGCTGGTGTTTTCCTGTACACCTGAGCTGAGCAGTTTCCCTGCCTTGGGATTCTTGCCTCCCCTAACGTTTGCCTCACTGGTGAGAAATTGCAGCTGCACCACTGCAGCAATATGGGGGCTCACTTTTCCAGCCCTGGCAGTGTGCAGATCATTTGGGCTGGCACCTTCCCAAGCATAATGTTCTGAAATGTCACTCTGCTCCTGGGTGAAGCTTGGCTTCTTCCCAGCTTGTCTTCTCCTTTGGCTTGCGGCATCTGTGCATCTTGCCCTCATTTCTTGGCATGCAGATGCCTGAAGGTGTAGAAGACAGTGCTCTTGTTAATGCTGGAAAGTGAAAATAGATGTATTTTAAATCCTAAAGGGATCTTGCCAGGGTATGTCTTGCCATCGTGCAAATGCCCCCTTTTTGAATGGCCCCCAAATGCAAGGGAGATGCTTTGGAGCAGCAGAGGGCGTTGTTCGGGGCCTCCTGAGAGCRCTCTAAACTGGGTCATTTTTAATGCTCCTCACAGGGGGCTCAAAGCATAGCTTTAAGCCTCTACATTTGGCACTTTGGATTTAAGGTTTTAATGATAAAATTTGCATGTGGGTTTTGGCCATTCCCTTCCTSTCACGGTGTTGCGCTTCCTTTTTGATTTGGGCAGATTTCCAAGGGTGCCGGACAATCAGGGAGCAGGAATTGACTCAGATTCAGACAGTGTGCCCAGAGCAGCCCAGCTCTGTGATGGTGTTCCCCCCTCAAAGCAGCTTCCTTTCGAGCAGAGCCCACTGGTGTTGCTCTGGCAGTGCTCAGGGGTGGCCACAGTTGTGTTCCAGACCGCTGAGAATCAAAGCCATTCCTGGAGCACTGGGAACATTTGGAGGCTGAGTTCTTATCTGGGTTGTTAAAGAATATCCTGTTTCTGAAAGCCCTGTGTCACATGGASGCTGGTTAATAATGAATGCCAGGATGCACAGCTGAGTGTTGGCACACCAAAGGAGCTGTGCAATGAGCACCAACTTCTCAGCCTGGCAGCAGCAGGACACAGTTCACCTAAATTTGCTCAGCTGCTTGTTGAAAAGCTATTATTAACAATCTTTAAGTTGAYAATAGCTTTTCCTTTTCAGTCATTAAATAGCTTCTGATAAGAATTTATTTTCCCAAGGGAAATAGGAAAGACTTGGAAATCTGTGAAAAGAATGAGTGAAAAAACCCTACCTCAAATGGTAATTGTGTGTTCTATTTTCCAAAGCATTTCATTTCCCCTCCTGAATTGACATCTAGAGGAAAGGGGGTGGCCAAACCTGATTAAACCAGGCTCAAGTTTGGACAGCACAGCCTAAGAGCCAACATTGGTCCCAGGTCCTGCAAGGTTTTAATCCCAGGCGTGGAAGAAATCAAAATCCGTTCTGTACCCTGTCRTGGCCATGCCAGGAGGGAAGAGCAAATCCCTGACAAAGGTCAGCTCATGGAGCTCTGGCCTTGTGCAGCCCTGTCCCAGTTGAAACACTCAGGAGTGCTCAGCATTACATCACGGAGTTTTGGCAGCAGTGACACGGCAAAGCAGTGCTGCTCTGCCCTGTTCTCCCTGTTCCCTCTGACAGGCCCTTATCTTCCTGCCTCTGTTGTCTGATTGTGATAAAGGCGGCGCTGGCCCCTCCAGAGCCTGCCTGTCCCTCAGCAGGCACTTCACTGGGCAGTGCAAGGGATGATTCCATGGTGTCCTTGAGTAGGCACAGCAATAAAGCAGCAGCAGGGAGCTCAGTGTCTGCTTCGGTGTTCTGATTACAGGTATGTTTAAAGGTGCTACACTTCTGAAGCCAAAAGGCATTCTTAATGTTCATTAAGTTATTCGGGTCAAGGGCTTTCTTGTGCAAGGACATGGAGCAAAAGCCCCAGCTTAATATTGCACAACAGGGTTTTTAAGATATGCTGATCTCAATTCCATTTTTATTTTGTTGTTCCATAAAATTGTATGTTAGGAATAGATTTATACTAGGCCAGTTCCTTGGAGTCTCTGATTGCCAAATCCTTTTTTTTTTTTTTTCCCCACAAGTGAATTTCTATAAAATGTAGCCATTTGTAAGCAACCAGTGTATTCGATAACATTTCTSTCTGTGGTACATTTATGCTAGAAATGCAGAAATGAGAAACTCTGAAATGGCAGCATAGTGAGAGCACTGTCTCCATTTGATTTCCTTCTAGCCTGAATTTTCATAACAGTTGCATTTGGGTTTCAGTTATACCCTACACTGGCTGATGAATATTAAACAAGGTCTATAGACATTCCCTGGGTTTGCTTTTACAGACTGCTTGTACAGAGATRTATTTTTTTGATGGTGCCCTTCTTGGTGCCCTCTATCTCACTATTTTATTGTTCCCAGGTTGTTCTGAGAGGCAAGTGACAGTGTGAGACAGGAGGAGAATGATTACATTTTTCAGGGAAATTATACAGAGTAGAAAATCAATAGTTAGATGCTCCCTGGGACTGCCTAAAACTTCTTTGAAGAATAATTAGCTTGCAAGAGAGCTCTGGTATCTGGAATTCCTCCCCAGTTCTGTATGCATAAGATAAATTTGGTCTGGAATAAGCAGTGTGTTTGAGGTCTCTTTGCTGATCTGGGGAAATGATTCATGTGGAGAGAATGAAGAAATTAGGTAGAAGAGGTGTGGAAGAAAACCTGACTGACCACATCCATCCTGGCTTGGAAGCCAGAACAAGCAGCAGCAGAAACAGGGGARGCCCAGAGTCACAGGTGACTCTGTGACAATGATCCACTGGGCTGCCAGGGCTGAGGGATTACCGGGGGGAGTCCAGCCCACCCTCAGCTGTAAGGGCTTCATTTGCTAAGCAGCAGCAGCAGAGCAGGGGTTGTATTTCAGCAAACTGCCTTTAGCAYGGGTTTCCTAAACTTGGAGGGGTGATGGAGGAGTCTGGGTGAGTTCCACCGTGGTGAGCTGTTGCCTTCTATTGCTACAGGAGATGTAATTGCTCTGTGGGTTTGAGGTGGCTGGGAGTGAGGTCAGTCTGGCTCGCCAGAGCTGTCAGTGCTCTGTCTTTCAGAAGCACAGAAACACCCTTGGAGTGCACAGAAGGCTGCTGCCAGAGGTGTCAATAGCAGTTCATGACAGACTAAGTGACATCTAATCGATTCATTATCTCCCTAAAAGGAAGGACTAATAAGGCTGAAGAATGTGCTGGAGGCATAAAGGAGGTATTATGGGAGATCTGAGAAAAATCTAATCAAACGAGAGAGTGAAGCAGCACAGTAGTAAAAGAAGTCACCACAGTGGGGATGGTCACAGGGCATTGGAGAATGATCTCCTAGGATTAATGAAGAGTCAATGTTTTGTATTTGTTGCTATTTCCATTCTTAAAATCATAAGCATTGCATGAGAATACATCTCTGTTTTGCTTGGGTTTGGTGTGTTGGGTTTTGTTTGTTTGGATTTTTATATGTCTCTATTCTTAGGAACTAGACGAACATCCAAGCACATGTGTAGCAATAAGCGTGTGACTCAACCCCTCTAGAGCCACAGATGTCTCTCCCTCTTAATTAAATGTGGGCTAAAATGGTCTGTTGGAGCAAAGCCCAGTAGTGCAGGTTTGAGCTGGAGGTCCAAAAGGGCTGCTAACAAGCAGATCTAGAGTTATAGACCTGTCAGCTTAGTTTTGGTTCCTGGAAAAACACTGGAACAAATAACCAAACTATTGGAGAGCATCTAGAAGAAATTGAAGGGATGAGTAAYAGGCAGCATAATATTTTTTGAGACACACACTCAAAGGTTTGAGTTCTGAAGCTGCTTCATGTGTGCCTTTATAATGATTACATGGCTGAAAATATCTGAATGCAAAACTGGTTGGAAAATTTATAGGAATGTGTTTGGGGGGGAGTTGTTTTGCATCCGTCTTTTGTTTACACCTGTGCAATGGCTGAGGCAAGAGAGCATGCAATTTAAACTTGCAGCTGGCAGCACTTTGGAAAGGCTGTGAGCACACTGGGCAGGGTTAGAATTCAGTGTGGTGCTTGCAAGGGGAGAGCTGCTAAGAACCCCACCAAAATCAGCTTGCCATGCAGCTGGGACAGTGCTTTGTCCCCCTGCTGGTACTGATTTATGGGTTGCAATAAACTCTTCATGTAGGTTATTCTATAGTTATGGCAGGACTGGGACCAACAGCTACACGTGTAGTTGACTTATCAATGAGGAGGAAAGCTTCTGATGGCTCACGAGCTGACCATCAATAAACAACACCATGCTGTTACACAAGAGGCACATTAAGTGTGAGCATTATCCAAAGCCTGTCTGGCATATAAATGGCTCCTGGAACACTGGATTAGGACTCCAGAGCCCATGGCTTTCTCTTTTCTCCAGGTCATACTCTGTAATGCTCCTATCAGGTTCTCACATCCATTGGAAAAGAGGCAGAGGAGTGGGAGCCCTCTTCTGGRAAAGGATTCAGCCCCAGCAGTGGGTATTTAAGGTTTTGGTCAGTGTTTGAGGTTTGTCCTGCTGGCCCTAGGCAAGAGAGAGCTGTTACTCAGTGTCTCCTTGGAAGCACACAGAGYTTATCAGTGGGGAATGGTATTTCAGGCTCTGCCCTGGGCTGACCTGTGACACAGTGCAGTGCAAAGTGCATCCAAGTGGCACAGTGGAAACTTGTCAGTTGTTCCTTATTAAAAAAATATTTAAAAGGCCAAAATAACTCACCTACCCATAAGACATTGCTGCTTGCAGTTGTGGTTTTTCATGCTTCTCAGAGCTGATACAACAGCTTTGCTCATAGTTATTTTTCGTGGGTTGTTTTTTTTTTCATCCCTAGGGAATGCCAAAATAAATTAGACACATTAGAGCAAACTAATCTTGAGACTTCACGTTTTGGAGTTCCTCTGCTGTGGATGTGGATCCAGGCTCGCTGCACGGATGCTGCCTGTGGCAGTCACTGTTTCAGTGCTGTGTTTGCTCACAGATGAGCAGCTGCAAATGGGACAGGTTCCCTCTCGTGAGCCTGTGGGGACAGGCTTTGGGATGGAGGGGTGCCCCCYTTCAGCTTGGCAGTGGGGAAAGCTGCTCCTCAGGGAAATCTGCCGCTTGTAGAGATTATTTCCCCCCTGCCTTGCACTTGTCAGTTTGGAGATTGTCTCAGCTTATTTCAAAGGCAGTTTTAAGCCTTTTAAATGAGCTTTATACTGATACACCAATAGGATGTTTATATCTGCTTYTGGCACTATCTATTTAGAGAGATGAAAGCAAAAGTTAACACAAACTTTCTCTCTCTCTGCCTCAAATCAAGGTAAAGGATTGTAAGGAAGGGCGGTGGCTCCTTAGAACACATGCTGTGTCCTGCGGTATGACAGCAGTGACATCCCATAMCTGACATGGTACCAGTTGCAAATACAGCTTCCCTAGGGCAGAACCGAGCACAGCCTGTGTGCCACCTCCATGGGGCTGGTGCTGTCCCAGCCTGGCCCCAGTTCTGCCTCACCCTGTCTGTCTCTCTGCAGCCCCTGCCTGATGAGCTCTGTAGGCAGGGGCTGCTGCCCAGGTATTCCTGCAGGGGAGCGCCGTGTGACAGGCCCAGACCCAGGTGCGTGTGTTCTGCAAAGCCCTGGCAGGGCTGGGCTGGCTGCAGGGCAGGGCAGAGGCTCGTGGGGCTGCAGAGCCTGGGGCACGGCACCCAGGCGGTTATCCTGCTCAGATGGGCCAGTGTCCCACCCACTCTGTGTGTCCGGGGTACCCAGCACAGCCAGGACACACCAGGCAGGGTCACCCGGGCAGGGCTGAGTTTAGGCACAGGAAATCCCAGCCCTGCCTTCTTTTTGTTGTTGCCAAAGTGAGTGAYAGAGACTCAGGTGATACGAACCATGGCTTAAGAGTGTTGAGCTAATTATAGAGMCACTTGAGCATGGCAAGCATGGCAGAGGGTTCTGTATATGTTTCTATTGATTAAACTATTAACAAGAATAGCAAATCCCATTACACTAATCATTGTTTTCCTTCCCTGCCTTCTCCTCCCTCTTTGTCCTTCTCTGGATACAATAAACACATGAAGGGAAATTTCTCACCTCAGGCTGTCTGAAACAGCTCCCAGTATCCAGTGTGGAGGTGGGCCCTACCTGCTCTGSCTTCAATGGAGCTGTTTCTGTGTCTGACCCCTGCTCAGGAGAGGAAACTCAGGAGAAAAGTGTCCCCAGAAATAGAGAGAGAGTGCTGCTAAGGGAGTGACAATGCTGCAGAGGATTCAACCCAAGGGGGTGCTCTCTTAGTATCTTTTGACAGACATGCACACATCTATAAAGGAATAAAACTGGCCTGTAGATTAGTTATTAACATAATTTAAAGTGGTAAAAGGATGTGTTCCTGTAACCAGCTTCCCTCTGGTTCTCCATCACCACTAAGTCTTAGGTTCTGTTGGGAGATAATTTTACAGTGTTGCCCAGGAAAATCTGTTCTATTTAAAGTCCAATTCTGTGCTTTCTTAAAAAGGTTCGAAAAATGGAAGTGTTGCAGTTGAGACTGAGGTGAAAGGACAGGTCTTGGGTGATCCATTGTTTCTGTTCTGAGTTGCAGGACATGGGATTTGATGCTAAGCTGTTTTTCTTTTAGCAGACTTTTATAGCCCAATTACATTTTTATTAAATGGATCAAAGTGATCTACTGAAAAACATGTTGGATTTTTTCCTGAAAGCATTTATTAAGGCTTGGAATACTTTCAGGATTTCCTGAATCTCTAATTTCAATGGCTATATGCTTGGGGAGATGTGTCTAAAAAGATGTTGCCAGAATCTTTTGGCCAGGYCTATAGGCTTGAAAAGCCAGTTGCTTTCATGTTTTTGTGTTACACGTTAGTAATGAAACATTCAACACTATTGAAGGAGTTCAAATCCCTCATTGCCACTCAAATGAAAAGGATCTGGGCACTCAGATCCCTTAGTCAGCTTCAGCAGTCTGTAACTTCAGTGTTAGTTTGATATCACTAATTTGTGTTAAACATACTTTTAAGTGCAGTTATATTATAATTTATCTCATGGTRGTATTGCCTCACAGTGATAATTTTATGCTTGCACACAGTGGTTGCCTGTATCCCAGTGGACTGGAAAGCTTTATAAACAGATGTAGGCCATTCCCAAGTCCTCGGGCCAGCAAAGCTTCCACTGAGGCCTTCAGGAGCTTTGCTCACATAATGTCTCTGCGTTCAGACCRTGAGTACTGCAGTGTGCCCAAGCAGGCAGCATCCTTTGCTTGAAGGTCACTTTGGGAGAGAAGCAGTAGCCTTGCAGCAGCCCACACATGTCCCCTGCCATATTTTGGAAGAGAAAATAATGGTTATCAGCTGAAATTGTGCAGGGTTATGTGCACAGAATGGGATTTTGCACTGAGGGAGTTGACAACACTGGCTCAGAGCRGGGTTCTGACTAAAAGAAACATTTCCTGGGATGTTCTGCAGAACAGGGCTTGGCATTATTCATGTAACTGCTTATTTGCCGAATGTGTAAAGACTAAAACCTCAAGCTTATAATTCAGGAATTTTCTGCTTTAGCATGTTCTCTCTCAGTGCTTTGATGTTACAGAATTAAAATGTTTGTTTTCAGTACGATTKGATATTAAGCTGGTTTAATGTCTTACAGGAGCTGTTTTGAAAGCTTTCCTTTTCCTCCCTGGATCCAGCTCCCTGGGAGGGTGACATYTCTTATCATCAGTCAGGCAGTTCTGAGTTGTGGCTTTAGATAATGAAAACCAAGCCCTAGCATTTTGCTTCCCAGCAGAGTTCTTCCTTTATTTCCTTTCACCTCAGATGTKTTTTCCTCTGTGCATATCCCAGTGTGCACAGTACAGCATTGTAATGAACAACCCAAAATTTCAGCRTCTTGGGGTTCTCTTCCTTACAGATTAGACTTGCAAGGGAGTTGCAGACCTGTGTCATGGTTCTGAAGGTGTTTTCTGTCTTCATCCACGGTTTTTTGTTGGCTTGCARTTGAAGTCACTGCTGATAATCCCCTGCTGCAAGGAGTTTGTCACTTGTGATCCCAGCTATGCTCCCTTTTCCATTGTGGTGTGACAGTGCCAATGTGTAGTGCYCCGTGGGTTTCCTTGCTGGCTGGAAGACAGCAGGGGAGTTTCAGCTCTTTGGTGCTGTTTGCTCATTTCCCCGAGTTCTCTCCTGCTGCTGCACGTGCTGCCCCAGCCCAGCTGCTGCAGCAGGCGCTGGTGACACAGGCTGTGCCCAGCTCTATGCCCCATGCACACACACCAGAKCCTGCTCTGTGGCCTGATCCAACACTCAGCAGGTTAAAGGTGCTGCTGAGAACCAGACAYCTGCAGTAGGGCTAGATGGAGAGCCAGGGACCCTCTCCCTTCTAGCAGGAACAGATGAGACTGCCCACTGGGGACACTGGCAGGTCATATCATCAGCTGTCTGSCTTTTTATTTTCTGGGTTTAATTTGTTTTCTGTTTTCTCTCCTGTCCTAAAGCCTGGACCAGAGAATCATAGGGTGCTCTGGGCRCTTCCTTTCAAGCAGGGATGTTGGGGAACATAATTTTGATTGTTCTTYCAGCCATGTGCTGGATTAAAGGGAATTCAAGGGCCTTTGGAGCCTGCAGCAGTGAGAATACAGGAGCRGGGGAGAGATGGTCCAGCAGTGAACAGATACAGGATATTTTGGGGGTTGCCCTTTAAGGGGGACTGTTGTGCATCCTAAAATCCATTGAGGTGCTGGAGGCTGAGCTGGCTGGTTTGTGTTTGCTGCTGGTGTGAGTGCACTGCCGTGCCCAGGGCTGGACTCCTCGGGGCCACACTGGCGCAGAGGGGCAGCGTCCCCGGCGCGCTGTCCCCGGGGTGTCACCGTGCTGCACGAGGCTGCTCCTGCCTGGGCTGTCCTCCCAGCCCTCTCCCACCACTGGGACCCCTGCCCTGCCCCAGCAGAGGTGCAGGAGGTGCAGGTTACCTCTGGCAGGTAACCGAGCTGCCTCACCTGTCAGTTCCTGGGCTTCAGCACAGGCACGAGCAGCTGTGGGCTTCTCTTCAGGAGAGTCAGGACACAGGTCAGTGGGTGACAGAGGACTGAGATGCAGAGAGCTGCTAAYAGAAAAATGACCCTGTTTCAGTCACTAACTCAATAGCTAAAGATAACATTAATGCATCCAAAWAAAGCTTTTTTAGCACTGCCTCTATGGGCTTTGGATTCCTGGAGTGACCACCCTGGAGGTACTTGGGTATTTCTTGATTGCTTACCTCATCTTTCTGGCACATACTCCACATCTAATACTTATCACYTGGGAAAGGAGGAGATGCCTACTTTTTCCTGCTGTTTCATGAAGGAATATTTATCTGCCTGCTCTTACAGTTTTATTTTTGTTACTGCTSTTTTACTGAGTGCATTGGGACACCACAGCCAGAGCCATCCCTTCCCTGGGGCCAGAACCTGCCTTGTTGTGGAGGCTTGTACAAGCCCAGGGAACACCTTCCAATGGTGGYAGCCTCGCAGAGGAGGTTTCACACCCAGCTAAAATTAGATATTATTGCTTGTCAGTTATGGCCGAATAAGTTACTACAAATGAATGTGACATAAATAAAGCCATGCTTTAATTAGAGGGTTATTTCTAATCAGGAAGTCTTCCTTCCTGCAGACAACTGACAGCACAGCTCTTCCAAGGGGATGCTAAAGCAGCAGTATTTTCCACAGGAAGAGCAAACCAGGAGAATTTCTGCCATCTGATAAAGGCCTGGTGCTGCCAGTTACTGATTGCATTTTGCTGATGGGAGCCATGGGGTTTTATTTGCTGTGTCAGGAGGAGGGAGCTCAGCTGCTCCCTGGGACCGTGGGAGCTTTGCCGAGCTGATTTTGTACACGTTGGCTCTGTCCTACCCAGGCAGTCTTGTTCAAAAGTCCAGTCTGAAAGAGCAACACTTTTCCAGAATATTAGCTAAAACCTTTAAACCCACGCTTTGAGCTGTCTGGTGAGAAGTGGCCACAAACAAGGGCAGTGTTTTGAAGTTTTGGGGAGAGTATTGAGAAGAAAGCCCTGTGTTGGCTGCAGTGTTGTAAAGCCACTTTCCCCTGATGCAGGCATTGTCAGTGAAGGGCAGTGTTGAGCTGTACCTGTGTGCAGTAGGCAGTTCCTGCGGGGAGCCTTGGAAGCCTTCCTGCCCTCCCAGGAGGGTTTTGTGCCAGGGACCCCGCGTGTGTCCAGAGCCCCTTCATCCCAGATGAGGATGGACGGCTTCCTCATSTGCCCGAACATGCCTGCCAACCAAACCAGAGCAACAGGCTGTGAGCTCAGCCAGCTCCCCCAGAGCTTTCCTCAGCTACCCGGGCACGCTTCCCCAGAGACACAACAGCCACTGATGAAATCCTGCCGCTKGGAACTCATTCTAATTGAAAACCCGAGGGTAACGAGCCCAATAGCAGCAGTCCCTGCTGGGAAGGAGGGGCCATGCTGTGCAACACTCCCAGCATGAGGAACAGAGCTGGTTCAAAGGTAGCTATTCCTCCCTTTAGTGTCCACTAAAATGTGTTATTACATATTGCCTTGGAATTTCAAATCTTTATTTTTCATCAGTTCCTTGAAGTTATTTTTGCAAAAGCTTTGGCAGTGTTTCCATCGGTTRTACAAAGAGGCTATCTAGAATAAACAAGAGAAAGCTGTGTTCTATGAACAACCTATTGCACTTCAGAAAGTTCAGCAGCCCACTGGGAAGTCAAGATTATTTGCAGAAGGTCAAATCAATTTTATGATCAGACAAATGTTAGCAAATTGCTTTTCTTAGAAGCAAAGCAAGGGAAGTATTTTCCAAGAAATAAGCTCGAGGAAAAATCAAATTTCACTTATTAGAAACCATCACGAACGAGACCTGTTCTCTTTAAGGCACTTACCCCCCTTTGTAATGCCAAGCTATTACATCCAAATATCACATGGGGGCATATTCAGGTACAAAAGTTTTTACTCTGTAGAAAAAATGAATCAGAACTGGGGCATTTCTGTCTGTGCTGTAGTGAATAGTCTTTGAGATGGGATTTTTTTCTGTTTGCTTGTGTACCTTCAAATAGGAGCCAAGGGGCTSTGACCCATGGAAATGCAGTGTCTGCCTAGGAGCCATATTTCTATAAAACCTGGTGGCTGCTCCAGTGCATCCATGGGAGAGAGGGCAGSTGGGTGCTGTGGGAGGAGACAGTGACCTGCTGCTTGAGGAAGGGCACTGGCCTTGGTGAGAGAGAGCCAGGACAAGGTGGGAAGGAAAACACCTCCCCAGTGTTCTAGCCAGAGCCCAAGCAAAGCTGCAGGTGACATTCTCCTGGCCAAGAGCTGTCCCTCTCGGAAAGCAGAGCGGGGAGTCAGCTCTCCTGCCACCTGCTGCCGTGGCTGAGTGGCACAGTGGCTGCATCGACCTGTTTTGCATCATGTCCACAGAGTGACGCACACAGGCATGATCTGTGCCCTGGAGCTGGCACCATGAATAAAAATCTGCTCAGAGGTCTGAGGAGAGGGATGCAGGGAGCAAAGGGATGATGGGAGTGTTCCTCCTGTCACCTCTGTTTCCKGCATCCAAACCTCTGGGGGCTTGGCTCCTGTGCATTACTGTAGACCTTTCTTTAAATTTTTTTTAGGTTGTAGTTTATTCTCATATTTCCGCCTGTGTTTTTATTTTCTGGACCTTATTTATGTAACACTGGATTCTGCTGCTCTTGAATGGATGGATAAGAAGGAGCTGGTCCCTCAGTTTGATACCTGGTAAATTAGTTAATGTTGTGTGTATGGCTATGGGAAATGCTTGGGAATTTTCCATCAGTGTGTTTATTCACTGGAAAATGTGCCCTCCATAATTTAAAACAGGATGGAAATTCAAATCTCTGATGAGGACTAAAAGCTTTCCTGATTTTGTGCAAGTCTTGGGTAGCAACAAAAGAGAGAAAATGCATTTTTAGTATATTTAATATGAAACCACAAAGGGGTGGTGGGCCAAAGGGAAGGAAAGGAAGGCAAGCAACCTGAAAGCAATTTTAGCTTTAGGTTGGTGACATCTCAGTTAATATAATAATGGCCACTTAAAATGGGAGTGGGGAAAACAAGGCTGTAATGGAAGGCACCTGGACACTTACAGGAGAAGAGCAGTTCAGATCCAGAACAGGATTAGAAAAATCAAAAACTTTCTGGGCTACTCTATTTTGGCTCTGCTCGAAGGTTTAAATGGACTTCTGGGGTGTTTAAGTGTCTACACTGAGGACCAGGCAGAATGGAATTTAAAGGAGATCTAGAGGGAAAAGGGAATGAGAGAAGCAGCCAAGTGTTGTGCCAGACAGACACATACAGGTGTAAATGYCTGGATTAACCACTGGGAATGGTTCTCTGGTGAGAAGGGCTTTTATGGGAGAAAATATGAACACTGTTCATTATGGAAAATAACTATTTGTTGTGCCTCAGTTTGTTGGTTTAAAAAGTTACTCACATCCAGTCAGGGGTTAGAAATTCATGCTGCTTGGCAGGGTAATTCCTTATCAGGCAGTTCATAGATTTCAACCTATCTGACCAAACCAGAGGAGTGAATAATACTTAAGAATAAATGTAGTTCTAGAGACCAGGAAAAAGCACCTAAGAACAGAAGGAAGGTACTCCTTTTTTTTTTTTTTTTTTTCTTAAATGGCATAGAACAAATTATTTGACTAATGATAATGAAGCATCCAGTCTAAAATGTTTTCACCACCTGCATTTATAATTCCACAGATGTGTAAAACAGGTTGATTTTTAACCCTCTRGTGGCAGATGGTTGCCTGGCCTAAACTTATGCTGTTTTTTTGAAGTCAGTATTACTAAGTCAGTTTACCAAGGGATGAAATTCAGCTTTGTGTTGGGGTTATAAAGAGCTTTAGTGCCACAGGCTGTACCTTTGGCTTTTCCCTTCAGGACSTCCCCAGGAGAGCAGAGGAACTGTGCAGTGCCAAAGCAAAGCTCCAGGGGCTGAGCTGACCATAGACCTGGCCAAGTGCTCTGCCCTGCTGCAAGGGGAACTCCACACAAGAGTTTGCTCTGGTCCCCCCTTTCCTACTGAAAATGCCCCACAATCCTTCTGTATTACCTCGGAGTTTGCAGCCTAAGTGCTGGGAAAACTGTCTGTTAAATGGGCACTATGAAAAGAGTAGATTTAAAATAAATAATCTACTCAGACGTTGTGTAACCACAAAGATAATTTATTTGTGTTAGGGAAGTATTTAATCATCATATACGGAAGTATTTAATTATCATATACAGAAGTGTTCCAATTATCATATGCAGAAGTGTTCAATTTTTATGCACATTCAGTTTTACCACATAATTCAAATTGAGTCTCTAAGCATATGTGTTAGAACTGTTCAGCAGGTTTCTGTCTCCAAACACTGTAATATGGGAAAGCAGAGCTGCAGAACTGTTTTCTCTCACTTGATTCCCTGTTAAAACTGACCTCTAGAAAGCTTTYCTGAAGGACTGAGGGAAGGGGTAGCGTAAAAGCATCCAGGTGCACACGCACACTTTGACAAACTGCATTATTTGGAAAAGACACAGATCTGTAGAACTCTTTGAGCTTCAATCCTGGTATTTTTCCAAAACRTTTTCTGGTCAGAAGCCGTCCAGCTCTGGTTAATGAAAGAGAACACCTCTCAACTGCAAAGCTAAGCTCTTGTCTGGGAAGTTCTTAAATTAGAGYAAAGGCTGTGTTACACCTGTGATTATTTCCAGTGACTTCCAGAATCAGAGATTAGTTTAGCATCATGCATAAGTGATAAATARATAGCTTCCCAGATACCTTTGGGTTTATTTTACTTTGCAGGATCTCCAATCCTGTCACTGCAGTTGCATGAAAAGGAGTTGATCGCTTGTTTAGAGAATGACATATCATAAATATAGATATCTTTTTGGCAATCTCTAAAAATACTCTTCAGTCTTGTGTGGTTTAATGATTGATGCAGCTTGGAAATCAAACTCTTGTCTTGTTGTAATCTTGTTGTAAGATAAACTTATGCTTTAGGACTAAAATTCACATGAGCTAAGCKGGGGCAGTGTGAGGAGGGTGCTGTTTTAGGATGCTAAAAATGGCTTCTGGCAGAATTTAGGAGCCAGTCTGACATMAGTATCCAACTGCCTGGGCTTTGTTTGGTTTCTTTTTGGGAAATGATCCAYTTCTGTTCCTGTCTGCAAACAGAAGATTTGGAAGAAAGATAAAAAAGGCCTTGGCAGTGTGTGGCTCTTTCACCTCCTCCTCTGTCCATCTTGTCYTCGTGGCTGGTGTTGGTGGTGAGCAGGGCAGTGTGTTCTGAATGCGCCCAAATAAACAACCCTCTTTGTAACGTAGGGCAGACCAGCAGAAACTTTTAATTGTTGCTGAAAGGTCTTTTTGCAAGCAGTGGTCCTCTGGCCACCAACCAGCGAAAAAGCAAAGCTTTGGGATGGAGGTTTTGAACCCAAATGGGCTCTGCCCACAGCAGTGAGGGAGGGATGGGGATGCAGGGAAGTGTTGCTGCAGCCCTTCTGGCTTGTGCAGCGCTTTAATCGGGAGGTTCTGTGTACATGGCCCGGGTGCTCCGTGCTCGGTGGAAAACTTGTCCGTTTAAACAGGAGATACAAAACCACTTTARGGAAGTGGGAATTGGCCTCCCATAAAGTGCCCAGAGTTACTGGATGTAGGGCTTCCTTCGGAAAAAGAAAAAGGCCCCTTGACTCTAGATGGTGCAAAGATTCCTATTTTAAAAAAGATGCTTTGACTGGGGAGCTCCCCTTCATCTTAAAATAAATAACTCCTCCCAGCCTATCRTTTCAGAATGAGATCTATTTTCTCTCTCTGGGTTGTTTCATACCCTGATGTTGCTGTATCAAAGTCCTTCTCTTGTTTTGATAAATCCCCAAGAGACAGGAAGGCAATATAATTGTRAGCCAGTTTTTCAAAAACTTCTGGATAATCCCCATTAAAGGYACAAAAGCATAGCTGCAAAAATTATTCATTTCATTCCTAAGTCCAAACGTGGTCATTTACAGCTTGAAAATGGGCTGATTTATCCAAGGTGGCCTGCAGTTGTTAGAGCTGAGGGAAGTTAAATAATGCAGCACTCTTTAAAATTGCATGAGTATATGATTTTGTTTGCTTTATTCATTCCTASTCCCTTGTAGTTTATTGCAGTCAATGATTATTGCATCTGTTCAATCCATCTCTGCAGCTGTGGGAACGGCTGCTCGTGCCACGCAGACTGTTCCAAAAGAAAGCTGAGCTTTCTCTCTGCCCTGMGTGTAGGAATGGCTGGCTGGCCTTGCCTTTAGCCTAAGGAAAGCACTGCACGGACAGTGAGTACAGGTTACCTTCCAGTGAAATAACCTGCTCTACCACCCTGGCATCCTCAGGAAGCAGAAGAGTTTCCACAGTGKGAACACCACACGAGGCAGCAGTTCCATTGTCTCTGTCTCCTGTTCAGGCTCACTGTAGGGTCTTTCTTTGGGTCTGTGTCCCAGGACAGCCTTCCTGGACCAAACCGTGGCAAACTAAAGTCTGGGAATGCTGGAGGAGATGTGCAAGGCAAGGGGAGGTACCACTGCTCCCTGCTGCACAGCAGAAGTGCAAAAGCAGCCTGACCTCTGGGACAGGGGGAGACTGCCCGAGGAGCCAGGGGGCTGCTGGCACCCTCCTCACAGGATCAGCTGTGCCAGTGTGTCCCTG
>JACDOX010000308.1:498960-511852 GCA_014549065.1 Cardinalis cardinalis
CCTGCCCCAGGGCAGCTCCCAGCAGACCTGCCCTCAGCAGGGCTGCATCCCCCGGCACAGCATCACCCTTCCAGGAGGGGAAGGCATCTCCCGTTGCCATGACAATGAGCACGTCGGGACGAGCACTCGTTCCTGCGAACAGGATTCAGAGCTTAGAGCAGTGCCGTGCCTCCCGGAGCTAATTGGTGCCAGCGTAAGCGGAGCTGGCAAAGCCTGGGGAACCGGAGGGGCGGGGGAGCCGCTGCYGCCGCGGGCCCTTCCCCGCTCGGGCTCCGAGCGGTGCSGGGCGGTTCTGCCTCTTGGTTCCCCGGCACCGCTGCAGCCCGGCCTCCCTTCCCCCAGCGCAGCCCCGCTAAGCTGGAGCACAGCACAGCGGAAAGGGATTAGAAAGGAAAGCCATCCTTGCTGCAGCGAGGGAGAGAGTGCATAAATCAGCTCCATGGAGGGCGCTGTGCCCGGGCTGGGCTCCCAGGCAGAGCTGCTCGGGGTTTGGGTGTGCCGAGCCCTCCTGTGCGCTCCGGAGCTGCCGAGCGGGGCAGCGGCCCGAGCCGGTCCGGCACGGTCCGGCAGGGTCCGGCAGGGTCCGGCGGGGCCGAGCCCGGGCTGGCCGCGCTGGAGTGGAGGGAGCTCCTGGGACGGCAGAGAGCCCTGTCAGCCGTGCCCCGGCAGAGCCCAGAGCCACGGCAACGGGCTGGCCTGCAGGGCGCTTTCAGTGGCTGGTGTTGGCACACAGGTTGTTTCTTCTTGGATCTATGAAGAGCTGTGTTTTTCCCCCTGTGTAAACTAGTCTTATGTAGGTTGTAAACAGCCTACATAGGTCTTGAAAGTTTTTTAAGATTTTTACATACAAAATCTGACTTTTTTGGAGCCACGTGACTCTKGCAGCTGGAGGAATGCATTCTCAGGTTGAAAGGGATACGGCATTACACTGTGAATTACCCTTTCCCCCAAAAGCTGTCCCCTAAACCAGGGCTTGCACGGGCACAGTACAGGGTTCAGCCATCCCTGACAACTCAAATACAGAGTGAAAAGTTGAGATAAGTGAGCACAGCCCTGTGGGTGAGCCACAGTGGGAACGGGGCCGTGCTCCTTGCTGTGGGTTGGGCTCAGTGTAGCTGGTGTCAGTGTGCACAGGTCACCTGGCAAAAGCATCCCCAGAAATAAAGGGGTTCTTGCATGGGTGGAAAAGCAGCTGGGCATGGGAGGACTGGGGGAARAGTACAATGAAAAAAACTTGCTTGGTTTGGGCAGGCTTTGGCAGCCTTGAAACGTGGGTTAAAACTCGTGGAAGGCACCCAGAGGTGAACACTGAATAAGGACAACTGAGACCRTATCTTCCCTGAGCTGGTTAAAGATTGACTGCGTTTGGGCCCTTTTCCTTGGTTCTTGTTTTTATTTGCTCCAGCCCCGGGGTACTGAGCAGTGATAAGCAGCCCCAGAGGCTGCACCCTTGTGGAGGGGCTGTCTCCAGAGCAGCCGGGGCAGTGAGGCTGGGAGGGGCTTTCCGAGCCYGTACCGCGGAGGGAGACCCCAGGTGACACCCCAAAAGCACCGGAAAGGGGCAGTGARAGGCTTTGGGTTATAAGGTGTGATCTGTAGCCAGAGCTGTGATGCTGAAGGGCTCTCAAGAACAGGCATTTGGGTGTGGTGTTCTGTACTGCCTCGAAATACAAAGAGTCAGGACTTCACTCTCCAGAAAACGCCGGGTTTTTCCTGGTGGCGTTGTGCCTGCAGGAATGGATTAAGGGAGGATTCCCTCATTTGGGAAAGGAGGGGCTCCTTAATCCCCAAAGCCTGGATTTAAAGATCCTAGAGAGTAATCACAGACAGTGGATTAGCATCTGTTGGGGAGCCTGGCAGGAGAGGGCAGCGTGGCACTGCCAACCCCAGGGCTGGTCCTCACCCTTGTTTGCAGCTCTTTGCCCAGGCCTGTGTCTCAAACATTCACTTGGAAACACAAAATTCACAGAAAGGAAGATGTCAAAAAGAGCGTTTCCTCRAGTCATGGATGATTTCCTGCAAGTGAGAAGTGTGTAAAACGTGTCTGGGGCAGGTGACAAATGATGGCAGGGCTGTGGTGTGTTTGTTTGTTTTTATAAGCACCTTTAATATTGCTCTTGCAAGGCTTCGCCATCCCAAACCGAGTCAGCCTTTAGCCAGAAGAAGAAAAGGAGGAGATGCTTGTCAGTCAACAGAAACTAGYTGGTGTGGGCCATCCTCATGCTGCCCAGAGGTGTGTTGGCCTCCAGCCATGGAAGAAAACCCATGGTTAGTGCCCTGTTTGTGTGGGGAAGCCTGGAAAACACTTTGTGGCAGTATGGCCCTCATCTGTTACTTAGTGTGGCTCAGGTGTCAGGGAGCAGGGCCATGCACTGCTTTCCTCTGAGAATGCCCAACSCAGGCTTTTCAGCAAGGTCTGACTTCTTTCCCATTCAAAACAAAACCTTAAAACATGCAGTTTCCATACAGATATAGCACAAGGGAAGTACTTAGCCTGGCTGAGGCATATTTCCCYTGGGAGGTCTTGCAGGAGAAATGGACCATATTGGCTTTTGCAACTGGCCTCRGGTAGTGCTGCAGCAGCACATGAGCTCGGTGGTGTGTGTGTTCATCTGGCAGGAGGCAGTTGCCTCAGACACAGAGGATCTGCCCCCCAAGAGCTCCACCATTTCAAATTTGGAGCTGCATTATTTATTCAGACAGGATTTTCTGGCAGCAAAGCTCGCATCCTTTTTTGCATCCTCTGTAGTCGAGAGGAAGGCTGGAGCTACGTGTGATGGTGCCAGCGCGTGGCCGGTGCTGCCCGGCMGTGTGCAGGCTCAGCTGGGCTGGGGGGAGCAGCCAGGCAAGAGCCAGGAGCGCCCCTGGGGCAGCCAGCTGAGGCTGCAGGTCCTGCTGCACGCTGCCTTCCTGGCTGCACTGCTGGGAGGTTCCCTTTGGGCAATCCTGGTCACCGCCCCCAAGTGCAGCCCTTGAGCCAGCCTGGCTCTCAGGCACAAGGGGATCGGCTCCCTTCTCCATTCCTGGCCCAGCTGAGGGTGGGTGTTCTCTCCTGCCATGACTGATGGAGAGGGGGCTTTTTGTTCTCGTGCCATCACTGCCCAATGGGAGACTGCTCTGCCCAAAGAGGGCACAGCAGAGGGACACCCAGGTACTGTCTGGCAGAGGAAGCTCCATCAGCWGAGTTTTCTGCCCTTTTTCTTTCCCTCCTGGGCTATGTCTAGTTGAATTTGGATAGTAGGGGGTTTTTGTAAAGAGGCTRTGCCACTGCTCTGGAATACCCACTCCTACAATTTATCCTTTCAATTTAAATGCTGCCAAAGAGCTGTGCTAGCCCTCGCCTCTTACAGGGAGAAAATCCTTTCTGTTGTTGAAAATTGACTGTGTGCAAGTCTCTGAGGACCAGCACCAGTTTGTACCAGTCACCAAACAGGAGCAGTGGTCTGAGTCTGGTTTGTAAATCAGGTCACTGGCATTAGCAAGGCAAGAACAGCAAACAGCCTGGTGCTATTCTCCCATCTGTGCTCGGAGGAGACCCAGAATGGTACCAGCAGAAGGGCTGCAGGGAGAAAGCCAGGTGTCTTGGCAAACCCGTGTTTGTGTGTGTGTGATAGTCAAGAGAAGCTTTTGTTTCAGCAGGGGGTKTTCCATGGCTCCCATGGAGCCATCATCCAGAGTGCTCAGAGAGACAAGGCCCAGGGATAACAGCTAAYGGGGCAGGGTGGGAGAGAGAAGGTGAACAACTGTTCATTGCTACCATATGCTTTGAATCCCTTCAGCTCTCTTCCTATAGCCAAATTAGGATTTTTTTTTCCATTGGCAATGCAATTTTAATGCTRTTTCAAAAGAGCCAGATTAGCAAAGCAAAACCAAGGAAGTAACAGCCTGCCCACCCCTGGGATGCCTTCCTGCTCCTGCCTGCTCTCAATATCTCAGCAACTCACCCTGCCAACTTCAGGCACCCTCCTGGTTTCACCATCGTGGTCAAATCAGAGAATGAAGAGTCCTTTGCTCTGATCAGAGACCACCAAGATAAACCCAGGAGTTCTYCAAATCTCAGGGCATGCCTGGAGTGCTGGAGAGCACGTGCTGAGAGGGAGGAGATGGATCCCAGCCCAAGGGGGAGAGGGCAGTGTCTGAACTGCTGCACTGTTTGAGCATCCTGCAGGCCCCCTGCCSTGGCCAGCAGAGGCTGGAGCTGATTTTTCAGTCAGGGCACTGCTGGGGATGGAGGGGGGCAGRCTTGGCAAAGCCATGATCCTGTTTGCTCTCATCACTAAAGGTCACGAGGTGGCTCCGTCTGTCAGTGGGAGGAAATGAACTCTGGTATCTTCAGCAAACTAATTTCAGGCTTGTACTAATTCCCCTTTCAGTTTAATTTAATCATCTTTGGTGTCTGATTCTACAAACACGGCTTTGTACTGCTAAACCTTTGCTGCATATTAGCTGAGAGGCAGCTGGAATTTGAATTTGATTTGAGTATAGTGGGAAACCTTATATTTAGCACTTGGCAAATCTCTCGAATGCAAGAGCACATCAGTTTATAAATGCAGGTTGCTTTGATCAGTGTAATTTTGGAGGCTCAAGTATGAGAGAGAGAATACAGGCTGGGTACTGATACTCGGAAAGGAGAAATACACAAGTATTGTACCAGGTGATTGGAATTGCATTACTCGACAATATCGGCCTACCTGGAATTCACTGCAAAGGATTGTTTGTAATAGAAAAACGCCTTGGGTTACAAAGTGCTTCCCCTGCAGTCCCTTGTAGCCYGCAATGTAAGGGTCAGGTACAGAARCACTCAGGTGAGGGGGCTGAGGACAGCCAAGAATGGCCAGAGCTGGACTGACCCAGGGATGTGATGCAGACCAGGAAATGAAGAGAAGCAGAAATAGCAGTGAGGTAAATGCCTGCTTTCATCCCTCCTCTCTCTTGGACAAAACCCCTGCTGGCTTCTTTGCCATGCAGGATGCCAAACTAAGAGTCACTCTTGGCATTAAAGCACGTGTAGGATGCAGGGTTTTGCCATATGTTCTAACAAAAGCAAGTACTTTAGTTTGCAGTTTGGGGCTGGAGCTGGAGGCATTCCCAGCGATTGCCTCTTCCGAGAGCTCGTGTSCCTTTGGAGCCTGTCCTGTTTCCAAAGGAGCCGCCTCTG
The DNA here is from genome assembly GCA_014549065.1 of Cardinalis cardinalis. Classification (NCBI taxonomy): domain Eukaryota; kingdom Metazoa; phylum Chordata; class Aves; order Passeriformes; family Cardinalidae; genus Cardinalis; species Cardinalis cardinalis. Next base: position 504,119 of record JACDOX010000308.1, read on the forward strand.
ACCAGCTTCCCAGCAGCTCCCACAGGCACATGGACATTCTGGGGTGCTCCCTGCACATCCCTGGGGCCTGCTTTTCTTCTGGGGCTGCTGCTAGAGGGAGGCATGCTTGGCACCGGCAGGGAGGGGAACGGGGGCTCTCAGCAGCTGGGAGGCTCATCTGTGGGTTTATTGCTTCCCCAGAAAGACACCGATTCTTAGAGAGAGGGTTCCCTTTGCATAGGAAAAGTGATTGCTTCCAGAACTTAGGAGTACGTGGTTTTAAGGAGCTCAGGTTCTGCTCCCAGCAGTAGCAGTGACTTTGCTCTTCATATTTGCCTGGGCAGAACAGAAAACAGAGCTTCAATGAAAATACTGTCAATGGTGTTGTGGGCATGATAATGGGGCATTGACCACCTCCCAAAAAGCAGTAAGATGAAGAGGTGACCCTTCCTAGGGCTTCTGCCAGCTACTGGCTTCCAAGAAATAGCCCATCACTTTGATTTATTGACATGTGGGGGGAAAGCAGTTCGTTTTCACCATCAGCCAGCACTGTGAGTTGAGATCTYCTGGAGCAGAACTGGAGATGGATTATCCCCACCTCCTGTGTGCTGGGAGGAAAGGAAAGGCCAGGATTTCCAAAGCGCTGCTGTGTGACGGGGCACTGGCACCTCAGCTCTGGGGGCTGCTCTTTCTCTGCTTTGGGCTCTGGCTGCCCTCCCCAGATGGGACTGCTTGGGGAGCTCCCCCAGGAGACCTCCATGACTGCAGGGCTGGTGTGTGCGAGTCCCCAGCACAGCCCAGGGACCCAGCCTGCGAGATGGAGCACACAGGCCTCTGCACAGTGCCTGGAGCTCATTTCCCACTGTCAGAGCTCCTTCCAGCCTGTGGTTCCCTCTGCTCCACAAGCCAGCACGTCACCATAGCCCAGTGAGCACTGGAGACGCTGAAACCATTATTCGTATGACGCCTTAAGTGTGAGGTTTTATATTTTTCACATTCTGGGCTGTTTTGGTGTGTAGCTCTGAGCTTCATATTAAGGGATGTAAGCTSTCTTCACAGAATAGGGAGACAAAACAAYTCCTGCTSYAGCTGGGCACCGAGGACAAATGAYCCAAATCTCAGCCCAGGAGCACAAACACCGTGGGCTGGAGAAAGAAAAACAAGCAGGGTGGGACTGCAGGGGCTAAAGCTGGAATGGGACAATGAACTCCAATAGGCAAATGGAGCAGAACTGATCCCAGTGACAGACCCCATGACTGGTTGTGCATTTTGGGACCATTTTGGGTTCACCTGGGGAGCAGCCCTGGCTGGGCTCCTGTGCTGCCCAAGGTGGATCCATGGAGGAGATCCTTTGAATAAATCCCTGCTTTATCTTTAACTTGATCCAGCCTCTGTTCTAGGCCAGCCTTCCCAAGGCACCACTTGCACCATGGCTTGAGAGAGAGCACTGGAGAGAGATGTGGTCTTTTGTGCCCCTGGCAGCAGCAGGAGCTGGTGTGTCCAGAGTGAGAGACCAGAGCTGTGGTGCCTTCCAGCTGTGGCCCTGTGCCCCTGGCAGCARCAGGAGCTGGTGTGGCCCCTGGTGAGGAGCTGAGGGCTGGTTGGCAGCAGGGCTGCCGTGCTCAGAGCAGTCGGGATTGATGCACGGCGTGGCTAAAACACACTGACAGATCTGCAGAGAGCAACTTTCATGCATCCCATATGTTGCKTAGCTTCCTCTGGGTGACTTAAGAGAAGCAAAAAAATCTTTTGCTGGAGGAGAATTAGAGTATTTGTATACTTGGCCATTTTTAGGTGTCTCTTTTTTCCCCTTTGGCTTCACCCGATGTGGTCAAAAAGAATAAAAGGTATCAGTTAATCATTCTGGGAGCATGCACAGATGTATGAAATAAGTATAGTTTCCTGTGGCCCTAACAGCAGGCACAGGAATGCTCCCAAAATTGTCAAGAGGTTCTTTTCTCTCAGAATTGCAGGTCTGACTAAGATTATCAAGGACACGGTGCTGCTAAAGGGCACAGTAAGTGCTGGGGTACTCTGCTTTCCACCTGAACTTTTGGCTTGTTACCTATTGCAGAACTTCCCAGGAAGTATGAAATGTAACCTTGAGGTCAAACAAGAACTTTTTGGAGCAATGCTATTTTTACTTCTCTCTGTTTCATGTAGGCAAACACGTGCAGCACAGACCGTCAGTCCTGATGAAGTGCCATTGTTTAATACTGAAAAAATGCACATTTGATCTAGTCTGCATTTCCTAAAAACTGTGTTATTGATTTGACAATATATTTTTCCTCAGACAAAAAAATTCTGCAGTTATTTATTCATTCTTGCCCCTTGGAGAGCTCGCTACCATCTGTTTTTCTTGGCTTTGCATTACCTTATTTTTTTCCACTTGTTCTTTTCCCACTGTGCACCACTGAAGGACTATACTATACATTATCTCATAGCCAAATTATGCAGGGTATTGTAAACATGTTGTAAACTTTGCCAGCTGCAAAGTTAAGGGCTCTGAGAGATCTTGCTCAGTACTGGGAATGATCTTTGAAGAAAGRAGGCAGCCCTTGGGAAGCAGATTTGCAGGGCAGTGGGACACAAAGGTGTAATAGTGCTTTTGCAAAATGCTGGGGGGAGGAAAAGGAGCGAATCCCTTTGTTCATGGATCCCAAACTTTAGTGCAGAGGCCGAGAAGTCCCTGAACCAGGGACTCCCTGCTCAGCCCCCACTGCTGAGACACAGCAGGGCTCTGGCAGCTGGGACAGCGATCTGAGCCTGACAGAGTCCCAGGCTGCTGTCCTTCCAGGCAGGACAGGACCTGACAGAGTCCCAGGCTGCTGTCCTTCCAGGCAGGACAGGACCTGACAGAGTCCCACGCTGCTGTCCTTCCAGGCAGGACAGGACCTGACAGAGTCCCACGCTGCTGTCCTTCCAGGCAGGACAGGACCTGACAGAGTCCCACCCTGCTGTCCTTCCAGGCAGGACAGGACCATGCTCAGGGCACATCACAGCACTGAAGCTCCTGCAGGGTTCCAGAGCTGTCTCTGGAGCTGGAGCAGCCACGTCCTGGGAAGATGCAAACTGTAGAGCATCTTGTGCTCTGCTTTGCAGGGTTGGGACCCGTTGCTGCCCTCAGAAATAAGAGTTGAAGGGGAGGAATCACAGRTGTGTGAGGATTAGTCTGCGTAAATATCCCTAGTTATAGATCTTTGTGTATCTTTTGATCGTTCAGCAATAAGAATGTTGGCAGTAGCAATACCAGGCGTACCAGAAATCATGGCTCAAAAACATAGAATCACTTTAAAACCCCTTTTATGGAATGTATCTGTTCTCTTTGTCTGTCCTCTGGTGACTGATCTCAGTTACAGTGAAGGTCATGCCTTCAGGCTTTCATCCTGTGGTGCACTTCCCAAAAGGGCAGAAATCTCTGTGGGAGACACCCCTGGAGCCCAGGAGCGGGCAGTGCAGGAGGGAAGACCAAGCAGCACGGAAATAGAGGGGGCTGTCGCCCTTGCTAATGGAGAGACAGGCCAGGGGGCTGCACCCATGCACTCCAAAGTACTGAAGAGGACTGAAAAGCAATGTGGATGATAGGGCCACAGGGAAGAGCCTGTTTGGGTGCATGGTGGACCTGTAAAGTACCTGTACAGGCTGGTGATGCTCACACAGCCCTCRGTGAAATGCAGCTGTCTCCATTCGCTATAAATTCATAATGAACGCTGTTGGGCTTGGATTTAGCCTGACAGGGAAGGCRCCTTCAGTTTAGAGGAGATTTGAAGTGTAGTTCTGAGAGTCATTGTTCTGCTGCCAGAGGAGTGGCCCTCAAAGAGCCTTTTGGACAGAGGCCAGGGGCTGCACAGGAGCACAYGGTGCTGGCTGGGCAAAGGCCCACTCTGCCCAGCATCCTTCAGCCTTCCTCCCTCTGCAAGAGCCCCAGACCTCAAAAGGCTGCTGCCACCAACACCAATAGCTGGACAGGGCGTGGATCTGCATTGCTTGGGGAATTCAAACCTGTCTTTTTAATTATTCCAGCAATACTTCATCTTCCTCTCCAATGGTCAGCAAAAAGGATCACCAGTTCAGCTGTACTTACATAATGTGGCTGTGAATGTCCCATGACTTATTGCCCTATCCCTGATCTTTTCACAGGGTTAAGAGCTTAGGGGTGAAGAATTGCTTGGCTGGGTAAGATGCATTTCTTTTAGCAAAGGGTGGATGATGTTCTTCCRGCCCTGGAAGAATTCTTGTGAAAGTTATTTTTTCTCTACAGTCTTTTATTACTATTATGGGCCTATGTTCATAGGCTTGCACTCTCATTAAGAGGCACAGATTTAAATAAGGGGCTTTAATCAACAATTTCCATCATGACTTAAATCAGCTAGCAGGAAACACAAAATTGATTATTTAAATTAATCTTGTCTTCATTTGTAGTTTTTAATTATTTTCTTAAGGAACAACTGATACTTCCTGACTGGAGCCTGGTACTCTTTTTTCACTTGTGATCAGGATATGCTATTACCATATTTATTTAAGAATCTGCATATTAAGTCTAAAGTTACTTAAAAATTTTCATTTATGTGACAAACCGATGCCTGATGCCTCCACTCCATGGCTTATTTTAATGTTCCTGTTAAGGTGCACTGCAGAAAAAAGTAACATACATTAGTTACTGTGCTCAATTTAAATCATATACTAATCTCAAATATGATGGAGGGATGGGGCAAGGGGAAGAACACAGGTATCAAAACTGACTCTGCATTTGAAATGGACATTTTGAACACAGGAAATATTATCTCTTTGATAGCAGGCTGGGGTGTTTCTAATCACCAAATCCTGATAAAGACTCATATGGGAGAAGGTGCAATCTCCTGTTCCCTCTTTGTTTTCAACCCCCAGTGATTTTCTCCAATTGGAGCAAACTGAAAGGAAGAATGTCTTTTTGTGCATCCTGAGAAGAAATGGGTGTGTAGGAAATGGGMTTAGAGTCTCAAGAATCCCCTGATCCAGTTGGTTCAGCAAATACTTCAGCCACTGCAGTGGCTTGACTTAATCTAAAACTCGTAGAAGTGATCTGCTATTTCTTTGAGTATTACAGTGAAATTTAGGCCATAGTGTTTAGTGCCACTGGTTCAGGTTTTAAATGAAAATTATCAAATTTTAAATGTATAACAATAAATGCAAAAAAAATAAATGCAAAAAAAAAATCCTATGCCCTGATTTTTCTGGAAAAAGGACATTTTTTATTTTTATCTGCCTTTAATTTGCATCAACTCTAGCTCAGGGCAGTTGCAATGACTCGAGGAGCCACATTTCTGATTCATACTATTGTGTGTAAGRTAAAAGCAAAGCTTTTTTGAAAAGCTTTGGGGTGTATCTGTTTTTCAGATTGAGGGCATTAGACAGTCCAATTCATCCTTTAGGTAACTCAGCTGACTTCAGTGGAGAAACGAATGTCCAATTTGGAGACCTGGTTTCCTGTTGGCTTAGCCATGAGGACAGAGAGTCCAGGGCTCTCTGGGAATACAAGGATGGATTTTGCCATGCTGATGGATGATCAGCCTCCCTTCTGGGAGAGCCTCAGCTGTTACTGAGCCTCCGTGCCAGCCGTTCTGCCAGCCCCTCTGGGCTCTGGAGGGATTTCTGCTGCCTCCCTCCTGCCCCGTCACTCCTGGAGCGGTGCMGTGCCTCTCTCCTGGTGCTGCAGTTTGGCAGCCATCAGCCCATTTTGCCAATTCCTGAGCCAGTTTCCTCCAAGTCACGCTTGAGACTAAAGACAAAAGAGCCCAGGCTTGATTTCTGTTGGTTGCCCTGCCAGAAGCTGTGTGTACCAYGGCAAGGTGTGACATGCAGCACCTTGCACTGCAGACACACACCACTCATGCTGACTCAGAGCAGGGAAACCCTCGCTGCCCTGTCCCACCTTCCTGCTGGTCTCATGCACCAGGGGAAGGCTTCAGCTTTGGGGTGAGGCTTAAAACCAAGGTGTTGGGGTTTCTCCCTTAAAGTTTCAGCCTGGTTTGGGGTTTTCCGGGGAGAGGTTGGGTTGTTTGGGGTTTTTACCAGAGCCTAAATGTTCTTTGGTAGCCGCTGATTCCAAATGATGCTTCTGGCTGCAAAACCCACTGCAAAGAAATGGAAACCAGGAGCAGCAGAGTGACTTTGCACAGTGGCACCTACTCAGGGTGACCCCAGCCAGCCTGTCTCTGAATTCCACTTCTAGGAGGTGAAAATTAAGGCTCAGGGTTTTGAATAACTCTATGCTGTGTTTTGGGCTGTGCTGGTCTGTGCCCCAGGTCCCTCCCAGAAAGCAGAGTGGCCCAGCAGTGCCGTGGGCAGGGGCTGAGGCTGGAGCAGGAGCTTGGCCCTCCCAGCAAACAGTGACACCGTGTGCTGGGGAGAGCCAAGGGAGCTCCTTTTGTCTCACAGCATTATGCAGAGCAGGGATGGAGCAGAACGTAAAAACAGTAGAAGCAAACACTGCTGTAATGGGCAATGGAAGAGCACATTTCTGATGAATTTGTTGTTGTTGTTCTTAYAGGGTTTTTCATATGTGCAAAAACCTACTTGGACCTCAGGTGCCTTAGTGCTGTGAGAGGCTCAGTCTCTGCACATCAATCTGCCTGGCCCAGCACATGCAGCCCACACAGCTCCAATGCACCTTTGTCTCCAAGCTGTTCCTGTCGAGTCCTCTCTGCTCCCGCCACACAGAGCGCATGTTAATGCAAACAGGCATCAAAGAAACCAGAAACGATGAGCAATTCAACATCATTTACTATGGAATCACTCCTCTCCCGTGCAGGGCTGTATCAATCAGGTTAGCTTTGGCTCTTTTCTTCCTGGGAAGCCTCTGCTGCAGGTGCCTCTGAAAAGCACTTTGCTGTTGTGCTCTGTGTTTCCTGACAGGGAYGGTTTGTGGTCATCCATGAGCACACACCATCATCTTCCTACCGATTTAGCATGTGGAAGGGTGGATACATACCTTTATTAAAGGCAATCTTAATCTTTCTTATGGAACATTTCATAAAAATGTAGGCTTAGAGCAGCTTTCAGAGGCAGCCACAAATTGCCAGCAGTAATACACCAAAATTAGATGGGCTAGATGGGGTTTGTCTGTTGTCATCCTCTGATTGCTTCCTTCCATCACTWGCCTTAACCGGATTTGTCCCTTAGCACCTGACCACTGTCTGGGGAGAGCTTACAGGTAACAAAACACGCCGGCACAGTTGTTTTTATATTTAAAAAAATGTAATAACTGAGGACCAAGTGCAAAAGGCAATGGGTGGGTGGGTGTAGGGGCGTGTGGGTGGATGGCTGCAGAGTTGGGTGCAGATGAATGGATGTGGGTAGGAGTGTGCGTTGGTGCATGGGCAGGTGCATGTATTGGTGGAGGGGTACATGAACTGGGTGTGGATGAGTGCACAGGTGGGTGGGTGCATGCATGCATGCACTGGTKGGTGCAGGAATGGGTGTGTGGGTGCCCAGGTGCACGGGTTGATGCAGGAGTAGGTGGGTGACACACGGGTGCATGCACGGGTGGGCGCACAAGCTGGTGCCCACATGGTGGAGGGCTGCATTGGCGGGGCAGGTGCCTGGGCTGGTGCAGGAGCGCGGGGTGATGCAGGGATGGGTGGGTGATGTASGAGCGCACGCTGGCTGCACAGCTCGGTGCTGCAGGGGTGCCGGGGCCGCTGCGGGCGCGGTGCGCGCCCGTTGGGGCAGCCGGCCGGACAAAGCGCCGGTGCGGGCAGGTGCGCAGCTGCCGCC
>JACDOX010000308.1:512172-531058 GCA_014549065.1 Cardinalis cardinalis
GGGGGCCGGCGGGGCCGCCCGGAGCCCGGCGCTGTGCGCTCCCGGCAGCGCCCGTGCCCGCAGACAAAGGCACGGCCCGGGCATCCCGGCCGCACCTGTGCGGAGCGGCGCGGCCGCGGGCGTGCCAGGGCATCCCGGGCYGCTCTCACAGGGACGGCTGCAGCTGGTGTTGCTTTTGATAGCTCGCCGGGGTTTCCTACAACAATGGCTTTTCTTTTCTTCTTAAGCCATTTTGCTTTTTGTCATTTCCCCCCCAGAAGTTGCTCCCAACTTTCCGCGAATATGATGTGCTTTTGGGTCTCCCCCAGGGAGCAGGTGCCCAGAGAGCCCTGCAGCCGCTCCTGGAAATGCTCCTACATGCGCCTCTATACCTCTACTCCCTCTTTTTTTCTTCTTTTTTTTTTTTTTCCTTCATGTAAAGGGTTAGAAATGCCTGCAATCGACTCTGCTCTTCTTTTAGTGTTCATGAGCCTCGGATCATCGCAGCGAAAGAAAATGAGCTGCACAGTGACTGCCGTGCTCGAATAACACTCCAGCCTCAGGCCAGGAGAGGTGGTTTTTGCATGGTATCGATCAGACCTTGAGAATTTTTTACCAAGCCGCCAGCAGCACGCAGGCTGCCTTTCTTCCTCTTTGTTACGTACCAGCCCTCTGCTAACATAAAGAAACAATGGGAATTTTTTYCCCCCCAATTTATTCAGTATTAGATCTAATGGGCTGTCATTGCCAGTAAGGACACAATTCCCAAGAACTTGAGAGGGGCCAGCAGTGACGCTCCTCTGCTAGTAGCCTTTCCCTTTCATTTTAGAATTCTTTATGTGCTTTAGCATTTGCGAAACTAAGGAAATGGGTTGGTATCTGTGTTGAGATAGATCTCGGCGGTCCCTGCTGCCCAGACRGCACTTGAGGAGCCGTTGCTCCCAATGTGCTGCCTTTCCTAAAGTGCGGTGAGAGTGGCGTGGCGCTGCTCGGGGTGCAGCGGGAGCAGCCGCGCTGCCCTGCCGCTGTCACCGCCGGCGCTGGGGCTGCCCGCGCCGAGCCTCGCTGCTGCTGCTGCTGCTGCTGCCGGGGACGGGGCTCCCGGCGTGCCGAGGTGTCGGGGTGGCTCTGGCTGCGGCTGAGCAGGGTGTTTACGAGGTGGCCCGTGCATGTAGTGCCGCTCCTGGGGCTCGCTGCCCCCCCAGGAGCCGCACGGAGAGGCTGGGGAAGCTCCTCTGGTTCGCTTGGAGCTTCACAAAATGGCCCTTTGCGTTGCTCTTTTTTCCTGCCCGTRCGTTGCTGTTCCTGCTGTGTGTGGGTTCCAGTTGTGTTGGTTGCCCGTGGTGAGCAGCTGCTCTCCTGGGTTTCGGGTGGGAGTGAGGGACCTGGCTGCGTGGGGCAGGGCGCTGGTTTCAGRGCTGGCTGTGCCCGCCAAAGCTTTGCGAGTTACTCCTTGTGGTTCGCCTTATTGCCTGTTGCTGTGGCTTAGTCACGTTTTTTTGGCTATTGGTAATTTTAGGTTGATGAAAGGTCTTTGCTCAATGTGAAATTGTGTATTTATGGTATTAAATGTAGGAATTTGAGATAAATTGAGTAAAAGCATTGTTTTAATCAAGGGAAAGACTCACTCTCCTTTTGAGAGTGCTGAAGTTAAACTTTTTCCTTTCTCCTGCTTCAAACATCTTTCCAAATGGTTTGTATCGCAGGAGACCATGATTTCTAGCTGGGATGAATTTGCACCAGATGATTTGAGACCAGCCTGCCGTAGTCCCGCGTCCCTGTTGTGCAGGAGCTCGGGGTGCTGGTGCTCCCCTCTGTGTTCACCGCACTCTGGGGAAGCGAGAGCTCAAGTCACGGTGTGTGTGCCTGTCCTCAGCTGGGGGGGCTGCTGGGCCAGCCTTAACTGGGCAGCTCAGGAGCCATTCCACGCTGGCAGGCAGTGCCACAGAGAAAGAAACCCTGGCAGGTCTGTTGTGCAGAGCCCTGTTAGGAGTCATCAGCAAATCCCCTTGGCAGCCCCCTGTGGAGCCAGACCTAGTCAATCCCATTGCTCCTTTGATTCCCTTATTACTTTGGCACCTCTCTTTGCCTCCCRGTGGCTTTTCTGTTTGTTTGGGTTTTTTTCCTGGACATCTTCATCCATCATGAATAGTCACAGTAAGTCAGTGTTTGATTTTCAGTGAGTTCTCAGCATCCCAATGACTGATTCTAAAATGGAAGCGTGTAACAAGCAAAGTTCCTGCAAAACATTTTACTTCCCTATTACTATTTGCCAATGTAACAGATTTTGGCAACTCTTACTCTGGAAACTAATATTTGGGAAGTACAATGCAATGTAAGAAATTTGCTCCCCAGTGTCAGCTCCTGCTGTCAGTCRGCTGAGAACAAATGTCTTGTGGTAATCACAAGTCTTAGTTTGGCTTTACCTCACCAGTCTCACTTCTGACCTCAGATTTGCTACTGACATAGAGGAGACAAACTGTTCTCACTGACATCAGCTGGAGCATGCAGCTGGGGTTTAAAGCTGAGTTCCAGGAGAGCTCCAGCTCGTGTGGCAGGAACYCAAGAGGTGATGCTGGCACGGATCTGTCAGGGGTACAGGTGTCAGCTGCTTCAGGGATGTATGGAAAAAAGAGCTGGAAAGACAGAGCAGAAGAGTGCCTGCATCTCTGCTTCTGCTCTCTGATCACCCTCGCATCTGACACCTAAATCCTCTTCCTGCTTTGAAGCTGCTCCAGTTAGGAATCTGAAGTGTTTGGCATCTACTTGTTCAAAAACATAAACTGGCTCTGGTTTTACCGGTTTACTCTGCAAAAGCTACAAACACGAGTGTGGCATGTGCCGAAACTGCCAGCAGGTGTGTGTGGGTACGACAGCTGAGGAGGTTCAGAACCATAAATCTCAAACAAAACCTTCTTTTAAAGACCTCCTTGGGATATCCTCCTCCCGGCAGTAGCGTTGCTGACTCATGGTGCTGTTTGGCTGTCCTGGAGGCGTTTTGGGGACCGKCTCTGCTTTGCTCCTTGCAGAAGTCAGGGCAGTTTGTTTGTTGCATCTGCTGCAGGGTTTGGCCAGGTTTCCCCAGGTTTTGGTGAAAGCTGAGCAAAACCTCTGTTGTCAGGAGGGAATGGTGTGTGATTGCAGCCAGGTGAAACCAGRCAAGTGATGATGGAGATTTCAGGTGGTTGATAGCCTCACATGTGTAGGGCTTACMCTTCCTACCATCCTTCAGTTATACTCTATTTTTACCATTAATTCTAATCTCTTGAACATACTTTCTTGCTACTCTCAGTAGCAATTTGAAGCCAGAAATGTGTTTTAAACAACTGTTGGCTTAAAAACTGSATGGCATGACCTTGGTTTTGATGGCATGTTCCCTTGTAGCCTATCCAGTGTCTGATACAGGTTTGTGTTGCTCAGTAGGAGCTTCATAGTGTACCTTCCTTCTTTCTAGAGACAAAGCTTGATRTATTAATGACAGTTTCCCTCAATTGCATTCAGCTGTGATTGGTGGTGAGGTGTGCCAGAGCACTCCCTGATGCTCAGCTGCATTCACTTTGCTATCAGGGAACAAGCTGAAAGGGGGAATGATTCAAAACCATTAACAGCTGTGAACAAAACCCCAGTTAGTTCTGCCCGTTCGAAAGGCAACTCCCCCCAGCTCCCTTCAGAGCAAATTTCAGAGCACTTTAGTGGTGTTTAATGTTCAGGTAACTCTAATTAAGCCTTTAATCCATTAGGCCACAGAGATTCACTGGGGACTTGGCTGTTGGTGCAGGTGCTTCAGCCTGCCTGTCACCGAGCCCAGGAGGACTCAGTGCTGCATTTGGGGGTCTGCCCCTGTGACAAAGAAAGCAAAGTATTTTCTCTGCAATTGCATGTTAAATTTTGCAGGTTTTGGTTTTTTTCCTGGAGAGAAAACAACTCATGGGGCAGGACTGCGGCCAGAACTTCTGCTCTAAGACCAGCCGCAGTATTTGGTTCTCTCGTGTTTCAGCTGTGCCTGTTGAAAGCCCTGGCATGAAATTCCAGCTTTAAACCAAGTCTTGTGCCTTAGAGGGTTCAGAGATGTCCCTGTCTGAGGGACAGCGGTGTGAGCAGCGTGTGCTCCCATTGCCTCACGCAGGGCCAGCYGCAGTGTACCAAGTCAGCTAGTTTGCACCTTTTCCAACTTCTTCTCTTCTGTGCCCTGTGAGAATGCTGCCACTGTTGGAAGGTGCATCTTGTGGAAGTGCAAAGCCAATAACTGTTTCAGATACAGAGCTTGACTATCTTTTGAAATCAAACCAGCAAAGCAGAAATACATGAATCAAGTTTRGCTCTTCAGGGCTGCCGTTTGCCATTTGCAACCTTCCTTATCTCCTAAGCAAAGCTTTTATTTAAACGTGAGCTGTAGATACCAGTTAATAGTTACACGTCATGACCCACCAGGGTCCTGGAAGGGCTGGGGGCTGTGAGGGCTGGAGGGAGCCTTGATTTCCCCCTGTGGAGCTCCGGGCACAGGGTGCACCCGTCCTGTCTGTGCACATGGCGTGAGCACGGCCAGAGCGGGGCGGCGTGGCTCGCTCAGAGGCACGGAGTGATGCAGAGTGGAAGTGAAGTCCTGTCTGCCGTCATCTTCCTTCGGGGCTCTCCTGGCTCTGCTGTGCTGCGGGAGGCTGCTGCCAGCAAGGGGCTCTGCCTGCAGCGGGACGCGCGGCCCCGGTGCCACAGGGCTGCAGTTCTGATCCTGCTGAACAAAGATGCCCTTCCAAAAATAGGTTAAGCCAAAGAACTTAGATGCCAAAAATAGCACGAGATATTKTTTCCATTTTCTGACTGTCCTTTTTTTGACTGTGTTTTAGATTTATTGTTCCCTGCTGGAGGCAGCTAAAGAAATGAAAGAGGTACTGCAGCTGTAGGCAAGGGAATAGTGGAAATGACATACACAGTCACCTCTGATGGGGGAAAACGACATGTGTCAGCTATCCCTGCAGAAATACACAAAACTAACAGTGTAAACAAACATGTGCCGTGTCGYTAAACTGCTCTCTTAGCAGAAATGTTGTTGTTTTTTCAGAAGTTAAGGTACTCCACAAAGGGAAGGGTGGAGAGAATGCTGGTGACAAAGGGGAGGACAAAAGAAATGCCAGCAAACAGAAACKGGAATGAATAAATGCCACAGGAATGATCCTAGTGATAGCCCCTATAAACCTTTTATTCCAACACGCTCTGCTGTGTGTGAATAATTCACTCATCCCAAAGTGGTGGCAGTAAAATCCAGCCAGCGCTTTTTCCTAGAGGCTGGGCAGGTTAGAGCTGTTTAAATGTAAGGCTTCTTTCTGGGGATTGTCCATAGGACGTTTTGTRTGATGAAGGGGAGCTCCAGCTTTCCCGTTGCCCGGGCTAGAGGCGTGCTCAGAGGCTGAGCCCATGGCTTGTGCTGCAGCTATTTAAGGTGCTGGGCTGAGCCTGGGGCTGGGAGTCAGGAGGCACCGTGGCTCTAATCCTGSCTCTGCTGCTCACTGAGCCACCTCCAAGAAGTTATTTAACCTCTGTGTGCCACTGCTTCCCYCGGGGTAACAGCGGGGATTATGATAATTGCTTCTGAAAAGCACCTTGGTGTTTAGTTTTATTTTTTTTCCAAAGGTGCAGAACTCTCCAGTTCTGAGCTGGAGAAGCCTGATCTGTCGCAGGAGGCTTTCAGTACTTGACAGGATTGTGAAAACAATTCTTAATGCCRTATTGTTTGTTTGGGCCATGTAAATAAATAAACTTAAAAGATTTTTGATGCGTTTTTTGCACACTGCTCACAGAAGGGCTCTTAAGATACAACTGAAGGACATAGAAATGAGGTATASTTCAAAAGGGTAATTACAGGACACTTCATGAAATGCAGGTAAACTGGCAGAATGTTTAAATTGTTTCCTTTTTCAACCAAATCCTGCCAAGGCCACAGAAAGCTGGGTTTGCATGTTTATAAACTTCTCTCACTTGGGTGTAAAGAACCCAAAGGCAACAGATTTGTAGCATTGCTCACTTGGMTTTGGAGGGTATTTGGTTTTGTGTTTTACAGCAAAGGGTGATTTTCTAGGCTGAAGAAGTAGGAAGGCTTCCCTGAGAGTGAGATGAGAACAAAGTAATGTGCCCTGAGCTGTGCCTCTATCCCGGATTTTGAAGCATGCAGGAAAGAATAATGGTACATGAATTTGTCTCTGTTGCACACACTGAGCTCCTCCTTCCCAAAGAGCAGAACTTCCTATTTAAGCTTTTGTCACAGGGAAGAACAGTCAGAGGGCAGAGGGTTGCAGGGCTGAGCTGCAGCCGAGGGCAGGGTGCTACAGAAGCAGTGTGTGGAGCGCGTTGCTGTCGGTGGGGCGGCTGGCTGGGGGCACTGTCCGTGGCTGCGCACAGGGTTTGGGCAGCGGCACTGCCAGGGCTCCGTGGTGCTGTGTCATGCGAGTGCTCCCGTGCCCAGGCACGGACTGGAATCAAAGCCACTGGCTGCTGAGGAAACGCAGGAGATAAAAAGGTGCCCCTGTTTTTATGCAGGAGATTGAAATGAAGCGGCCCAAGGCGGGGGGCTGTGTTGCATCTTCCCAGCACCAGGGACGTGGGCCCTGTCAGCGTGTTTGGGAAAGGCCTGCCTGCCAAAATAGTTCAGTGCTGCTACAGAGGTTGCGGGTGGTGATTGCCTTTTAAGTTCTGCTCTCTGTTGTGACGTTTTTAGGGCAGTAAATGAAGGATGGGAGGCAGAAACACAAACAAATGGGRACAATGCAGCGTGAGACGTCTGTTCTTACAGTCGCGTGGCTGGATGGAGACAGGGCTGTCCTGCCGGAGTCAGGGAGGGTTGGCAGCGAGGGAAGGGGGTCACTGCCAGGAGCTCCCCTGCCAAAACCAACTATTGATGACAGGGCTCAGTGCAAAGCAGATGGTGTAATCCATACCCTAAAGACTGCCTGGGGAAACACGTGCAAAACCACGTGCCTGAGTGCCACGGAGGATTTATTCCGAGGGGTGAGGCAGGAGGAGCCTTCACTGGGATGGAGATGAGAGCTGAGGCTTGGGTCTGGAGAGCAGGGAAAGTGCTTTTCTGAGGGACTCAGGCATGTCTCTCATTTTCTGGTATTAGAGATGCAGCACTGAAACTACTGAAAATGCAGCATCCATCCCACATCAGTGCTTTCTGTACCCAGTCTCTTTGAGGACCAACTCTTAGCACTGTCAGATTCACAGGGAGACTGCAGAGGGCTTTTTCAAGTACTTAAGAAGTACAAGGCACGAGGTAAATAATTTAAACACTGGTTCAGAGCGTTGCTAGCTGAAAAGTGACTTACAGTCTCTTCACAGGCTAACAATAAATGGATGTTTTTTCTTCTGTTTGGGGCAGGAGTATGGAATGTGTTGCCCATCAGCAGGGCTGCTTCCTTCCARGAGAAATGTTTGCTGTAATGAATCATGGAATGACCTGGATTGGAAAGTACCTTAAAGATGATCCTGTTGCAGCTCCCCTGCTGTGGACAGGAGCACCTTCCACTATCCCAGGTTGCTCAGAGCCCCATCCAGCCTGGCCTTGAAYACCTCCAGGGGTGGGGCATCCGCAGCTTCTCCTCACCACCCTCACMGRGAAGAAATTCTTCCTAGCAGTTAATCTAAACCCACTCAGTCTGAAGCCATTCCCCTTGTCCTCTCACTCCATGCCCTTGTAAATAGTCTCTTTTCATGTTTTTTATAGGCTCCCATCAGGTACTGGGAGGTCCAGTTAAGTCACCCTGGTGCCTTMTTTTCTCATGAGCTCAAGTTAAGGCCAGGGCTTTTTCCTTCCCAGGAATCCAGTCTGAATTTGGACCTCCTCAGTGCAATGGATCTCTGGCATTGCRTGTGTAATGGGAAAAACCTGCTACCTCTGTGGCTCACCTTTATTATAACCTTCTGTTTGTAGAAGCCTTTTGACTTCTTCCTCAGCATCTGCAGGACTTTGTCCTACAGTATGTTGTTACTGCGTTTAATTTTTGCACAACAGCCTGATGCTGCTTCTTAWGAGAGATCTTCAGCTGAGGATTGAAAGGGTTTTGTGTGGTTTTGTTCCATAGCTTTTGCCATTTCTATTCCTCTCCTGTTTCCTTTGCTCTGGTATTGATCTGAGAGCATCTTGCTATTTTCCTGCAATTTCCAATTCTGTGTGAGGAAGAAAAATAGTCAACTGTCCTGATTTAGCTAGAAATTMAACTGCAACTATTTTTCCATGGAAAATTTCCTTAATAGGAAAATTGGTGATAATTGCTAACTAATGCTTTTTAAAGACTTTTTTTTAATGGGTGAGAGACTGTCAAGCTGTCAATCAAGACAGATATTGGATAATACTCCATTCTCCTGAAGTTCCCTTTATTATATGAGGCATGTGTTTCACTCTGTAAATTTGAGCTGCTCAGAATTTGCCCTTGAATATTTACTTTTCCTGTCCTTTCTCAGTATTACTCAAGTAGTCCTCGTGTACCTGTACAGCATGGTCAAATGGATGTAATAATCTYTGGAGAAAGTAACTTGGAGGTGTGATTAGCTTTGTAGTATCATGGTATCCCTGAACCTTGTAACAGTCCCACGCTGTCATTCCATGATGCAGCCACCTGTCCTTGCTGAAACCAGCTCTAAAGGCAGAGCCTGCCTTTGTGATGAGCACATTAAAGCCAGGCAAGTGTGAAACTCTGAGCTGCATGAACATTTGTGCTCCTTATAGGCCATTTCTCAAGACTTTTGCCTATAACACAGAGCATTTAATTTTCTCTTTATTTGTTTTAAAGTAGATTTGGAGAGAAAATTGGATGTTTTCTTGTATCTCTGAGGTTCCCGTGGCCTGGGGTTTTCAGAGAAACTGTTAAAACAGGAGATTTATAATCAGTGCAGATACTTGACCTGCTGAGAGTAGCATCTCTCCAAAGTATTGGCTGCTCTTTCATGGTTCTGGATTTAAAGCACTATGAAGCAAAATTTACCTCAACTCCAGTAACCACTGGCATTGCATGTAAGGCACCACAAATGTACAAAACTGGTTCAAAGCAGAGCAGTCAGCATTCCCAGCCCATTGCCCCACCTGCAGTGGTATTTGCATGTTGGATACCATTGCCTTTSATGCTCCAGGAGGTTCTGGAGTTATCATCTGTAGCAGGCTTTGCTGCTCAGGCTGGGCAGGGCGGGGAGAGCAGCTCCAGCAGTGTTCCCGTGCTGCTGGGAGGGGAAATGCAAGTGAAAGGACCAAGTACAGTATTGATTTTGACACAGATAACAGTAAAAATTGMCATGATGTCAGAGCAAAGCATTGCAGTCATTAGGGGAAATAATGAGAAAAATAAAATTATAGAAATAACCATCTCCCTCGGCCTGCAGATAAATCAAAGCTTAGCCCTTCATCTCTCCTCGCTCACTAGCCCGGAACAGAAATCCAAGGGTTTATCATTAAGCCTAATGGGTTGTAAAATCTGGGCTATTTTGGAGGTAGTTGCAGAGATTTGCAGCCCAGGCAGAGAGCGGGCTCTAAGCCACTGGGCCTTGTGTAACTGGGTAAATAGCAAGCTTCAAGTAATGCTATAAAGCTATCAAATGTAATAACTAATGTAGGCAGGCCAGCTGTGGGGACGGGAGGCTCACTGGGGACAGGCTTGGCCATCCTGRCAGAGCAGCCCTGGTGCAGGAGGAACTTCCAGTAACCAGCTAAGTCCTGTTGCTTTACTGGACACCAGGTCCCTGCCTCTGGTTTGGTTCACATGCAGCACTTTTGTTTTCTGCTCATAGTTCTGCCCTCACCGTGGGCCCAGGGGAGCCAGCAGCACAAACCAGAGACACAGGAGGCACCAACACCTCTCTTACTTTGTCATCACCAGTTAAATATTTATGACAGCACTTCACAGCGTGCTAGTAAATGCATGATAGCATGTTATGTAAGAGCAATACAATTCTRGAAGGAGGAGACTTCACTAGTGTCCTTTGCTAGTAAATCTGGCTGCCAGTTCACTGTGGTGAGGCCRTGTAAAGGCCATGCCTTTTTCCCCAGTTATTTTAAATGAAATGGGAATTCAGCTTTTACTGGCATTTRTAATCACACGTGTTTTAAAATTGCTCTCCATCTCTTATTCAGGGGAGACTTTGGATCAGGTCAGGCTGCTGTAGAAGTTGGTAGCTCTGAATTGGCAAGTGAGCAGCAGGTTTTGGTGCATGATGGGGAGCACATCCCTCGGTGAGGGAGCCRGGGAGGGGGGATCTGGGCTGGGAGCTTTCGGGTTAATTAAGGGTTCCAAGTAGCTTGTACTTTTCCTAACGGGTTGTAGAGTATTGATTCCCGTTAGTGCTGCCCTGCTCCAGAGAAGGGGATTCTTGGGAAATCATTTGCAAAGTCAGTTGTGCCCAGACTGACCTGAGTCAGATTGAAATTTGGGATGGGTGGCATAGCTTCGGGCAGAATTTGCTGCAGAGTGCTGACTGTGAAAACAGAAAGCTGGTGTAGATTTGACTGTGGGACAAGTGAGAGGGTAAGCCATCAAAGGAGGAGCCTGTCTAGCTTAGCATAAATAGTCAAATTGATTTAAACAGAGGTGTGTACATTAGTGCCTTAATGAATGCAGGAGAGGTTCCCCCCACGCCTTTCCCTCCCAAAGGCAGCACTGGGAACCTGTGCTTGGTTATGTTCAGAACTGCAGAAAACAAACTTAGGAGTTACAGATGACTTGTACTTGGCATGAGTGCTGTTCTCTGTCGTGATGGCTTTCCTAGCAGTAGTGTATGTGTTTGGGAAGACATTTTGGGGATCTGTGCCAGTGAGAGCCAGCCTTGGAAGCCAGCAGTGTGGGGATGGCTGAGGAAACAAGCCGCTAGCACGAAGGATGAGCCAGCATGGGGCAGCTCTGGRGAGGGTGGGATGCRGGGACCGAGGGCCCTGCGGGCTTGGGCACATTCTCTGCACAGTCATGGAGGGATTCAGTGTTCAGCAGGTACTGGATTGTTTATCTGCTGCACACACGGGGGTGTTTACAAAAAACAAGTGCTCGATGATCGAGACTGTTATCTTAGCTTTCACCAGAGATGCTGAACGGATGCCAAGTGGGAAAGTGAAACCTGCCAAAATCACAAAGTAGCACTAGAAGTTGCTGACTTTTAMTTTTGAGCCTTTGCACACACAGGCAGCCCTAATGATGTCTGCTGTTTGATACACGTGGTTGAGCAGCAGTTGTTTGTGCACTGATTATGTCTCAGTAGCGGCTGGTGCAAACTGGGAGTGCCTTGGCTGAGCCAGGCAGGAGTCCCCAGAACCTGGGGTGTTCTTACAGAAGGGGCTCCTGGATCTGTCAGCTCCCACAGTTAAGTCTTTGCCCAGTTTTGTGTTTCTGAAAGCTCTGTTGGAAGATGTGGTGAAGTTTTAGTTCTTTTGGTGCAGTTTGAAAAGCAGAAGCTGTRATAGAGCTTGGTACTTTGCTGGGGACACCCAGTGCGTTGTCTTGTAATTCTGTATTGACTGCAGTACTCCAAACACTTTCCTTGAATTTCAGACCTCAGGAGGCTGCTGGACTGAGCCATGGGAGCCTGAAAATTCCCTTGTACATTTGAGAAAGGTGATGGGATGGACACATCTTGGGTGGTTTTGAGTTTGATCCTGGGATGAGTGTTGATTCAGTGTCTGGCTGGGTATCAGTTCACTTCTATAATGTACCTGGCAGCTCCAAAAATTCCTGAACTTTGCTCTCTCCCTCTTACATTTCTCTCTTCTAATGTTTTTAATTTTGCAGCTTTATATAGGCTCCTTTTCCTCCCCCTCTCACCACTTGCTSCTGCTTCTCCTCCGCCCCAGTTACTAAAATCTCTCCCTGGTGCCTCACCATCGTCAGCAGAGCTCTTCATCTGCGGGCTGCAAGCAGAGCAGAGCACACTGGGGGAAGAAGAAATGATCCTGGACCCTCCTTAACGTCTGAAGTGGTTGGAAGGTGTTTGCTGGTCCARGGTGGCGCACAGGAGTCTCTTCTCTTTGCTTCCTCCATCCTTTTCGTGGCAGCTTTCTCCTGTTCCCGAGGCAGGGCTCACCCTCGGGCTCTGCAGGGCCCCTGCTAGAATGAGAGTGGCTCTGCATTTCCAGATAAAAGCGCTTCTGAGTACCCTGCTGTAAATCCCAGCTGCAGCGTTCCTGCAGGCAGGGTGGTAGGTGCTTTCCAGAAGATGGGAACCCCTTTGGTAGGGAGARTGAGGAAGTTTGGAAAGAGGGGTGAAATGGAGAGAGGAGAAGTGCCCGATGACAATGCTCAACCGAATCAGCTGGTGAGACAAAGTCATTCTGGTTGCTGCAGTCATCAAACCATGACTGTGAGAAGTGTTAGGAGCAGCATTTCCATGGAGAGAGTTTGTGTAGGTGGCTGAGGAACAGATCTGCCCCTGCCCTCGGAGGTTCTGCAGCTGGACAAAGCCCTGAGCAGCCTGCCCTGTCCTGCTGCAGCCCCTGAGCACAGAGACCCCTCAGCCAGGGTGAGCCTGACCCTGCTCTGTGCCTGGAGGGAGGAGCAGAACAAACAGAAATGTTTGGGTCATTGCCAAGTGGAAGTGTTAGGAGTGACATGGCGAATTTGTTTTAATGTAATCTGGACTTAATCACTGGTTTAGACTGTGCTGGAGGCTTTCAGCTCTGCTAAGGGGTTGGTTAGATAAATGTATATTTTCCTGCTGTTCATTTTCCAGGGATGAACATACCAGGTACTTAAAAGCATGTAGCAAGGAAGAAACAAGAAAAAGAGGACAAATTAAGTGACTGCTGCCAGATTAATTGTTCTGTTACATCTCAACTCATATTTTTAAACTTACAACTTTGAAAGGGAATGTTCAAAATTATCTTTGCAATGACCATCTTTCCATCTAATTTAAAGTCATTCAGCTTTACAAGAAGTAATTATGCTCCATACTAACAAATGAAAAGACATGGCAACATCAGAAAAACTGATTATTCAAGCAATCTTTCCTACATAAAATAGCCAACTAATCCCCCAGCTTCAGTCCTTGAGTGCTATTGCAAACACCCTCCTGAAAGAGGACTTCATTCTTGGCGCATTGGCAGTCTGCCTCTGTCCCTGCTGGCTCCCTGTGTAGTCAGTCGTGGTTTAGGGGTTAAGAAATCCTTTTCTTTTTCTTTTATTTCTGTATCTCTTCTTGCACCCRGTGCAATTTTTTTCCTTGTGACCAGTGAAAGCAAAGCACGGGGAATGAGGTTTGTGTCCTGCTTAGAAAAATAAGGAAATCTCCAGACTTGCTGCTCTTCTGGTGCTCTGGCCATCACCCTTGAGGCCTTCTGAGGCTGTGGAGGAATCCAAATGTTTTGTAAGTCACTAACTAATTCAGTGCTGCRCTTGAAATGGTTATTATTAGCCTAACTCTACTTCTTATAGGAAAATAAAAGGAAAAGAAGAAGCCCTGCTTGCAGAAGAACTCTTAAAATTGCTGTTAAACACCTGAAGTCCTGATACCTGTGCCTTTCTCTTCTCAGAGTTCTCAGTCCACCTCACTGTCCACTCAAAGCCCCCTTTAGCCTTACTGACCCYTGTATAAATTCAAAAATGCCTCTTCTGCAATAAAGCATTTCTAATTCCTGATTGCTCCTAATGTTAAAAACATCWACAGAAAAAAGTCTGTGAGTCATCAGTGTCCTGTGCTGCCTTCAGGAGGAGCATGATGCTGATGGGGGGCTTTTCTTTTTCCTGCTGGTAGAAGCAGGAGGTGGAGGTTGGTGGTTTTTTCCACTCTGCTCCAGGATCCACTTGGGATAATAAATCTATTTATGCTGTCCAGCATGCTTTTAGGTATTTTTTCTTGAAGTCAGTATCTGCATATTTGCAGCTGTCTTTGCTGTAAGTGGAGCGTCTTCAATACTTGCTCCTAATTCTGTTGGCCCTAAACTGGTTTGGTCGGTGTCTGCATTTCCGGGGCCGTTGGTGCGATGCTTCTGGGGGTGTGCGGGCCCATCCTGCGCCCCTGTGCTGTATCCCACACCTGCACCCCCTGTGTGACCCCTGTGCCCTGCCTGGGAGCGCCCTGCTCTGCCGTGCTGCCCGCTGGCGTCAGCGCTGTGCCGTTCTCCTGGCAATGCCTGCCTGCTGCTGCTGTCTGCACCAGCGTTGCAGCCATGTCCAGGGATCGGCCACCTGGTCAATAGAGAGAGTGCTGGTACAGCTAAACAAGCTGCAGCAAAGCCCCGGGGAGGCGCAGCCGGAGCCTGACCCTCGGCAGAGCTCCAGTGCGTCTGAATCATCCKGCAGTTCGCTGGTTTCGTTACCCCCTTCTATCTATAGCATTCCTTAGTTTTAYATTTTCATCTTAATTATTGCAGAACATAAGGTTGATGTTTACAGGGAACTATTCATGAGGCTGTCAAGACTTCTTTCCTGATCCCCGAGTTACTCGAAGGATTGTTGTGTTTGCAAAGCTGTCCCTGCCCCGGGAGTGGCTCTGCGTTTCCCAGCACGTGTTTACGTGGACATTTCAAAAGCATTTTGTGTGAGCAGCAGTCACTTGCGGTGTCAGAAGGCTCAGGCGCCAGAGCCATCAGGATGAGTGCCCAGTGGCTGGCTGGGAATCGCCGGGTTCTGTGTCCCCTCTGCCTGTGCAGGGACACGGGAGGGAGGTGGTGGAGGATCACAGCTGAGCTGGCACGCCTGCCCTGCTGCCTGGAGCTGGGAATGACACTGCAGCAGCTCCCTGGGGCCGTGCTGCTGCCGTTGGCTCGCTCACCTCTCCAGCTCTCTTGGCTTTGACAGCCGCCTCTGTCCCTGCTCCCTGCTCCTGGATGATCGCAGGGTTGTTAATCTTGTCTCTAAAAAGTTGTGTGCTAGCTCTTCAYCAGCAGCCAGTTGTAGCAACAAGCTGCTTTTCAACATTCCTGATCATCGCTGGGGCTTTGGTTGGTCTACCATTTATCCAAAAGTATGTATCTGTTCAACCTTTGTCTGCTGTGCTATTTTCATATAAATAAAATATTTATAAATAAAATATTTATAAATGTTATAATAAATAACATTTCTTTATTAAACACATTTCCATGTGCTCTTCAGTGGGATTTGCCAAGGACTGTCTCTTTTTATAAATCTTGCTAAATTCTTGTCTTTGAAATTGCAGAATTTTGCAGCTTCCTCCCCCAGAAGTAACGCTGCCCTGAGATCTGCTATCTGATTTTCCTTCTTTCCTGCTCCTAGCACTTCCCTGTATTAATTTGCATTTTCCAAGACAGACGCTTGGCCCCAGTTTCCTTAGGGAATGCTGCCCTTCCTTGCCAAGGCTTGATCTGCTCCAGGAGGCTGCTTGAGTCCCTTTTGCTTGAGCATTTCAGAGGATTTTACTGTGGTGGATGAGTAAGAAATAGAGAGAACAGCCCACATCTCACATCAGCTCTGAATTGTGCCTGCAGGCTCCTCTCCCTCCTTGCTCTGCTGTTGCCTGGCTGGACTGCAGCTACCGAGTCCCTCCATGGCATTTCCCAAACACGATGGATCCCCAGGGATGCACAAGACTGTCCCAGATTAACATTGTGGTTTTCTGARGCTCATCTATTCAAATAAGTTTAAGCAAATGGAGTATTCATGATTCTAGATAAAATTAAGAGGGAGGAGGGAGTGGTTTTGCATTTTGAAAGCAAACATTTAAAACAGATGCAGCCTGCTGGGAAGGATCACATTGAATTGCATGACTTTTAAAAAGAAAAGAACATCCATTTGACTCAAGTCCTCAGTATGAAAGATTAGGAGTTAAGAGACATTTTTCGCCCACTTTGAAAGTAAATGTATTTTAAATTTGATTCTTTGGCGCAGCTGCTGCTTTCTCCCTCTGGAAAGCCTTCCTTGTGCTTTGAGCAATGTAAAGATGTGGGCTGGGTGCTAATCCAGTTTAAGATTCCAAACTTCCTTTCTACTCTTTGGAGATTTTCCCATCACCACCTTCTAGATAAATGTAGAACTGTCTTTTATTTTAACACAGGACTGGTTTAGGGAGACTTGTTGGCGATTCGTCAACTCAGTGCAAGGAAAAGTATGAGTGTGAAGGTTTCGTGTTATTTTGGAATAGATAAATCAAAGTAAGATGGTATGAAATCAGCTGGTTTCTCTTTTCCCTCCAGTATAAATATGTAGTGCTGCCTACATTTTAAACAATGGCCCAGAACACTCCAGGACCTGTGAGAGGGCGCCAGACSTGATGGTGCAGTTGGGGCAGCCAGGAGCTGAGGCAGGATGCTGCTCCTGATGCTGCTCATCGCTGCTGGGTGTTGCTGGAGTCACTGCTCCGGTCACCACTCCCCTGGGGCTGCAGCGAATGCCTCAGTCTGAAGAGGCTGCTGAGTTAGAGATGCCCGAGTTCTGGGGAATCTGGTGTTTCCTGAGCTCTTGCCACCCATGGCCTGCAGGAGGAATTGCTGAGGGCGYGCCTCACCAAGTGTCAGCTCTGAGAGACCTGGGCTGAAGCAGCAGCAGGATTTTGCTGTCTCACTGCCCCTGTCCTGATCCAGGCTGCCCCAGGGACTTCCCTCTCCTGTCTCCAGGTAGAGCCTCCCCCTTTCCTGTTCTTCTCCTGAAGAAAGGGAGTGTAYTTTGTGGGTTGAGTCTGCTGATCTAGAGCTCATTAATGCTGTTGGACCATTCTGAATACGTCAGCTGTGCCCATAATACTCAGTCTGAAGCCATTATTCTCTAGAAGTGATCTTCCTATCTTCCTTTATTATTGTTAATATTATTATTAATTTTATACAGCCAGCACTGAGCACTTTTCCAATAGTAACTTGTATTTAGTGACTTATTAAGGTTTATCCAAGTCACAGATTCCCAGCGGATGTTCTGAGCTTGTTTCTTATTTAAAAACATCATCTAAATTCAAATCAGGAATTAACACAGTTCTGCAAATGACATTCACCCCTCTGCAGCAGGGCCAGCATTAATCCTGTGTGCTGCAGCAATGGTATTTCAAGCCTTGTTTGAGGGCTTTAGTGGGCTTAAATCAGCCTTAGGCAAAGCACAAGCGTCTGCAATAGTTAGACAGGACTAACTTTGGGCAGCCAGTTTGAATGTGTCAGAGGGGCTGGATCAGGACATGGGTTCCCTCCATAGCCAGGGAGAGGACACAGTGCTCCACAAAACCTTCCTGCATCACTTGGTGCTGGAGTCAGTGCTTACAGACAAAATCTTCACACAGCCCTGTTCCTAAAGCATTTGTCCTACTGCTGGAATCCTGGTCTTTGGGAGAGGGGCAAGGTCCCTGTTTCAGGGCTCTAAGGGAACCAGGGGGGGCTGGCAGAACCAGCAGGATCCTTCTTTAGGAGCACTTCCAGCTTCTGCTGAAGTTCAGTTCAGGTTGGTCTGGTTCCCGTAGGGCTCTCTGGGAATCCCCAGTGTAATATGTTAATCTGTTTGCCTCCTTCCTGTTGTCATCAGCAGTCCATGCTGCTTGAGTTCCCAGAGTTCCCACAGAACCCGTTGTGCTGGGCCGGTGGGTGGCTTGGAGAGCTTCCCTCCCTCCCTCTCTCTGGGCCTCTGTCGGGCAGAGTCCGCCCTTGGCACGGGAACTGTGGAGTGGGGCTCTGAGTGCAGGGGGAATGTGATACACTCRCTTCTCCAACACCCTGCTGCTCAGAACAGCAGAGAGCCGAAGCACGTGTGTCATTAAATCATTTGCAATCGTTGCAAACAGTGCAGGAGTTCAGTACAAGCATCCATAGCTTTAAGCCRCCTCCGCAAAGCTTTGCATCCCTCATAAAATTTGGATGAACTACACTGGGTAAACTGTTCTGCTGTTACCTGATAGCCACCTGCCTTCTAGATCTGYGGCTTGCTAGGGGAAGATGGAAATAGATTTCAGTGCATGGTGAGAGCTCAGAGTGACTGATGGGATTTCTTGGTCCCATAGAGCTGCTGCCCAGCGTAGGAGAACACCTCCCTTTAATTCAGAGACCAGGCAAAGGAGGCTGTCCTGGGTCTGAGGTGAAAGTATATGATTAYTTAATCACTGGTTAGTTGGCAATGATGAGCAAGTGTTTTGCAAAATGAGCTCTTAAAGGGAGTCTCTAAACATAGGTGCTGGGGCTGAGCACACAGTGTGGCCCTGCTGCTCCCAAGGAGGGCTCATTGGATCCCTGTTCCTTTGCAGGCAGGCATTGCTGCCAACCCTGCTGCCCAAATTACCAAGCAAAAGGTGTACCAAGGCCAGGGGGAGGACAGGGCTCCGAGGTTTCTTAACTCAAAACTGTCATTCCTGCTGCTCCACTGAGCTTCTCCTGCAGGGATTCATTCCCCTTTCATTGCTGGACTTCTGACAACAGCTTGACAGAAGAGCAATCTTGTTTTCCTTTGTTAGCTATTTTTATTTTACCTGGATCATTACTTATCAAAGAGYGCTGCTATCACTTGAAATAAACATGTTTAAACATTAATAAGGAGCTTAAGAGATGCTCTTTTTGATGCTGTCTGGGAAAACATTGTCTGATTTTTGGAGGAGAAAAAATTCAGCGCAAGTGTTTTTTCCCTCATGTGTTTTAATGTCCCTCAGCAATTACTTTGCAAGTGGGAAAGSAAAGAAGGGAAATTGCTGCCACCAACTTGCTGCCCTTAACATTGCCTTGCCAAAAGCCTGACCAAGCCAACAGCGAGAGGGAGGAGAGGTTTGTGAGGGCACCTGGGTCTGCACACACTTCTTTATYATCTCTCGTAACTTCAGCTGCATTGAAAGCCTCATGTAAAATCAGAACGTCACGGTGGCACCCGCATTTCCAAATGGCTTGGGAAACTGGATTTCAAAGGGAAGAATTCTTCCTTTTCCTTGTGGCTGAGCAAGGGCCAGTACTGGGGTGCTGCTCCATGTCCACGTGAGCTGCTGCGTTGGTGGCTCCAGAGCCAGCCAGGCCAGAAGGGACTGTGGAGTCCTGCTG
>JACDOX010000308.1:539340-557291 GCA_014549065.1 Cardinalis cardinalis
GGGCATCCCTTTGCCTGGGGGCATCCCTTTGCCCAGGAGCATCCCTTTGCCCGGGAGCATCCCTTTGCCCTTGGGCATCCCTTTGCCCCCCGGGGGCATCCCTTTGCCCGGGGGCATCCCTTTGCCCGGGGGTATCCCTTTGTCCAGGAACATCCCTTTGCCCGGGGGCATCCCTTTGCCCGGGGGTATCCCTTTGTCCAGGAGCATCCCTTTGCCCGGGGGCATCCCTTTGCCCAGGAACATCCCTTTGCCCGGGGGCATCCCTTTGCCCTTGGGCATCCCTTTGCCCAGGGGCATCCCTTTGCCCGGGGGCATCCCTTTGCCCGGGGGTATCCCTTTGTCCAGGAGCATCCCTTTGCCCAAGGGCATCCCTTTGCCCGGGGGTATCCCTTTGCCCAAGGGCATCCCTTTGCCCAAGGGCATCCCTTTGCCCGGGAGCATCCCTTTGCCCAGGAGCATCCCTTTGCCGCTGCCGCCCGGGCTCTCTTTGGGACGCACAGTTATTTACAGGAGGAGGAGGAGGATGTGCTGCGGGCTGCTGAGGGTGCTAAATCCATCCCTTCTCAAAAATGATTGCACTGGAGACCAGAAGGTGGATTTGGAAATGGTTCTTTTCTAAACTCAAATAGCTGYTTCTTTCCTTTTGTCTTGAATTTGAAGTTTATACCCATGTCTTATAGTTTCAGTGGGAATAAGTTCTGCTGGTTYAAGTCAGTGTTTGACATGACAAAGGTTGTCTGATGTCAGTGTACAATTCTAAAAATACTGTAGAAAAATGACAAATTAACCTTTAATAAGCAGGACTACCACATTTTGTTTCTAATTTCTAGGACATGGTTCTGAGCCTACTGTAAGCAATACTTTCTGGCAATTTAAATCACTGCTTTACTCCAGAAGAATTAGAATACCCTAAAAGAAATGGCATGTAACATCAGCAAAAGRCAGCAAGCAGAAGTGTCCGGTGCCTCCATTCTTCTTCTCTGTTCTTTTAGCCTCTTGTCTCTTTTGGGGCCTTTGAGCTGAGGTTCCCTACATGTGCTTCTGTGATAYGTTCCAGCAGCCTCTTTGTGATGGCCTCTCATTGCAGGAGTCACCAGGGATACSTTGCATGACTCCAGCAAAATCTTCAGCAGCAGTTTTGCCTTTTSTTATCTGCACATCACATTGTATCCTTGGCTTCCAAAGTCTTCTCTTCCTTKCTGCAGGAATCCTGCTTTCAGCCTTCACTCTTCAATCCTCATGAAATTAATCAAACCCCAGGAATTTCCAAAGTTAGATGGTTTTCTGCCTGGAAAGGCTTTGGAGCTTGAATTTCCACGATCTCGTCTTCTCTGCTGTGCTCCTGGCAGCCTTTTGCTGAGAAGGGTGTGGGTCTTCAATACTGCATTTTCCTGCTGGCACATATGCCAAACTTCAGTGCTTTAATAAGCATGTTATTGACTCTGGGACCTTTTGCATGGGATTTCTCATTCTTCTCATGCCATTTCTTATTTTTGGCCTATTAACTCTGATAGGTGATTACATTTAATTATATGAAGTTGAATTTKATTATTTAACGTTAATTAAACCACTCTGTGTTTCCATTCTTCAAATCTCTTGAGAAGGAATTACAATATTCCCTTTCTGGTGTAACCTACATTAGGAGCATTGGCTAGACTTTTTAAAGCTGAATAGGAGGGGTTTCTAAAGGGGAAACCTTGAAGAAACTTATTGGTTTGTTCAGGGGAATGTTGGTAGGGCCTGATGTTCAAGTTTGAGGTGGTGGAGACACTGGGCACTGCTTTGCCATAATAACAACTTCGAAGTAGAGCTGATTTCTCTTTTTTCTTTTTCCCCTGTTTTTAAGAATAGCCTTCAAGCTTCAAGCTTTCAGGAGTCTCTTTATATCTCATTCAGATTCTCTCTGTGTGAGATCTTGTCCACAAGTGTGGTATAAATCACAGATTAGGTAGTATGGCCTGTCTGAACCAATATTTTAAAATTACAGTCCTTCTTATTTTAACCAGGGGCTTCAGAGCTGACTGTTACTAAATATTTAATTGGGTACAAAATATAATGTTAACCTGGATTTATTTTGAAAGGATTGAACAGTTATGAGACTTAGATGTTCATTTGGGTTTTTTTATTTGATTTATGTATCTTTCTCTGTGGCATATTGTAGACAGTTCTTATGAGATATTTCAACTCTTTAATGTAATTACTTTAAGTGAATGCTCACACCACAGCTGTACATAGCACAAGATATGTTTCTGGTACCACTTCTTGAGTTTATTCTGCTAAATGTTTCCCAGGGGTTTTCTCTAATACTTGCATAAAATTCACTACTTTTCAAACATTGCTGCCATAAATTCTCAGGGTAATGTATCCAGAGGAAACAAATAGGAGGATCAAGTAGAACATTTTGTACCTGGGCAGATATGACAGAGGTTGTCCCAGAAGGATGTCCCATGCATCCCGCTGGGTGGATGCTGGCCCTGGGGTGTCTCCTGGGTGCTGTCTGACTGAGGCGTGCAGCACAGCTCTGCTGCTCCTGAACACTGCACCACAGCTAGGAAAATGAGAAAGCAGTGGAAAATGCATGACTGGCTGCTTTGCCAGTGGAATAAGAAATGGTTTCTAGAGGCCATGAATTATGCACAAAATCATTTTTAATATTAATTTTATTGGTGCTTTATAAAGTGGCTCTAGGAGTGGCATTTTGAAAAGGTTCAAAATAGTGAGAACCTGCAGCAAAAGGCAGCTCCAAAAAAATGATTGTTTTTCCAGGAAAACCAATGGCAAAACAAGCAACTTCTTACCTCAGGGGAGAAAACCAGACCTTGGTCCTGCAAACCTTGCTCCTTGCTTTGCTCTGAGCACAGGAGTGGCTTCATTAACCCTTGTGAGGTCRAACAGCTGAAACAGAGGGATTGCCTGTGTGTGTGTAGGATCAGGGCTGAACCCCCTCAGCATCAGACATGATCTGTGCCTCCCCACACCTCTGGGCTTGTGATTTCCCATGGAAATGGTCACAGGGCAGGGGAGGGGTCCCCAGGGTCTGCAGTCAAGGCCAGGCCCAGGGKTGGAGGGGCAAATCCCCTGACCCTGCGGCTGCGTGGGGCTTGTGGCACTCGCTGTCCCCTGCTCTGCCTGTTCCAYGCGGCAGCGAGCGCTCCGGGCAGGGCTGCCTGGCCTGTGCAGCTCTCCCGGGAGCAGCACCTGAGCCTGGGCAGGAATGGCATCCCTTGGGCTCTCTGGCATCCAGTACATGAAATTCAGCCAAAGCCCCTGGAAGAGGTAAATCAGCATCATTCCTTCAGTGGAGCCGGGTCCTAGGTGTTCACGTGTCTGCTTTAGGAATGGGTTTAACAATCCTCTGCAATACCAGCACATAAGCAAGTGAAAGCTATTCTGGGCCAGATTTTGCAGTTACTTGAGCTTCAGTGATGTGTAAAGCACTGTGTTGACTCCAGATCTTTTCCCTGTCTGCACAAGTGGTGTTTTTACCACGTGTGCAGAGTTTTTCCCTGTGTGTGGAAATACCATTGCTCGCTGAATTGATTGTTGCTGATGGGGCTGAATCAGCTGCATGAATAAGCATGCAGCTGAATCATGGGGCTGCATAACTGCCCGAGGCAGGATGCCAAGGAGCAACCCWTGGGGCCTCATCCTGCGGGATGCAGAGGGCTCCTGGTACCCAGCACAGGGTCGGATAGGGGTGGGCATGGGTCTTGGACCTCCTGTTGGCCAACGCTTGGGGTCCAGTGGGTCTGCTCCTGCTGGAGATACCTCCTCTTTCTGCTGGCATTCATCACATTCCTGGCTCTGGGATTCGGAGCCACAAACCTGGGCAGGATGGACAGAGAAGGAAAGGCAGACCTGAGCTGTGCTGGCCCAGGTCTGTGTGCACATCTCAGTGTTTGGAGGAGGCGCTGGGGCACACTGATGCTGGAGTGTTTAGAGGTGGTGGTGGGGAGACTCCTAAAGGTGCTCTGTTCAATCCCTGCCTGCAGGGAGACCTTGCAAACATCTGGGCCTGCTTCTTCCACCCCAGCTGTTTTTCATGTTCTCCAAAAAAAGTATTTTTGACAAATATGCCATGTCCTTTTTGTTAAAAAGACATATTTCAGTTTTCATCTGACACATGGYTGGATGTTTCTTTCGGTCTCTCTTCACATCTCTCTGTAACTGTTTTTAATCATTCCTAGCAGAATGGTGAATTCCCTTCTCAGCCTTTCCTTGATGAGCTCCCAGGGCCTTTGTCATGAGTTGTTCTCCTTCACCAKCTCTGTCCTTGCTTGCAGGGCACCCTCCTGCAAACCCCCTGATCGCTGGGTGTTGGCCACCATGGGTGCTGTTCCTGTGCTCAGAGCAATAATGTTTAGCAGCAAGTAAAGTGTTTGCTGGTGGAGAGCTACAGCATCTGCAAGCCTCGGTTGTGTTTATTGTTCATGTTTGCAATTTCAGTATCTTTGCCTTAACAACAGTAATTTAAGCAGGTGCTGCTGACCGGAGGGCATTTAGGGATTGTTGGATTTTGCATTTCCCTAATACCCCCCTCAAGCTGTCCCTGAGCCCCATTCTGCTGGTATTTACCAGCTGGGGCTGAGCAGCTCCTTTGAAGGCAGAGGCAGCAGAGGGACRTGGAGCACTGGGAGCAGCCCCAGCACAGCTCCCCAGCCACGGCCCACAGAGGGCTGGGCCTTTTCCTCCTGCAGAGATGCCTTCAGAGCTGCTCTTCCTCACAGCCTGATTTATGCCCTGGGACTGATGGAGCTGAACTAATGATTGTAGAAGAGCTGTGTGTTTTATTGCACAGGGACCAATTTTCCCAAGCCAGAGGGCAAATCCTCTCTTCTCTACCTGTGCTCTGGTTGTGCAGCTGCTGCACATCCTCTTTGATAGTCTGAGAGCTTCACATTAGGGGATTCAGGGGGCCAGAGGAGTCATTTRTCCTCCTTTGGAGCCCAGGGGTGCAGTGGGTGCTGCTGTGGTTTGCTGCTGGCTGTGACCTYGCTGGGGGATGCACCGGGGTACGAGGGGCCCTGTCCAGCAGAGCACAAGGGCAAGCAAATTGGAGAAACTTTGTTTTCATGTACATTCCTGGGTGTTTGGGAAGCTGAGCACTTACCTCCATCTCCATGAGGTACTTCAGTAGTGCAGGACCCACACCAGTGCTGCCAGAGGTGATGAGTGACTGAGTTAAAAGCGTTGCCTGCTCCTCCTCTCTCCCAAGCATTCCCTAGCTCTAGGCTTGCTCTGATGTTGCTGGGTGTGAGATCTGCCCCACAGGACCTTCACTGGTGCTGTCCAACCTCTCTCTGGGGTCCTGGCACCCTGCAATGAGGAAATGCAGATTTCCACATCTGAACCAAGCCCATCGAGCCTGGAGCATTGCCAGCACCACAGAGTTGCTGTTTCCATGGAGGCAGCTGGGAAAGCAGATTTTTCCTTTTCAAGGAAGGCAGAGCATGGGACAAAGCACATGTACTCTAATGTGGTGGAAGTTCTTTACCAGAAAGTGAACCCCTTCAATGGCTCCTGCATAAATGAGATGTTCCTGAGGCCGTGGATGGAGATGGGGTGTTACTGATCTCATAAAGTTTTGCTTCCATGAGGAGAGAGAGGGGGTTAAGACTGAGCCCAAAGGAGTTTTATGAATTTGTGAAGGGAGCTGACGGCTCTGTGTCTAATTAACTCAATTGTGAGTGATCAGGGTGCTGGAGAAGCACAGAGGGCAGAGGCAGGAGAGCAGGCAGCAGCAGCTGCCACAGTCCCTGTGCTACCTTCCCTTCATTCATGGCTGACAAGATCCTCCTCCCTGCCCTTCAGGAGCTGCTGGGCTGCCTTTCCTCGTCAGTACTGAACCAAGTCAGAGCTTCTCCCCGACTGAGCTCCTCCCCACCTGCCTCTCCTGCCTTGCTCAGTTTTCTATTGCATCTGTCCCCTCTGGCTCAGCCTCCCCTCCTCTAGGAGCCACTAACATCGACTTCTTGTGCTGCTCTTGTCTGCCCGAGGAAACCCAGCACGATTCCTGTGTTTGTGCCTCCTGCCCTTCCCACCTCCACCCTGCTGGCCTGTGCTGGTGCCCCATAGGGATTGTCCCTTCCTGGCATCCTGGCAGCAGGCACGTGGGTGCAGCTGCTGCCTGGGCAGGGCCATGGCCACGGCCATGGAGCTCTGGCTGCTGGGGATGCCCCTGGCTGGGAGCACCCTGGGTGCAGCTGCTGCCTGGGCAGGGCCATGGTCGTGGCCATGGTGCTCAGGCTGCTGGGGATGCCCCAGGGCTGGGAGCACCCTGGGTGCAGCTGCTGCCTGGGCAGGGCCATGGCCATGGCCATGGTGCTCTGGCTGCTGGGGATGCCCCAGGGCTGGGAGCACCCTGGGTGCAGCTGCTGCCTGGGCAGGGCCATGGCCATGGCCATGGTGCTCTGGCTGCTGGGGATGCCCCAGCACCCCGGGGCTCCTCGCTGCCCGCTGCAGGGAGCTTGGGGCTGGGGAAGCGCTGGCCAAAGCTCTAGGGCTGGCTCTGGAAGGGCTGGTGCTGCCTGCCCTGCTGTGTCCTGGCTCAGCAGCATGGCTGGTTGGACATCAGCAGGGCTCTCCACAAAGGGCAGGCGCACACAGCACGGGTGGAGCACTGAGGAGGAGGAGGAGGAGGAGGAGGAGGAGGGAAGCAGATGGGCAGCGCAGCGTGGGGCTTGCCTGCCCTTTGCTGCTTTGCTGTGGGAAGCTCAGAAAGGACTTGCAGTAGGAGCAAAGAAAAAGGGGAAAATGATTGAAACCCATCAATATTCAGAAGAGCAGAAGAAACAAATGTATTGACCTAAATGACCAGTGGTGACTCAGAAGCTTGAGGGAAATATATGTAAATAGTGGGGAATGGAAATATATGGGAAATATATGTAAATAGTGCCATTAACAGCTTGAGGCTGGGGGGAAAGGGGCTGGGGGCAGCTGCTGACTTCCGAAGGAAAATGCAAAATAATGGAAATGGTTTCTTTGGGGGTCCACTCTCTTCTGCCCTCTGTTCTTCCCCACAGAGACTCATTCCAAACGAGACTTGTAAGTTAAAATACTAACTTCTACCAAAACCAGTCCAAGCACTGCTGCCTTCCTTGGAGGAGAGTGTTTCATAAAGCTAATTTGGAGAATAATTTGGTCTGAATCATCTCCATGTGATGCATCCATATGAAATGCAGACTGATTGCAATTTCTGCCTGTGTTTCTCCCTGCTAAAAGCAAGCTGACCTGCAGGTTTTTGTTTTGGTGSATCTATAGGAAAATTTTGCTTTGCTGACCTATTGTAATTTTTTTCCTTATTCCAGATTTTTTAAAATAAACAGAAGGGATTAACTGGAGTGGAAGGCTTAATTGACCTCTTTCAAACAAATCTCCTCCCTAGAGAAGCTTGAATTAAACCCCCACTTTCATTCCTGCAATTTAACTGACTGGTGATATCTCATCTGTAAAACAATGTACTCTGATTAAGCCTTAATGTCTTAGACTTTCAAAAGCTGATTTTATAGAGATACAGAATGTGTAACACGTGTCCTAAAACCTGCCGTGTTAATAATTTATTAACAYTCTATTCTGGTTGTGCCTTTTACGTTTGTATTGGCTTTTTACTCTGTCCTTGCAGCCATAGTTTATATAAATTTCCTAYCTAATCCTTGCAATGCCCAGGTTTGCCTCCGTACTGCCTTGCTATGTATTYATTGATTTCAGTTCATGATTACATTAAGGAAAATCCTTTTATCTGCTCCCGTGAGGAGTTTCCTGTTGAGGCCAGTTCTTAGGTCTTGCATTACTGTGCAGTAAGCCTTGTGAGTCAGAAAGGAGAGTGGCATCAATTTGGTTTTGATGAGCCGCGGTGACAGTGTAGGCAGGGACGGAGTTGGCAGTGAAGATGGGTTTGAGATGGAGTTTGGAAGGTTATTTTGCATAAGGTGAGGAAGGAGGGGTGTGGGGGGACAGGCAGGAGCTGATGGAATGAGTCCTTTGGGAGCCAGCCCCAGCTCAGCCCTGGGAGCAGAGGCACAGCAAAACAGAGCCCAGGAAAAACTCTGCAGGAGTCTGGCTCTGCTTGGCCAGGGGAAATGGAGAAGGAAGCTACTACTGAGTTCCCTTGGAGCTGTGCAGATTGAAGTATGCCTTTGGCCAGGAGGGAAAACCCTGCAGTTCCTCCTCGCAGTCCATAATTCCCTTGCTCTGATTCTTGCCAAGCGTGCGAGCATTTGCCTCTGCGCAGGTGGTGGATGCCAGCAGCACTGGAAAGCTGTCACTGGAGGGGGAAAAGAGAAAAAAGTCTTTTCTTATGGTTGCTGGAGCATTTCAGATGCTCGTGCTCAGATTATTGTCCTTCTCCTCTGCCTTTCCTCTGCATTACCAAACTGCCTATTAATAGGCTGGTAGGCGAGCAGTGAGTTTGCATGTTAAGCAGTGTGATTGCTTCATCCCACTGGGATTGTGCTCTCTCAGAGTTGGACAGCTGAAAAATACATATATTGCTAATTCAATTAGACTTTATTTACAAATATTGGCTCAGAGGGTTTCCAAGTCGGAAACTTTGATTTCTTTTCCTTTTCTGATGAGCACAAGCCTTGCTGGATTCAGACCAGAGAATGTGAAGCTCAGTCTTTTTCCAGCTTTACAAAATCTTGGCTTAGAAAATATCGATGAAGGGGAGCTTTGGTTTCCATTGGGAATGGAAGATAGTGGCAGCAAAGGAGAGGGAGGGAAGTGGCATCTCCTCYGGTGGCTGTTGCTTGGGTCAGAGTTCCCCCCTGAAGCCAACAGCACTTGCACCAGGACCCACATGATGCTCCAGAAAGCCCAGGACTGGCATGACCCAGCTCTGCAGTGGGGAAAAGAGAGATGAACKTTGAATTTTGGGGAGGTAGGAAATACACAGGTACCCAGCTGTGCTCTGGGTGTGATTTGTGATCCAGGTGCTCAGGAGTGAGATTTGCCCTCGCCAGGCTGAGAGTGACACTTAGGACAGAGCTCCCAGAATTCTGAATTTCCTCTGAGTTTTGAAACTCCTTTGCAGTAAGTCAAACCCTGTGAAAGAGGTGTCCCAGCACCCTAGTAAATATACATGGGGTTTTTCATTTCCCTGTAGATAGCCAGCTGCATTTTTGGTATTCTAGAAACTGAATCCATATCCTGGATGAGCTGATGTTTAAGTTGGTACCGTGGGCA
Organism: Cardinalis cardinalis; assembly: GCA_014549065.1. NCBI lineage: Eukaryota > Metazoa > Chordata > Aves > Passeriformes > Cardinalidae > Cardinalis > Cardinalis cardinalis. Next base: position 548,524 of record JACDOX010000308.1, read on the forward strand.
GTTCAATGCGTGGTGGCTCCGGTGCAGATCAGCTTTTCCAGCCTGAGCCCTGCTAGGGAGGGAGAAGGAGCTCACAGGGCCCTGGCACTGATTTGTTCACGTCACATCTCTTGTGTGGGCCAGCTGGGCCTTCAGCTTTTGGCATCCTGAGCTTGGATACTTGCAAGGACATGCCACAGGTAAGAAACACAGGGGGACAAGATGATGTTATTGCCATTTAAAACATTCAGCCTGAGTGATAGGAGAAGAAAGAATGGTTATAATAACACAGCTGATTGCTGTCAGAGTACTGAAAGGGAGTTTTATTGGAAAAGGCATTATACAGCCCACTGTGCTTTGCATAATCATTTTAAAAGCAGTTCAGGACACGTTGCTGCCTTCATCCCGGGGAAGGCAGGAATCATTCCGAAAGCCAGGGCTGTCAGTGTGGCTGAGCCCGAGGCTGGGCGCCGTCACACCCGGCTGGGTGCACGGGTGCAGGGGCTGCAGAGACTCACTTACAGGAGCAGAGCACAGAAAGGTGCTCTGCTCATCCTCTTGTGGTGTCTCACACAATCTGAGTCACCTTTCTGAAACCTTCCTGTTGCCTGATGAAGCAAACAGTCACCTCAGGTGCCCACCTGCAGCACACACAGTTTTCAGGTTGGCTGAAACAGAAAATTCCAGGCTATTTATGGAGTCTTGTGTCCAAAACTTGAGAAAATKGATATATTGGGGGATTAACTATATCAATAGTGATTCCCTGTTTAAGTACAATAGGGAAATGGTGAGCATTRAATGAGAGATTTTGTAGGACAGCATATTTCATTAGAACAGAAACTGTCTTTTTTTTTTCTGCTAAGAAAATATTTCCTTTAGGACCCGAGCTCCTTCTCCACATTTAATTTCCCTGWCACCAGTGACTCTGCAGGCCCTTTTTCCCAGACTCTGGCCCTGTCACTTGACATASCCACACGTGTTCCCTTAATGCATTTCTTGCAGTCACTTTCCTGGCTCATCTTTTGATTTCCCAGTTGTATCAGCAGCTCTGTTGGAGTCATTCCCTAACGAAGTGGGGAATGAATGAATTAATGACTCTCCCTGCCTCTGGAAACAGCACTGAATGCAACCAGAGTCAGCATGCAGAGACGTCCTTTTCTGGTAATTATTATCTTCTAATTGATGGTGAGTTTTTGATGCTGAGCCCTGAAGAAGGACCTGCAATCTCAGATGCAAATATGCTAAATTTAAACACAGACATATGTATTTAAATATAAACAGAGAGGTTGGAGTCTGATGAGTCCCTGGCACCATTTCACCAGGCAGGACGGGAGCCTTGGGGCTTTGTGAGCCACTSATTGCTGAGGTGATGGCCAAGTTCTCCACTCTTGGCCTCAGCCTGTCCCCCTCAGTGGTAAATGAGCTGTATCAGACAGTGCTTGGGCAGGATAGAGGCTGCTGCCTCCCTGTCTCCCAGACTCCTTGTCAGGATGGTGTTTTCCTGAGCTGTATCACACAGTGCTTGGGAGGATAGAGGATGCTGCCTTCCCTCCCAGACTCCTTGTCAGGATGGTGTTTTCCTGAGGTGTATCACACAGTGCTTGGGAGGATAGAGGATGCTGCCTCCTTCCCTCCCAGACTCCTTGTCAGGATGGTGTTTTCCTGAGGTGTATCACACAGTGCTTGGCAGGATAGAGGATGCCTCCTTCCCTCCCAGACTCCTTGTCAGGATGGTGCTTTCCCAGCCTCGAGAGCTCTGTGAGATCAGTCACTGCAGGCTGGAGAGGGATGGTGCCACCCTGTTCCAGCAGAAGTGTTTCTTCTGGGARACAAGTGGCTTTTTAACATAATTGTCTGCAAGTTTGGGAGCTGCATCAGCTCATCCACACAGCCACGTGGCAGCTYCTCCTGGTGCTTCCAGAGCAAGATTCCTGGGAGTCATCCTAGCTGCTCACTTACCTGGCAAAACATTCCCCTTGTTGGTTTTCTTCTGAGAGGCTGGAAGGGTCCTTTTGGACCATTTCAGATKAAACCTCTCGTCCTGGAGAGGGCCTGGAGAGGATGGATGGGCCCAGAAAGATGCAGTGATTCACGTGTGTGCTTCCTTCCTCAGAAGGAGGGGACAGGAGCCACCCCCTGCAGCAGCAGCACCTCTTGGAGAGTGGCAGTGGTGGCCATCTGAGATGCTGTAACCTCTCCAGTCACTCAAAACCTTCCTGCAGTCAAAAACCGTTTCTACTGTTGGTACTGAAAAGGTGGGAAACAATAAAAACCTGCAGTAGCATTCATCTGGCTGGATTTGCACTGAGATAAAAACGTGTGGGTTCTTTCATTCAGTTCACTGTAGTTTTTGCTTGCTTCTSTGTGTCTGGCCTGAAAACTTTGCTRTCAGCTTCAGAGAGAAGGCATGARGAGAGGGCAGACCCATCATTTCCAAACTGCTGGCTGCAGCTGGCAGAACAGAGTCTGCATGGCTCGCTTGCTTGGCTCTGCAAACAAATCAGTGTTGAGGAATTCCTCAGATGCAATTATTGATCACTGGGGATTATCCAGGGGGAGGAGCACTGAGCTTTGTACACATGCCCTGTTCTCTGTAAAGAGCTTATGGTGACCTTTCTGAAGAAGGCAATAAACAGGCAGCTCTGGAAACCCTTCAAGGGATCTGTTCTCATTTTTAATGTGGAAACAGAGTATGGCCTGACAGCAGCTCAATAGGTAATAGGGTAGGAATTGACTTTCAGACCAGCTTTCCAGCACAATGCAGAGTGGAACAAAAAAAAAAAAAAAGACAAGAAAATATGTAAGGAATAAAAATTTAAGGTAGACTCTACACATTTGTGATTTATTGTAAACTGTGGAAATCTTTTCCCTTCAGTTTTAGCAATGCAGAGTAAAACCAGAGAGAAGGGTAAGGAACCTGCAGTGATAAGAACAGGCATGGTTTCCACCTTGCAGGCGCTCACTGTGGATACATTTATCTGTAGATCTGCTTGTTTGCATTGTAAAGGTCTTTTGACATACCAAATAAAACTGATTTTGCACCATTTCTTGGCTGACACAGGTCAGATCCTGTGTTTCATCCTAAAGATATTCCTATGAGAGGCTTGCCAGTAATGATGAATGAATAGTGAAGCATCTGTTGCTGTTGATCATTCATTGGAAAGCAACCTTTTTTACAAATGTTATGGTAAYAGAGCAGTTCCTCAGGGCCAGCACACCTGTACTGGTTTAGATGTAAAATAAGAAATGCAGTGAATGATTTTGTGGGCAAATGAAGTGGATGCAAACATAGCAGTGAGGAGTTGTGGCAGGAGGTCAGATCCAGAGCCCCAGTGCCATTACCTTGCTCCAGTGGTGTGTGGTGCTGTCACAGGCATTGTCCCCCTCCTGTCCCATTTCACTTGTCCCTGTGGCACTCTGGGGGCTGTAAAACCATCTCTGTTCATGGATGCATCCACAGCTCAAGGTCAGCTGCTTTCTAAACCTAGAAACCATTTTGCCTCCTTTTTTTCCAAGCAGAAGCTGTCTTCTTCTTTTGATAGATGCAGAATTTCATATCCTTGCAGTTCTTACCCTACAGTTACCCCAGCCTATGGGAATGTCCATATTTACTGATACTCAGGATTACAGTTTCACTATCCTTGTTCTGATATTTCCTGCAGGTTTGCCTGAGCCCTCTGCTCRCTCTTATACCTCTACTCATACATCATCCCTTTCATCCTTGACAGCATTTCCTTCACTGAGTATTTTTTTCTAATTGAAAACGTAGAAGTAGAATACCTGCATCCTTTAATATAGAACAGTATAGAACTGTCTTAAAATAGTGCTAATATCAACTCAGAAAAAAAAGAATTTCCAGCTGAAGTTCCAGCAGTGACTTGAGACTCAGGGTGTCTTGTTTAATGGGTGCCTTATTTAATCCCTCTCCCTGTGGATGTCCAGCATTTCCTACAAAGTGAATACCATTRATTCTCTCAAGCTCAGCACCCAGAGGACTGTTTGCTTCTGCAAATCTGGAATATTTTCACTTGCTAGAGGTAGAAATTATTCGAGTTGCCTYCAGGGGTGTGGGGGCTGAGGGGGGGTTTCCTCTTTAATCTGCCCAGAGCTGTTGCAGACTAATTCCCTGCACAAGCCTCTGTCTCCACGTTGCTATTTATGTGTGCATGTGTATGAGATAATAGAGAGTGACTGACTACAATATATGCATTTGAGCTACTCAGCTGAAATTACTGAGCATTAAAATCCCCTGGGAATCACAAGACTTCTAAATTAGGAGAGCACATGTCAGTCAGTGTGTGGAAATGAGTCTCCTACAAGAGCAGCTTTCACTRAGAAGAATGAGCATTGTTCCCTGGAGTGCATCAATCCCAGTTTGGCCACTCTGTACCAGCTTTTACTGTTTCTCTGCAAGCATACATGGGCTTTTGTTATTATTTTCCCCTGGCTTTTGTTCCACTGTGCATTTCTATTAGCTGTGTCTCACGGGCCAGCTATCGAGGGACCCACTGCTGTGCTGTGCCAAATGAAGGCATTTCCAGCCATAAACAAGGTGTTGTGGGTTGAAAAGAGCCACGGACAGTGACAGGTCCTGGACTCTTTGTAATGTTTAAATGTGCTTTATTGTATTGAGCAGTGACATAGAAACTCTGAGAAACTGGCTGGTTTGAGCAGAATGCCTCAGGGTGGATGAGGGGCTTTGGCAAAGAGGCATTTTTGTGGGTCTGGTCCATCAGGACATCTCTTTCCATGATTGAGGCATGTATTTTAATAGTGGTTAAATGACTTAGAGGTCTGTCCCATCTCCAAAAAATACCAGACACCCYGAAAATCCATGATAGAAAGTTGAATCCTATTGATCATCAAGCTTTTCAYTCTGAAACTCACACGGGCATGCACTGAAAATGATACTTCTGTGCTTTCATTGGACTGAAATAACAGTCTGGAAAAATGATGTGGTCACAGTGATTAATTTCTGTCTGTACATTATTTGTGTGCAGAAAAGCTTAGCAGAATGGCAAAAGACAAAATGGGAGCTGACTTGGTTTGTTCASGGTTTGTAGGTCCCTTTTTGTGGCTGCCAGAGGGGCAGGGTTTAAAATCATCATTAGTAAGAGTGTGTGGGAACATCTTCAAGGCGTTGTTTTATTGTTCCCGAACTGAGATGCTCAAATCATAACGAGGAGCAGAGGGATGAGCAGGGRTCACGGGAGATGGGGTCCCTCATTAGACAGGTGAACCAACCTAGCATTCACCTGTGGCAAACCAGAGAAACCTCGTGTCTGAGGCAGTAATGAGCTCTGCCTCTAGCAGCAACTTCATAAATCAGTACCAGGCATGACCACAGGACTCACCTGCCTCTGCCTGGAGGTGCTCCCTGTTCTGGGTGGATCCCCTTTGTTTCCATCCTGTCCATCCAGAGTGACGCTGGGAGTCAGGAAGGTATTTAGGAATATTCAATGTGGAAAGTCAAACAGGATTTCTGCTTTTGTCAGTAGTGTGTCAGGCCTGACCTGAAACCRGTGTGGTTTTTAAGAGTCTTTCCATGAACTTTATTGTCTTCTCATTCTGTTCACTCTGCTTTTCCAGGTGTAGCTTCTGGTTTTATCTCCTGAAAAATAGGGTGGTGCTCTCTGTATTTTCAGTTGAAAAGAGATAAATTCTTAAAAACTTAAGCCTGCAGTCAGGGGCATGCTTCTTTTTTTTTTTTTTTTTTTCAGTCAGGGGCATGCTTCTTTTCTTTCTGCAAAAGAAGCTCGTGCTCTGGTTGCAGCCAGCAGCAGAGGGTCCCTACCAAGGAGCTCAGAACCATCCCTAGACAGAAAGGAAACACAAAGCTGTTGCTGTTCCTTATTAAAGAAAAAAAAAACCAAACAATTTTCCTCATTTTTAGCAGTTTTATTAAATATAGTCAATATACTGAATGTACATTAGGTGTTATAGATCCACAGATGTGTGTTGGTCTCCTTCCAGTTGCCTGAGGAGCGGGAGCTGGCGCCAGTGTGAGCCAAAGGAGRAGCAGCATCATTCCCCCTCTCACTCAGCCACTCTCTCACAGAGCATCTCAGGGGTTTGTGCTGCCACCAGCCCATCCCACACTCGGCCTCTCTCCTGGACACGGAGTTTCAGCCCAGCTCCCGTTTGTCTGGAGCCCTGGCTCTGCAGGCTGCCTTGACACGTTAATGTCATTTGTGCCTATCAATTCATGCTCTCTCACTTAGGATCAAGTGTGGGGACAGGTTTCAGTTAATCAGCGTGGGGAACAGAGCCGCCGCAGCTAATGATGTGTTGCTGCTCTGGAGGGGAATAATTGGGCTCCTCGTGGCACAGAAAACTGTTATTAGTTAGTAAAAAGTATCAAAAGAAAGCGACCTGCACCCATCTCCCCATGTTGCCATCTGTGTCTCTGTCAGGTTTCCTAAAAATGAAGAATTTTATTAATACTCCTGCCTGTAACCAGGTTTCTTTGGCCGTGCCTTTGCACAGGACCTGTTCACAGCCCTGCTGCTGCCCCCTTTGGGCTCACCGAGGATRCTCAGCATGCACGGAGGCAATTTTATATGTTCATGACATGCCCATCCACGAGGGAGAAGCGCTCTGCTGCTGCTTGCTCAGCCGGGGAGCCACAGGGAATGCCTGCAGACAGTACGGGCTGCCGGGCTCAGTGCAGGGTGCGCCTGCTAATTGCAAATGAACCGATTGCTGCTGTCGGGAAGCGAGCACGGGCTGGGCCCCCTGAGGAGGAGTGTGCTGCAGCAGCAGTGAGGTGGGGGACATCCTGCAGGCCTGCCAGGGTGCCTCGGGGGCACAGGGGGCACACAGCGTTCCCTGGGGCCGGTGGGAAACTCCTCTGGCTGCTGAAATGCCGCAGGAAGAGAGAGGGCTTACGGAGCTAGAGTGCAGAGTCACTCCAAGGTCCAGTGTAAAGGGAAAATTCCCATCTCACTTCATTATTCCAGGTGCTGACTTTGTGGGTTTGTGTGTGGCAGAACATCTCAGACCTTTGCTCAGGGTTGTCTGGGGACATGTGGGATGGCAAGGGCTGTTGTCACTGCTTAAGGGATGCACTTGGAGCACTGGCAGTTTTCAAGATTACAAGACATGAAAGGTATTTCCAACTTCTGTAGTCTTTTAAAAGAGCAGCTATTTGGAGGGGGAGCAAAAATTGGCTCTTTTTTATTKGGAGCAGAAAATGGGGCAGAGCTAAACAGAATTCTCTGTTATTTTGTAGGCTGACTGAATTACTCTTAGGAAATGATAAAAGATGCAGAATACCATTAACCTTAGAAGGAAGTAATCCTTTTTTTGTTTTATTCCTACTGCCTTGGATCTGACTTGCTGTAAATGCAAACATTTGTTCTTTGAGGGCAGTAACATAGATCTGGACTTTCAGCTTTCCAGTTCATCAGTCTTGGAGTGTGCTCTGGTCTCACATACAGGAGAGGGGCAACTCCTGAAACCCCAGGATGGGACCAAACTTTTGAGAGTGAGCGAACCTGTGAGCTCTGTGTGAGCTGCAGGGTTTAACCTTTTGTGGGAAATGCTGTGCTGAGCCCAGCCCACCACGGGAGAGCCTGGATGGCACCCAGAATGGCACTGCCACCCTCCTGCTCCAGTGTGGGGCTGGGGGGCTCCTGGCTGGGAAAAGCCTTCGGCTGGGCCTGGGGGCAGCACAGTGAGAGTGCAGGAGCTGCCACAGGGGATTTATTCATCRTCTGCTGCTCCACATCTCACACCTKGCACGGGCCTCGTCTCAGGAAATGTGCTCACTGGGGATCTGGGGTGTGGTGAGATGTGGGGCAGCCTGGGAGCCCTTGGCTCTGTGGTGTCACTGAATTACTGCTGTGCACTGAAAGGAGGGCACTGAAAGGAGCCAGGTCTGGTGTGCTCATGGGCATGGAATTGCATTTGTTGGGCACCACAGGAAGCAGCACCAAGGGCAAAAGCAGTGATGGCTCCTGGTAGCCCCCTCTGAGCCCCTGGTGCCTGCAGCAGCCCGTGGAGCTGTGTCACAGCTCCTCAGCAGAGYTGGCACTGCCCCTCCCCTGGGCACAGACAGAGAGTAAGAAACACTGCAGTTCCAGAGGGCTTTGGGTAACAATGCCCAGAGCACAGCTCACACATTTCTCCTGCTGGCCTCGTTCTTCCCCATCCCCTGGTGGTGTTTCTGGGACCAGCCCTGCCGTGGCTTGCTCAGGAGAGGTCCTGGGGGCCTCCTCAGGTGCTGCAATAGCTTCATTTCCCCAGTACTGTGTATTGCTCTAGGAAGTGTTCTGTCCCTATTTYCCCATCATGGCTGTGGTTCAGAAGCTCTGCCATCTCTATCTCTTGCCCCGTGGCTGGGCTGTGGGCTGAGGAGCCCTGGGCATGGCAGCCTGGAGCAGAGCAGGCTCAGCTCCTGGCTCTGCCTCGTCAGAGCAGACTGCTTTASGTGTCCTGCTGTCCTGCTCCTGGGTTCACTGTCTGCTGGCACTGAGGGCTGCCTGCTGCAGACCCCACAGGTACAAACACCAAATTCATGGGCTGCATCAGTTCAGACAAGAGTGAGGGAAAGGGGACCAACACTAAATTCATGGGCTGCATCAGTTCAGACAAGAGTGGGGGAAAGGGGACCAACACTAAATTCATGGGCTGCATCAGTTCAGACAAGAGTGAGGGAAAGGGGACCAACACTAAATTCATGGGCTGCATCAGTTCAGACAAGAGTGAGGGAAGGATTTCTGTAGAGCTGCCCCATGGAAGCACTGCAGGGGTGGGTCCTGTTTCCCCCCAAAGCCGTCAGTGGTGCC
>JACDOX010000308.1:565251-579449 GCA_014549065.1 Cardinalis cardinalis
TGTTCTGGGTGCAAGGAACGTGTTCTGGGTGCAGGAACGTGTTCTGGGTCCAGGGAACATGTTCTGGGTCCAGGGAACATGTTCTGGGTGCAAAGAACGTGTTCTGGGTGCAGGGAACGTGTTCTGGGTGCAGGGAACGTGTTCTGGGTGCAGGGAACGTGTTCTGGGTCCAGGGAACATGTTCTGGGTGCAGGAACATGTTCTGGGTGCAAGGAACATGTTCTGGGTGCAGGAACATGTTCTGCCATGGAGCAGGCTGAGCAGGGCAGCACAGCACCTCTGGATGCAGGAACATGTTCTGCCATGGAGCAGGCTGAGCAGGGCAGCAGCCAGGGGGGACTGTGGATCTCAGCCTTTGGAAAGGAGAGGGCAACATTTGGTGGCCAGAGCCCTTTAGCCTGCTCAGATTTTAATGTCAGCCCTGCTCTGGAGGCAGGAGTCCCTGCCAGCCACAGCTCTTCTCTGTCACCTTCATCTGCAAGTGGCTGTTGTCAGGTTTGCAGTCGGCCTGTAAGACAGCCCCAGTTCCAATTCATTGTGGTCACTGAGCAGTGCATTTGCTGCTGTGTGCTCCTGGAAGAAAACGCTGCCACACGTTTAAGTGGAAGCTTTTCTGCCAAAGGGATCGTGCCTCAGCCGTGAGTGCCATTTGTTTTCCTGTGTCTGTAAGTGGCAATGCTGCTCCAGTTATCTCCGTTCCCCCACAGATGTAATACACATATGCCATCTAGTGTCCGTGGCTGACTCGGCGTGAGGAGAGCCAAGCTGACAGTTTTGTGTCATCTTGCAGGAATTTAATCACTGTACGGATTGAAATGAGCCACAGTATGAATCAGTGCAAGTACACCGCTCCGAAGTTCTTTAGAATTTTATCACTGGGTTAATATGTTCTCATGTGTTCTACATTGTACAGAGGAAACTTTTGGGTTTATTTCTGATTGTCTGATTTCAGAAAATTATATGTTTGATGGGGGTCCTTTAGAATAACACTTTTGCTGCCTGTGAAGTTGATTTCAACAATAGTCTTCTGTCATTTCAATACCTTTATTTCTCACTCAGAGAAATATTTTTAAGTAGTAGAAGCCAGAAACTCAAAACTGTAAAGGAGAAATGAGAATGTATCAGTTAAAGCATCATGGGGAGAGGTATTCCCTTTGGGATGGGATGGGATGGGATGGGATGGGATGGGATGGGATGGGATGGGATGGGATGGGATGGGATGGGATGGGATGGACTGTTTCAGCTGGAAGGGAGCTACAACAATCACTCAGTCCAGCCTCCTGACCAATTTAAAGCCTGTTATTGAGGGCAGTTTCCAGATGACTTTTAAACACTGACTGTGCCAGGCAGGGCAGGGCAGGGGAAGCTCTGTGCCAGGAATATCTGTCACTGAGCAGGGCAGGGCAGGGGCAGCTCTGCGCCAGGCAGGGCACTCCCTGAGCCTGGCCGGGCAGGGCAGGGCAGTCCCTGAGCCCGGCAGCTCCGATCTGTGCCCAGCCCTGCGTGCGCTTGGGGGCGCCGCAGCCCAGCAAACGCAGCCCCATGGGGATCAGCCTGAGGCGCCGGAGCAGCTCCGGGTGCAGCTGAGACTGCGGCGCCGCGCTGGCCCCACCTCTGCTGCCCTCCGCCTCCCGCCTCACCTGGCTCCCATCGAGAAGCTGTTGGATTTGCACTTCTCCTGCACAACAGGGAATMGTTCAAATGGCGCCTGAGGAAGCTCTCGTGTCTTCTGTCTCACCTGYCTTGTAAATTTGACCCAAGCACCAGATTTGTGCGCAGGAGCACTTTTTGCTTCGTGTCCATGTTTGCAGATGAAGACCACTCCATGGGAGTCMGTCCTGCTTCCTTGGGACATTCCTGTGGCTGCATTTCCCATTTGATAGTGTCCTTGAAAAGGAAAAGTAATATATTTCCTTGAAGGAAGGAATGCTGCCATTTACAATGCAGATGAAATTGGTCTGTGTTTTTATTTTGCCAGTACAAATTCCTGGRTTCCCTGGAATCAAGGAGTGAGCTTTCAGGAGAGGGTGAAGGAGTCCAAAGCAGTCAGATTAAAAGAGCTCCTGGCACGTGTGTGGCCAGGAATGCACAAATTCAGTGTGCGGGGAGGAGCCTCGAAACTTTCTGGCTGTTTTGAGGCCGTGGGGCTGAGGCGTGTCCTGGCACATTGCTGGTGCGGGTGATTTCTCGTGCTGCCCCTTGGCAGTGCCCTCCCTGGCCCTGGGCAGCGCTGTGCCCACACCAGCCTGCCCCTCCCCRGGGTGCCAGTCCCAAACCCACRGGGCTGGCAGTGCAGGCCCCTGGGCAGCGAGCCCACCCGCGTGCAGGGCTGGGGCTGGGGCTCTCTGCACTCTGCCCGTGGTTTGTGGGGTGGGAGGGTCGCTGACAGCCCGCTGCCATGGCCTGCACAGCACCRGGGGCTCCTGGGCCAGCCCCATGTTCCCAGAAACAGAAATGCTGGCTTTGTCTTCAAGCTCCTGCTGTATTTACAGCCTCCTTTGCTGTGGCAATRCAGCAATTGGTTCTTCTAAATTAACAGGCTGTCAAAATCCTCATTTTAATTAAAAGCAGGAGAAGACCCCGACCACAGTGGAGTGAGCCAAGAGCCTCTGCCCTCCTGAGCAAGTGCCCCTCTGTCCCAGCTGCCAGAGGAGGGCAGCTCTTCCTGGGTGTGAAATGTTATCACCCTGGAATTGACTTAAATATTTCAGAAAGCTCAGTCAAACTGCAGCCAGAAGAATCTTTCACTGAGGGAGAAAAGCACGGGGRTCATTGATTGGGTGAATGCTCCATCAACGTTGCAATTGTTAGTGGGCACGTTGAGGGCAGAGGGGAGCCTGAGGCAGGGAGATTCCATCCCGGCTGCAGTGGGACTCTGGGAGCGCAGGCTGAGCCTCTCCTCAGCTSCTCGCTGGGGCTGCGGGGGCACAGCCGAGTGCATGGGGTACACTACACGTGGGGTTGCACACCACCCTCCCTACAGCAGGCTGCTCTCCCTGTGGGAGCCCCATCACCCCCATTARGGTTGGTGATGATGCTGATGTGGCTGCAGAGAGCTGTGCATCCCTGTGGGACAGCCCCAGGCCCTGCAGGCTCCCTTGCTGTCCCAGCTCCCTGCAGGCTCCCTGGGATGCTTGCACCGAGCTCAGGTGGGCAGCAGAGTCAGTGCATGCCTGGCTGGGGCTGCGTTTGGGGGTGTGTTGGCCTGGGACAGGGATGGTGCCAGAGCTGAGGGAGGCACCGGGACTGCCAGCAGCCCTTGCTCCATCTCCTGTGTCCTGTGCCCTCTGTGCACTGCTGTGCCGAGGCCATTGCCACCAGCCTTGTGGAAATGCAGCAGTGCAGAGGGCAGTTAAAATTCCTGTGACTCATGTGTTTGAGTCATTGAATTCTGTGGGACATTTTTCCTTTCCTTCCCATGTCTAGATAAAAGAAAATTTTGAAGGGTCCTAAGTCCTATGAAACAGAAATTGTTTGGTTTGAGATTTCTCCACTCCTCTCCCTGAACCCATCAGTAATACTGATCAGTATTACAGACACTTTCTGTATCACTGAATCAGTAATACAGACACTTTCTCTTTCAAATTAAAACTTTTAAGTCACATTTCACTCATTTGTTGTGTGTCTGAGAGATTTGTGTGTGTATATGACATATAAAATTGCAGAGATCAGATACATTTCAAGTAGGCCCAGAATAATTCTTTTAAACTTTTAAAATTCTCTAATAGCATTTCAAATTACATATAACAAGCATTTTTGTGTATTTAAAAAAAAATAAGGAAAAGTTACTAGAATGTAGATATTTCAGTGGTGTTTTAAACTAAACCTTGTGTTAAAGTTGCTGTATTTTAAGATGTCAAAGGAATTACCAGGGAATGTGATTCTAATGAAACGTTGCTCTTGTTGTTATGGAAACCAACTTTTAAACTGCTGTGCAGGGTGGAAATTACACAGTGCTGTTTTGGTGAGCCCTTTTTTACAGCTTTCCATTATTTTGCTTTTGAAGAATTTTACCCAGCTGGCAGCAGTGCTGTTCAGCGTGTCAGGCTGCCCTGAGGCTGCACCTGGGTTTGGAGCCGGCTCAGGTGACGGCCCRTGGCAGAGGTGGCACCTGCTGCAGCACCCACGGGCTCTGTCGGGGGCATTCTGCCCTCCGAGGCTGGCGTGGCTGCGTTTTACCCGGGTCTGTATTCCTCTGGTTCCTCCTGAGCAGGAGAAGGGTCCTGTCTGAGAGCTGTCCCAAGCAGGGACTGATGATCTCCTGAACAGGGAGGAGAGGGATGGCGGCTCGCCCGTGGGACACTTGATGGCAGGGGACAGGTGACAGCATCTCGTGCTCCTGCTTTGGGCAGGTGACCCCTGGGCTGAAGTGCAGGTGTGGCCCAGGGAGCAGAGAGCCAAAATCCTGGCCCAACACCACTGCAATCTGCAGAGAGCCTTCCCCGGGAGGGAGCTGTGGGATACCAAACTGATTGCTGTTTTCTAGCACTGTTTTTATGGGGAAATGAGAATTTATAGCATTGGGAAGGAATTCRAAACAGAAATGATATAAACTCCAAGGCCTCCAGGTGTACAGCAGGCTGTAAATGACAGCTTCAGGAAGGGATGCTCTGACATTCCTTGCTGTCTGTTGTGTGTGCCTGGAGACACTCTGAGTGAGAGCTGTTTCTGTAGGCAGGCTGTAGGTCAGACCTGGAGCAGCTCCCACTGGACACTGCTGGAGGGTGCGGTGATGAATTACCTCCTGTCCCAKCCAGCACCACTTCTCACCATCTCTCTGATGAGTTCCTGTCCAAAGGCTTCTTTGCAGGCTAATCTGTGCACCACAAGTGCCCTGAACTTCCCACTGAGGGGAGGAGGGGATGGAGGTGTAGGGATCTTTTTCAGTCCTTCTGATGCAGTTTGCCCATTCGGGTGTAATTAAGGATTCCCTGGGATGTGGAAGGATTGGGAGGATAATTCTGACACTGGCACTTGGGGAAGCAGCTCAGAGGTTAGAATTTGTCCCCAGGTGAATATGCCATGGAGAAAAGCCTGAAGGGCCCTTTGGCACCTTGGCTGCAGCTGTAAAACTGTGTTACTCACAGGGAAAGCTGCAGTTTGCCTTCTTAGTGAAGACAAGGATCAGTTTTTCTCTCCACATGCTGCTCATATTTGTTTACACTGGGAGTAAATGTGGTGTCATGAACACAGCTTCRAATACTTTGAGATGTCTTGCAACACAAGAAAATAAATTACCAATACATCCATCACTTAGAATTAGATTATTCTGACCATCTGTGCTTTTTTATGCACCTTTTCTTAAGAACAAAAAATTGATTTTCAGCATAGGCTGTGCTTTTAGTTTATGTGTAATGCAGATGAGGGGAGAAGCCAGCTAGAGGCAAAATCAGAGTTTAGATTGGCTGTTCATAAGGGCGACCTTCCCTTAAAATTCCCTTTTTTCACCGGGCACATCACAGAGATTTAGAACCCTCATTGACTGYGGAAAGCACAGCTCCAGGAGGACAAAGGATGGCGTATTCTCAAGGAGTGTGTAAAGTATAGTAGTTCTAAAGACARTAACTGCAAGGTCGCATAGGGCACAACAGTTAATTACCCACTTCATTCTTGTCAAGGCTAATACAGTGTTTGAGCCCAGGAGCTGTTCCTCATCTGCTGCTGGAAGCAAGGCAGGGCAGCCTCAGAGCCAGGCAGATCCATCACGGCTTATCGGGGCAGCACAGGCGCTGCAGAGCCCGTGAAGGATGGCTGCTGTCRCCAGGGAGCCGTGGGACTCCGGGAGCGGAGCCCAGCCCAGGGCACGGCACCCACTGACTGCCTGTGCCGGGAGCGTCCCGGGGGCAGGGATGCTGCTCACTTCCAGACATGTGGAAAGGTTTGCTAAACCCTATCAAAAATACATCAGAAGACCGAATAGAGAAAATATTGCAGCACTGGGAGTAGAGGATTTTTCCCACCATGTGCTCCCCCACACAGTGGAGGCTTCACCTTTTAACCCTTTGGCTGTCCCAAAGTTCTGTCCACCGACTCCTTTTKCCCTTCCTGACACCTTGGCTGGGGCTCAGGTGCTGCCATAGTGASAGTCCCACCCTCCCAAATGTCCCAAACCCTGGGCACACCTGATGACAGCACAAGGGGGCAAAACAGAACTGTAAATCTATAGAACTTCTCCTAACTTATACACATGATATTTGCATTTAACTGTGAGAGTCAGCCATGGCATTGCTCGTCTCTCACAAGGGGAACAGCAGCAGGAAATTCCCAACTCCTCCATCCGTGGGAGCAGCTGAGGGGCTCAGTCCCCCTTTTCCAGCCAGGAAAGGTGCTGTGCACACTTCTGTTGCAGGCTCTCAGCAGACAGAACAAAGGCCTTGGAAATCTTGGCCCATCACGCTTGGCAAAGGATACTTTGCTTTTATCTGCTTTGCCTGCAGCAGCCCTGAAAATTCCATAAGTTTAAAAATGCAAAGGCCAGTAAGTGAGTAAAAAAATTCAGGAAACAATCTCTGTAAATATATCCAGAATATAGAGACAGAATCCCCTCCTCCTCCTYGTCATATTTTTTTCACTTTATAAAGCCATTAAAATGAACAAAACTAGTCTAGTTCCTGTGACACTAATTACCATTACATCTCTTTCCATGAGGGCCCTTTCTGTTACATTTCCTTTCGAGGTTTTTGTTTTGCTTTTTAATTAGAGCTCAGATTTCCCATCATTTGTGGCTCCTGTCATTGTGTGTATATCCCATGAGGTTTTCCCTGTGCTCACTGAYCAGTGCCCAGATCCAGAGTCCCAAACCCAGACCCCACAGCTTTTCCCCAGGGTCATTCCTTGGAGCCTGGTACTCCCTGYGGGCCTGGCACTACATGAGGCTTCCAGGTTTGGGAATTTGGGCCATGCTCATGGCAGCTCCCAGTGTCAGGCTGCAAATCCTGTGCTTGCCAGGAAAGCTGTGGGTGCTGGTGAGCCCCCAGCACACACTTTCTCTAGTAAATCACTTCAGGACAAGTCAGCATCGTGCAACATACGTTTTATTCTTTATAGTATCTTACTTGATTTCAWTTTTTAATTTCGATACTCTGCTCATTCTGACAGAACAATTACTTTAAGTACTCCTTTACACCAATACCTTCTTCAGGATATTAATTTSTTTTTTTCAGCCTAGTAAATGGTTCTGCCCACCAGGGAGTTAAACAATGTAGTTCAGAATTTTGTATGAAYATTTAAAGTTCTATTCAGATAGCAAACCACTTGACAATATAGAGTATTTCACGGGGTCTTGGTGAAACACTTCCCAAATTTTCTTCTCCATGGACACTACAGTTCTTTTGGTAAGAATGGTGCTGGATATTTCTTTGGAAAAGATCAAGCTGGTGTAGGCTGCCTGATTGAGCCTGGGGGCATCTCACCAAGTCTGGCCTTGCAAATAAGGAAATGCAAAATTTAGAAACAAGCCAAAGCAAATAGAAATATTATTGTTGTTGCTGCTGTTAGCAATAATTAAGTGTCATAATTGATTATAATTGTTATGCGTAGTAACAAAGCACTGGCTATTCAGAAAGTGTGCCTCTGGAACAGGTAGGTTTTATCCTCCCTTTGTGCTAGCCATCTTCGTTTTCTCATGGAAAATAATCTGAAGCCAGTAGGAATTGCAGCCATCACACTTGCAAGGCACTGTTTGCCAGTGCTCATCCTTAAAATGCTGGGATAAAAGAGATGGGGTTTAGTTCTTAATCCCCTTCACTTCACCAGTCAGGATGAGACAGCACTGAGGCCCCAGAGCTGTCCAGGACAGCTTCACCAGGCTGAGGCTTCGCTGGCAAAAGCTKTTTTTTCTTTTTAAACCAGAATTTCCAATAAGATTATTTTACAATTTTATTATTTTGCTATTTTTAAATCCCCGTAATGGAAAAGGTTACTCCCACGCATGCACCTGTCTGCAGAAAATCCCCAAGCTGCAGGGATTTGTCAGCGGTGAGTTCCCTGACAGAAGCACTCGGCTGCATTTTCCAAACCTTCCTTGTGCGGGAGTGTGGCGGCGCAGACGGAGCGGAGCGTGCCTGGAGGAGCGGAGGGGCAGCGCCTCTTCCCTCTGCTCCRGGGGCTCCCTGCGCAGCTCTCCTTGGTCCCCTCCCTGGAGGCAGGGCTGGCAGTCGGGTGCTTCAATCTCGTTTTCAATTGTGGGCATTTCATCGTCGAATGTTGCTGCTTTATTGTGTGAGAATCAAACATGAATGATCGAGCAGCCATCCGGCCTGAGAGGCTGGAGCAGAATTAAACCAATCCCTCCCATCCTGCTGAAAGGCTTTGGAGGTGAAAGGAGTGATCTATTTGCTGTCTCTTATTTTTGCTGTCCTATTGTTTCAGTACCACTGGCTTCAAAATAGCAAACTAGGCAAGTAATTGTGGACATAAATCAGAGCGGGAGGCAGCGGGAGGTCAGGACTGCTTTGCTTTTCACCTGCCTTTTCTCAGCTGCCTTTTGCTGGGAGACAGAGCAGTCCATTCCTGTTCATTTTGTGCTTTTTTTGGCAAAGTTTGAATCCCTGAGTGCTGTCAAGCAGGGCTTGAGCAGTCTCACTATGCTCAGAGCAAGAGCAGAGTGACCAGGCTGGGTCTGGAATGCTGTGGTTGGTGTCCAGTGTTCCACATCCAGCACCTGCCATGGCTGCTTGGCTCCTGATTCACCAGGCTCAGTGTGCARCACTTCCAGAGAGGGGAATCTCCTTGGCGTGACCATGGTGACTCTGTTGAAAAGCTCAGTGAGTTTAACAAGATGCWGCCAGAGATACTTAGCCAAAGTAAATCAGCAAAGCAAATGTGTTTTCAGTGGAGCCTGGCTGATTTATGGCCCTGGCCACCAGTCTGTACATCTTGTTCTGGTCAGGTGTTTGTAAACGTGCAGTGGTGCTCAATGTTTGTAAACGTGTAGGGCCCAGGTGAGAAATGGATGCAGCCACATGTTACAGCCCTGAGGAGGTACTGGCTSAAAAATGAAATACTTCCTGAAGGAGAGCTGTAACCATGCCCTGCTCACCTCCCATCCTAGCAGGAGCAGCAGTRTTTTGGGCATAAAGGAGTGGGATGGCATCTATGGAAGGCTGGGCAATAGTGGGACACACACTGTGCCAGCACTTGGCATCCCTGACGTGGGTGTCCCAGAGCCACGCTTGTGCACTGTGGCTTGCTGGATGCTGTGTGTTACAAGGAGATGGAGTTAATTTTTTCCCTCTTTCCCAAGTGTCTTTTACACTAAGTTAACTAAGAGGCAAGCCTCAGTGGGATTCTGCTACTCAGGAACATACTGTTTTGTAAAAAAAGAAAAAAGCAGGAAAATTCAGTGCCTGATTAACTGTACGCTACTTTTCATTCCAGCAGTTTGTTAAAATAGCACATGGAAGTGACCACTGAATGATTCTCATTTAGCTTAGTCATGCCCTGAAAATCCARCTCAGCCCACCAGTGTGGCTTGGTACAGACAACTGAGTAAGAACAAATGGAGAATAAGTAGTGAATTTAGATGTCTCTGTTGTTGGCTGCTGAACACCAACCTCTGAAATTGGGCTTTTTGAGAGTGTCTTGGGGTTGCGTGCCAAATCCCAGCTTGTGATCTGCACTGTATTTCAACATTTCTTCACGTCCTACTGTAATTATTTATTGAGGGTTTGTTTTTTTAAGCAATGAGATGTGTGGTGAAGAACATAAGACATTGCTATGGGTAGTCCTGGGTGAATGCAGACTTCCTTCCTTTTTGGTGATTTTTTTGGTGAAATACTAAACAAAAACCAGCATTTAACCAAAGCCATTTTGTATTGGCAGACCATCGTTCGGGGGAACAAGCCTCGAAAGGACACTTCCATCAATGGGCTGCTGGAGGAGTTTGACAACATCTCMGTGACCCGATCCAACTCCCTGCGGAAGGAGAGCCCTCCCAGCCACCACCAGGGCAGTGCCAACCACGTGCCGCGGCCCCGGGAGGAGAATGGCTACATCATGTGCTCGCAGTACTCGAGCGAGTCGGACAGCACGGCCGAGAGCGCGGGGGACCGGCTGCGGGACAGGGCCCTGTGCGGGGACGAGTGGGACCGCTACTGCCCGGGCGGCCTGGCCCCCCGGCACAACGGGCACCTGCTCAAGGTCACGGCCCGCGACTTCTACTACTCAGAAGTGACGCCCCTGCAGCCAGAGCTGTCGCGCTTCCTCCCGGATTACCAGGCACACCTGGAGAGCAAGCCCAAGGCGCTGGAGTACGGGGGCCTGAGGCTGGAGTACCAGCGGGTGCCCAGYGGCTCCTCCCTGGACTACCGAGATTCCTTCCCCTACGCCCCGTCCCGGGCCTCGCTGCAGAGCGAGGGGCCCAGGGACAGGCTGGACTACGGGGACCCTGACTGGGGACACGGCCTCGCCAAGGAGGACATTGACAAGAGGCCCAAGTCCTCCTACGTGGACCCCGCGAGCCCCCAGCCGGCCATGAGGCAGAGATCCAGGTCGGGCTCCGGCCTGCAGGAGCCGGCCATGCCCTACGCAGCCAGCGCCTTCAAAGCTCACCAGCAGGGACACTCCTACAGCTCCTACACCTACCCCCGCCTGTCCGAGACCGCGGCAGGAGTGCCCAAGGTAAGCCAGCTGCCAGGGGCTGCTGCGGGGCAGGGATCGGCCTCGGCACGGGGCAGGGCCAGGAGCGAGGGCCAGGAGCCGTGCGTGGGCGCACCGCGCCAAACGGCGCTGGGAACGGCCCGGGAGCTGTGGGGCTGCTCCTTGGCAGCCTTGGAAACCCACCCGCTGCACTTGGGTGCGTGGAAATGGATGTCAGGGACCACTGGGTTTAAGATACTTACTGAAAGGCAGGTTTGGAGTGCCCATCTTCTGGGGATTTTATTTGACATTCCCAGTAAGTGCAAGTTCTTTGGCTGTTCTTTGTAGCTTCAGGAGTTTGTACACCTGAGCAGATCTATAGCAGGAGGTGAGACACTGCTCAGATAGTTCTGTGTTTGAATTGTTCCTGTGCAAGGCTGAAACCTCTGTGCTTCAGGATTTGTACTGTATTTTTGCCATCTTTGTCTTACAAGCTCTTCACTGCTCATGAGAGTAGGGGCTTACTCCCTTCTGCATTGTTTTTAAGCATTAAAATCAAACCAGAGCATCTGATCTCACCCAAGACATTTTAGATGTAGTTTAAAAAAAGGGTTGATGTGCAAGAAAGCATTTCAGCCATGTTATCTAGAGGCAGCTCCTCTCCACAGGTCTGTCCCTGCTCTGCCACATGAGGCGTGTTACCTGCACAAGCTCTCCAGCCCTGCCTGCAGCAGTGTGCTGTGACCACTTGTTCAGGTCAGAGTGCTTTTCCCACACCTCTAGTCACATAACCAYGGTGACCTTCTTAGCATCTAATGCTGTGCAAGAGATGCCTTTTCAGAGTCGTTTGCTCTGCACATCTCTGAGTTCCCCTAGCAACGGGCACGGTGATGATCATTTTCCCAAGTCTGGGGTTGCTGTGGCTTTTCACATGCTGAGGTGGGTGACTGTCAGTGGTGAGGTGTGTTCTTCTCTCTGATGATGGTGGACAGTGCSTTTGCTTCTGGCTGTGTCCTGCTGCAGTGCCAGGTCTGCAGATCCCTGAGATGCCTGGCTCGGAGCTGTGCCAGCCTCGTGCCTCCTTAGGTGTGGCTGCTTTGCCATTGCCRCGGTGCAGTGCCCCTGGGAAGGGCTGAGCAATGCAGTTTTTCTCCCTCTTTGCACTGGAGCACAGAGGGTGCCTTTCCAAAGCTCAGGGTGTGGTGGGTGGAGTGTGTGTGGTAGTTCCACCAGTGAGCCATTGGTATGGATATGGCTGTACCACTGAGACATTCAGTGTGGATTCTGGAAGCTGGGAGGAAAATCTGGGGTGGGTTAGCTGCCATTTCCTTTACTGAGAGCAGTCATTTTGTCTGAGTTTAGAAAAGAGGAGGGCAGATCCAGTAATGCAGAGACCCTGTAGCACCTGCTTCTGCCAGTTTTACACCAACCAATAGGGCAGAAGACACAGGTGTTAATTATAGGATTCCAGCACTTTGAAAAATACCCCATTAAAATGCAGTAACARCTTTTATTTAAAAAATATATGCCTCTATGCAAGATTCATTGTGAGCTGTTCCTCTGCTCAGAGCATCAAAAACACTCCTACAACCTTGGTGTATTGAAACTTGATGATTCACTGTTAAATGCAGCAGCTCAATTCCCAAACCTGTCCACAGCTCCTGGAGGTGAATAGGAGTTTCTTGTCTTGGATGATTGCTGAGGAATCTTCTTTTCAAGGAGGCATTAGTAAAATAATGGTTCATCAAATGAGCTTACTAAATGAGAGTCAGATCTCAAAACAGATACTTTACAAATGAGATTGGGTTTAAAGTATAATTAAAAGGGGTGAAAAAGTGAGTGAAAAAGTCTTCAGGCACAAATGTCTGGCATCAAAGTGGCTGTAACAAGGATGTTCATTTTGGCTTGTAAATGTGAAGAGCAGATTTACTGCAGTATTATTTGCAGGTAAGAGATGTCAGGCCAATCCAGTGTGTGCTCTGTTTCATSGTCAGTGATTTCAGAGTTGTTACATCAGAGGACTTTCCTGCCCTGGGCTTGGCCGCTGCTGTGCAGTGGAGCCATGGRGGTGTGGGGAGCCAGAGGCTCGGATTTTCCTGCCTGGTGCCACCCCTGTGCCAGCACGTGCTCTCCYGTCCTGCAGACTGACTCCAGGGCACCTGCATGGAGCTGCAGAGGCTGCTGTGCCACCCTCCCCACACAGAGCTGGTGTCCCCCCTCAGGATTGTCTCACAATGTCGAGTTCATCGTTGGCTCCTCTTTGGCCACTCTGTTCTGCACGGGGTTTTTTACCCTCCTCTTCATCACAGGCAGCCCTCCTAACTTCTGCCACCAAGCCCTATTACTTCAAAGCTCCTTTCCCTGTCATTTTCCAGGAGCAGCTCTCTGGGACCCTCTCCTGTCCCTCTTTCAAGGGCCCACGATGTCTGCTCCCCCTTTGCTGCTGTAATGCAGCAGAGGTCTCTCACCATGGTCTCTCACCATGGTCCCCTGTGTCCCTCTGTGCCACAGGCACATTTCCAGCCTGGCAAAGGCAGGGCCAAGCCCTCACTGTCAGAAACCCCCTCCTTTTCCCCTRTATTCCCATTGCCAGCCAGCAGCTGTGTGTGAGTGCTGCCTGCCRCCTCTGTGTGTGGAACAGGCAGTGCTGGGGCTTTGCCCAGCGAAGCACCAGAGCCAGGCCTTTGTCTCTGTGGTCTGAGTGTGATTTACAGACCGTCCCTTGTACAGACCATCCCTTCTGCACCTTCCACCTGGCAGACTGTGCAGATGGGGGGGATGCCACTGTGCCATGGTGAATGTCGTGCCAGAGCTTTGGCTGCTCCTTTGACCTGATCTGGAGTGAGTGCAGGACTGCTTTCTTCTTTCCTTTGTAGCATTTAAAGAATTTCCATTAGTAGGGGCTGCATTCAGCAGCAGAAATGGAATTACTGGTGGAGTAAAGTGCATTTGTTTTGCTGTGGTGTGGAGCACTGTGTCAGGACAGCCTTGGAGGAGAGCTTCAGTGATTYACTCATTGCAGCTCCTGACTTCTTGTAGCATTTGGGATTCAGGAAGTGAGTTTACATTGTGCAGCAATATTAACCTCAGAAAGCCTCCAAAAACTCTTAGTGAGCACACTGAACCCCTGAATGTTCATTGTAAAATGTTACTGCAGAATATTCTTTGGCCAGTGTGTTAAGCCTAGGGCATACTCAGAAATACCAGACATGGGTGAASCCTCAAATAATTCATTGGCGTGGATTTATCCAGCTTGAATTTCTAGACCAGGTTTTCCCCATCTCAGTGGTTATAAAGAAAATGGTGTATTTACAGCCAAAGCAATAAATTATTTGTCCCTGCACACACAGATATATAGGACAGGGTTAGATTGAGTTCCTCTCCCTCCACCAAACCATCTGAGCACTTCTCTGTGTTAATTAGTTTGGCAGATGTAATGTCCTTCATGAAATTCATGTGTCTGACTCCCTCCTGCTTGATGGCCATCCCTGCCTGGTGGAGTAAGGGAAATGCTGGCTGTAATGGTGTGGCTTTCTGCCTCAGCACGCCAGCACGCTGGGAGGGGACTGCACAGCCCTGCTGCTGCTGCTGCTGCTGCTCCTGATGGAGGGTGGGTGCCT
>JACDOX010000308.1:600558-663000 GCA_014549065.1 Cardinalis cardinalis
CCGTAGGGGAAGGAAGAGGGACGAGGCTGAGATGCTGCGAGCTGTGGCTCCCTGGTCACGGCTCCATGCAGGACGGAGTGGCTGCAGCTGCCTGCAGAGCCCCAGGGAGAAAATCAATTGCCTTGGAGCAAAGTGGAATCACTCACAACGCAGGGAGAGGCTACATCTATCAAACCAGCCCACGCACTGGAAAAACACTTGCATGCCTGTAAGCTCAGCCCTCTCTGCCACACATGGATGGCCTGGTTGGGAAGGGGGCAGCCAAAGCCTGAGGTTCCTGAGTGCCCCAAGAGCTGCTTTGGTTATTCAGGCAGAGAGTCTGGAGAGGCCTCAGCATCAGGAAGGCTTTAATTCTGCACCAGACTCACCCTGCACATCACCCAGATTCCCCCTCTATCTGCAGGCTGGCAGGGGTCCACCAGCACCACTGTCCCTCTCTGTGAGCTCCCCAGGGACACGGCACCAGCCCTGGCAGAGCACACACAGGTGTCTGTGTCAAAGAGCACCCCAGCACCCCACATGGTCCACCAAATACAGCAAAGGAGCAGCAGAAGCAAYGTGAGCCCTGCCAGTGCTCTTGTCTCTGGCTGATGAGCCTCTGCCACAGCCTGATAAACCACTAGAAAATAGTGATACAATGGGAGAATACTTTTCTGTTGAGCTTGGAAAGGCCACTAAGGTCAGGAAACATGGTACACCRGTAATCCTGGCTCAGCTCCCTTACACTTCCAGAGTCTACTGCAGGCCACAGTGACAGGATCAGGATGCACATCTTTCCCCACAGCATTGTTGCTTCTCCATGTTGATGGACAGGCAGGGCCCATGCTGCTGAGATGGGGCTGCCAGGCTAAAAAGGAGAAAAATGCCAGTTCTGAGGGGAAAAAAGGGTACGTGATACAGGAAGGACAATTCTCTGTCTTCATTGTATTAGAAATGTGCTGGAAACAATGACAACTTTAAGGGGGGGAAAAAAGGGAAAATAGAAAAGCTGTGTGTTAGATGAACAAATACGAAGGGCACCACAAATTCCCCCTTGCTAAAGACTGTCCAGATGGGTTCTCCGGGCAGCTGATTGCAGAGATCTGCAATAACCACCAAGAGCAATTGCTCCACAAATCTAACAGCATGTGGCAAAGAGCAGGAGAAACCCAGAGAGCCCCAGGCCCAGGCAGGAGGTGACAGCAGGGACCCATCTCCAGCGGCACTGGCGCCTCCAGGAGCTCCACACGTCCTGGAGTGCAGCCTCCTGCCAGCGACGGCATCAGGAAGCATTTAAAGCTGTACATGAGGGAAAACAAAAAAAAGCAAAAGCGGAATGTTGTCTAACACACAAGAACGTCCTTTTCAGTTCCAGTTGCTCACTGTTTCACCAGAGGAGTGATTAATCACCAGGACTGTGGCACAGGCGACTCAGCAATTGCTGCAATGCAGGGGTTTTGTTTGTTTGTAGTGAGGAGAATGGGGGGAGAAACCCTGATGGTTACTTAGCTCCCAAAATTGGGTTTCTAGTGCTCCGTGGAATTGCTCCCAGTTTAGGATGCTAAGGCCTGAGCAGCCCACAGGGACACAAGGCCAGGCTGAGCTGACTGCAGGCAAAGCCACTCAGGGGGCAGTGCAGTGGGGCCAGGGTGCTCTGACCCCACTCCCCACAGGCACAAAGCAGCACCGTTCCCATGGGCAGGAGCCAAGCTCCAGGAGCTCCTGTGCACCCCCGTGGCTGCAGACAGGCTGTGCTGAGCTGCCAACCAGCACGAGAGCACTCTGCCTGGACACCGATTTCTGCTGGGGAGGTGGCTTAGCTGAAACCCGAGAGAGGATGGGAAGGAAGCTGCTGGAAACCCGGCTGAGAGGATTCCCCGTGCTCAAACACACGGCAGGTTTTCCTCGCACCTTTCCCCAAACAGGAACGCTCCAGAACAGGCTGGATGTGGGGGGCTGCAGCCAGGAGAGAAGGCAAAGCTAAAAGCACCAGCGCAGAAGACAGACCCAGCTCTAAAGCCCCCACTTGTAACATTTGAATTCCACCAAATGTTGCCAAAGCAAACCGGCTGCAGGGCACAAAACACGCCAGAGGACGTGGCCAGAGATCTGTGGTCCACAGAATACCAGGCTGTGTTTAGGGGTCTGTGTCACAACTCAAAAAGGTGTCAGCTCTGCAAGCAACCCAGGAAGAGAGTTCTTTATCCTGACACTATTTTAAAAATTATTAAAATAAAATAAAATAATCAAGAAAGCCAACAGGAAGGAGGAAAAAAAAAAAAGCAGCAAGCAAAGCTGTCAGTGTCCAGCAGCACATCCCAAACCCAGCTGGACCCACTGCACCTGCCTCTGCCCTACCCACACCTGCTCCTCACCAGAAACATCCATTTTCTCCTTTTGGAGCAGACCACCAAAGCCTGGGCTCTTTGGAGACTGCAGGGGGAATGGGGGGACCCAGTATGGAGGCACTGGGAGTGCAAAGCACAAACACATCTGCAGCAAAAGTGAGGCTCTCTGGGTGCTGCTAGGAGGGTGAATTCTCTGTTTTAACATTAATATCATGTTAATCCACATAATTTTATGACAAATAAAAATACTTTCACAATTATAACAAGGTACTTTAACATTTATACAGCATTTTTCTCCCCAGGAATTCAAATGAAGGGTTTTTCACCCCAGGGATTCAAAGCAAAGGCACTGAGGTCCACAACACAGCAGGGAGGCAGGTGGGCAGCAGGGATCATTCCTGCTCCATCAGCACAGGAAAAGGCAAAGGGGAACAGGAGGAGAGRAGGGTTTGCATAAAGTCCATGGCARACAAATGTGGATGTTCAACCCCCTCAAGTACGGATAGGTTGATGCTTGACAAACAGAGAACTACTGCACTAGGAACAGCTCTGATTTCAGAACTAATGACCCTGCAGGAAAACAGCCCTTTCTGCCAAATGTTGCCCAGTATCTCACTCCAGGTCCCAGGGTCTCAGCATTTCCCATTACTGGGGTTCCCCTCAGTCCAGGGAAGCAAGCAGGTCCCTGGCAATAAGGAGGAAGTTGGGGCGATGCTGGGAGCTCTGCCGCACCCCGAGCACGRCGGGGTCACCCCTCTGGCAGGGCGCTGCCACCCCCGGCCCCTGCCCCTGCCCCGTGCAGCACCCACTGCAGAGGGACACAAAGGAGGCGTTGAGGCGCTTTCCTCGCTGCTCCTTTGTGCTGTGCCTCCTCCCAGGCTCACGTACTGCCACGGTTTCTATGGTGAGCGCTCGCCCAATTCCAGTAGGGGCCGTGAAACCACCTAAGAGCCCATCTTCCCCTTCCAGAATCCTCCTGCAGAGCACACGCGGCAAACAACCCGGCTGAAGGCACAGCGCCCTCCCGCAGGCACCGGCACCAGCCCGAGCATCGGCACAGGGATCATCCAAAGGGGGGAAAAACAGCCCAGCTGTGTCCGGCTGACATCCTGGGTTTTGGGATTCTGAGATGGGAGTTTGTAAGCAAACACTTCAAATATTAAAGAAAGAAGGACCAGGTGCTTTTTAAGAAGTGGCTGCACATCTTGTAGCAAAGGACCCTTGAGAAAGTGTGGCCCTCAAGTGGGAGGCTGCAGCTCCCTCTGAGCCACCCCAAGATCCCTGATTATCAGCTGTTGTATCCCTTTGTATTACTATTTTTCATCATATTGCTTTATATTCAAAATTTTAGATGCAAAATCAAAAGAGCTGACAGTTTCTCTGGGGTTCTTCCATCAGTTTAAGTCTTTTCCCACCCTYTTGATTCAGCTCTTATTTTACTCATCTTCTAAGCTGAAAAATGTACACATGCTTCCCCTATTATAAAAAATAAATTAGCAAAGTCTGATTGAAAAAAAAAATTCTGCTGCTTCTCTATTGAAAAATAAAAATTTAAATAAATTAATAAATGGGGATTTGTGAAGGTTGGAAGCAGTGAGTCAAAAAAAAAAAAATACTCTAGCACATGAATTTAAGCATTCCAAAAAACCAAAGACAATCCAATCATTCCCTACAAGTTTTTTAACCTATCCCTGCCAGGACAGTGTCAGGACTAATGAAGAAACCTTTCCCCCATTTCTTTGTGGAAAAAGGGGCCCGAYCCTCCTGTGTCTTGGCGATTCTTCCGCTCTAGCAGGCCTCTTTCTCTGCTCCAAAATATTTTAAAGTGTTCTGTAGCTTGTTCATAATTAATAGGAATTTTACCTAATGGGAAATTAATGAAGCAAAAAGGAGAAGGCTAATTACTGTAATTTGAGATTGGCAGTGGTTCTCAGGCCCCACAAAGGATGCTGCTCTGCCGCGCGTGCCGAGGACGCGCTGCGCTGGAGGGAGCGCGGCGCTGGGAGAGCGGCAGCGCCTGGGATGGAGCTCCATTGATAAAGCACCTCCCAGCACCTCTGACCRCCCCTCCAGGTGCTCTCTGCTGCTCAGCTTCCAGTGGAATTCAACAAAAAGGAGTGTAATTAAATMATGAGAGCAACAACTACAGAAAACCCCACTGAGCTTGACAAAGAGAGAAGCCATGCTGTCCTCCAGAAGAGGAATTCCCTCCATGTGTTTAAAGATTGCTAAAGCAACATCATGTCTTTGTGTGCTGGAGAAAAGAAAAGCCCACCAAACTACAGCAACAAAGGAGAAAACAAAATAGAAACAAATTTGCTGCTTGACAGGAATGAGCATATCATGAAAACAGCAGGTAGATTCCTTTGGCGGTGAGCCCCGAGTTTGGTTGTTTTAACTGGGAGCTCTAGGACTTCACGGGTTTGGTATCACAGAGACACAGCCTTGCATATTTTAAACACGCTGTTCTCAGCCCCCAAGGTCTGCCCAGCCCAACCCTGAGCGCAGGAATCCTGGATCCACAGGAGGAAAAAGAGGGTAAAGCTACGCCAACAAAAAAAATTGCAGCAAACTATTAAGTTCTACTTTTTTCTCCCTGTAAATCTAAGAAAAATGTGGTACTACTTTGATACAAAAACACCCTGCCCACGGATAACACCTACTCAGGATTACACTGGCCTTGCTGTGAGTAATTCAGCCAGGCAGAGCTCTGCCAGCACATGCAGCAACACGAATTTACAACATCGGTGAGAGGATGTGAGTCGTGAGTGCAACCACTCAGCTCTGCAGTCAGTGCTGGGCTTTCATTGTGTTCCCAAACATTTCCCACATGCAAAATAATAAAGCTCCACGCTTTTAATGCTAGGCTTGAATACCASCACTTGCTACCTCATTATTAAAAGAGTTAGCCATTACACATTTTGTTTGCACCTGGTTACAATAACGGGCTTAACTCATTTTAGTGCTAAGGCAGCACTATGAGATGGGACTGCTCTGCCCTAATCCAGGGATGGCTACACTGCCTCATTCAGCCTGATGGGAAAGCCAAGGGGGAGCCACGGAGGAGCACCATGGGTTCCTTGGGATAAAGGAACCTGAGACTGCAGGAATCCTGTCCCATGGCAGCCCTGCTGCAGGCTCCAGTGCAACCCTTTGATGCAAACTGCCCGTTTTAACTCAGGTTTTCTTTTCTCCACCACGGATGTTAAGGAACCCCAGAAGCAGAATGGCATCCCGTGTGTTTGGTGCCTCACTGAGGAGCCTCACTGAGGTCCCTGTTTGGTGCCTCACTGAGGAGCCTCACTGAGGTCCCTGTTTCGCTTCCTTCCCCCTCACAATGGGCATTAATCAAACTGGAGCACCCCCAGCCTCCCCTGCCACTGCAGCCCCAAGCTTCCCCAGCGTGCAGCAGCCCTAAGGAGCCCCTGGGGCTGTGCTGAAGCATTTTTGTGCTGCAGAGGAGACACCTCAGCCCGGCACGGCTCCCCAGGGACACTGCACTGGGGCTTGCTGGCAATCTGACTCTGTGAGTACTTCCAGAAGCCAACGTACATACAACGATAGCCCATGCTTTGGCTGCTGGGCTGAATTTGTGAAGCCTTTTGGGGGACCACAAGGGCAAGGAATGGGTTGGAGGACTGCAGGGAGCACTGGTAACCCGCTGCAGTGAGGGGAAGGTGGCCCTGCAAAAGGTGGGACCCAAATTCCTTCGATAGATTGCAACACCCCCCAAAGGCCGTGGCAGTACCAGCACCTCGGGGATGCRGGACGTGCCTCTCCCTGCTCTTTACCTTCACTGAAGACGAAATCCGCGGGGATGTCGAAGGGCTGGAGCCGCACTTCCGACAGCAGGAGCTGCACGGACTTCTGGTGGTCGCTGGAGACGAGGGAGATGGTCTGCTGCGCCTGGCACTCGTAGGACCGCCCGGCAGGGGTCACCAGGGCCGAGAGCCGGTGCGAGCTGGCCGTGTGCTTCCCGGCTGGCCAGGGGACACACGCGGGTCAGGCCCGGCCCGAGGGGCCGCGCGAACACGGGCAAAGAACAGAACGGGCGTGACACGGCCGGGGCGCAATGCGGCAGCAGCGCCCGGCTGCTCCGGAGGGTCCTCCCGGCTTTGGTGGGACCGACACCCCACGCAGCCAGGGCAGCTCCCGCACCGGGACGGGCTCCCGCAAGCGGGAACGCAGCTCCAGCACGCGGAGCTGCTCCACAAAGTGCAGAGCTGGCGCTGCTGCCGCTGCTCCGCTCCTGCCACAGCGCCCGGAGTCCCGAACGTGAAATGGTTCCCGCTCACAGACACTCGGGGCGCAGCCCCGCACTGTGGCTGTGCTCCCCACATTTGGGGAACACCCACTTCTGAGGCTGCACCTGGGCTCTGAATCCAGCTGGGCAGGAGCAGTGCCATTGGGGACCACCCCGCAGAGCAAGACAGGCCACAGAGCCCTTCCTGAAAACACAACGGGGCCGTTTCACCCAAGTACAAATCAGAGAAAATGCTTTCCCATCACACCAAGCTTGTTCTGCAAGCGAAGGCCGGCTGCGGCTGAGCCAGGTGGAACGAGGGGTATCTTCCACCTCCTGCTTCCCGCAGCCCTTTGTTCCCCTCCGGCAGCACAAAAAGGCAATCAGTGCTTCACACGGGCAGGGGCTRATGCGGCACGGCCAGCTCCGTGCTCTGGGGACTCAAACGGTGGGAACACAGCCCCAAAACCAGCACGTCTTATGGCAACAACTCTAAACGCCCTATTCGCTGGAGTTGGAAAATCCTGAGGGAGAACTATTTGCGAGCAACAATATTTCATTTTTCAATTCAAGACAACATATTTCTGAGCCGAAATGAAATAAAAACCCAATGAAAACCAAAAGAATGGRAACCCAGTGAGAAAAGAGGAGGCTGCTGGGTGCGGAGGCGTGTGGGGGTACGATACTACTGTCAATCTCAGGTATCTTGGGGAACTGCTGCTTTCCCACCTATTCAACCATCATCAGGATTAACCTCAAAAACAATCTCCCCACAGGAAAGGAGATAAGCTTTTCCAGCCCAGGTGTCTCCCTGTCCCACCCCTCGGGCCCTGAGTCTCACAGGACAGCGCAGCAAACGGGCAGAGCTGGGCTCTCCCTCCCCCGCCAACCGCGGTGATTAAAAACAAGGGAAAAAAAAACCAGTGGAGAAAAAAAATATTAAACCATGCGGTTTAAAGCCGGCAGCTGGTCCCGGCTTTGTCGGGAGGATTTGGGGTTTCCTTTTTCCCGTAAGCTACAATTAGGAACAGCCCGCGGAGTGCCAACCGCGCTCGCTCGCCCGCCCGCCGGGATCTCCCTTAATCCCCGAGCCCTGGCGCTTACGGCTGACGGCATCCTTGAAGTAGGTGCGCTCGGAGGTGTCGTAGGTGAACTGGATCCGGCTGAGCTTCCAGGACGCCTCCGGGCCCCGGGACGTGTTGTGCCCCTCCTGCCGAGACARGGCCGGTCAGGACCCCGCGGAGCCGCCGCGCCCCCGGCCCGGCTCCCGGCGTGCCCGTACCTTCAGGAAGGAGAGTTTGAGGGTGTACGCTTGGTCCAGCCACGAGAGCTCCAGCTCCGACTCGTTCGTGCCGCACTTGCCCTTCATCTCGGCGCCCCGCGACAGCGGGATATCGGCTTGCTCCGTGATCAGCTGCAAAACGGAGCGGGGCTCAGCGGGGCGACCCCCGAGTCCCCCCCGCTGCCCCGGCTGAAAATCCTCGGAGGGAATAAAGGACTTTCCGAAAGTAGCGGCAGATGCGCGCGTGTGTGTGTGCCCCCTGCCATCCCCGGCCCTGCTGGAGCCCCGGACCCCCCCCGGCCCCCACTCACATCCACATAATTGCTGGCCCACACGTCGTAGGGGACGATGAACTTGGCGGCGAATTCGGCCATGAGACACGTCGTCCGGTTTTCCCGCACCACGAAGATGTCCTTCTCGGGGTTAGGGGAGAGCCCGGAGAGGTTTTCAACTTCTTGCTCGGCGGCCAGGCGAGCCGCGGCGTCTGCGGGCACAGCGGGGCTGAGCGCCGGCAGCCCGGGCCCGGCGCCCCGAGCCTCTGCCGCTCACCCTAACATCCCCCGCCAGCCCGAGCCCGCTGGAGCAAGCTACTCTATCGCCACGGGGCGTTCCTGTCGCGACCGAGCAGGTGGAGGCGATGTGGCAGCCGGTGGCGGTGATGCGAGACCGGCGCCGTGACAGCGCCGAGTCCGTCAGCGCCAGCGGCTGCCCGGTCGCGACAGGGCTCCGTGTCGCGACTCGCCACCCAGGTACTCACGGAGGATGAAAAGCAGCCCCGGGAGACGCCCCCCGGCCATTCTCCCTGCTCGGTCCCGGCGTGGCCGCGGCTGCCGCAGCTGCTCCTCCGAAAGGTCCGCTCCGGAGAAAAGAAAAAAAAAATTAAAAATAAAAAGGAGATGGGAAAAAGCCCACACTTCCTTCCTCAGGAGCCGCACAGGCTGCAAAAGCACTCTGCTGCGGAGTGGCGGGGAGGAGGGACGGGGAAAGTGTGTGGGTGTGCGGGGAGGAGGAGGAGGAGGAGGGGAGATGCCGGCGGAGCTGATGGAGCGCCCACGCCGAGRGACGGGGCGTACGCAGCCGGGCGGGGAGGAGGGAAGAAGGGATTCCCCCCCTCCGGCGCCGGGCCCCGCCGCAGCTCCCCGCGGAGGGGCTGCCGGGGATCCCGCGGAGCTCGGGCCGCCCGCCCGRCGCGCGGCTGGAGCGGAGCGGGCTCGCCCCGAGCGCTCCCCGCTGCCCCGGCAGGGCCGGCGCTGGCAGCGGGGCCGGGACCCCCTCGTCCCGGCGGTCCCTGCCGGAGAGGCCGGCGGGAGGGAGGGAGGAGGGGACACCTATTCCTGTGCTGGCTGCTCACAGAGCGTCACTAATTTCGGTGAAGGCGAACAGCTGCTCCGCGGGTTAATTTAGGAAGAAACGTGCAGTTATTTTTGTGTGGCAAGGTCGGAAGCAAATCCGCATCCTTCTGTGGGCGGCCATCGGCACACCTGAGCTCTMAGATGTCACAAACCACAACGCGCACCGTAACATAAAACCCAACRGCCCGAGAAGGTGCTTTAAAACAGAAACAACACCGCCCGTGCGGGCGTTTTGGGGGCACAGGCAGGAGGCGCGCCTCGGAGGCGGGACAGGGCCAGCTGAGCCGGGGCACTCCGGGTTTTGGCCCTGGTCGGGTCCAAGGCGCGACACGGCGAGGCCCGGCGCTGAGCGGAGCGGGGGCAGAGAGCGCGGGGGCCGCCCGCCCCCTGCCCTGCCGGCTCCGGGCGCTCAGCCCCGAGCCAGCGCAGCGCCGTCCCCGCCTCGCTGCCAGCCGGGCCACGCAGCGCTGCCCCCGGCAGGAGCGGGCGATGCCAGCCCGGCCGCGCCGCCGCTCCGTGCGGGGAAAGTGCGGCCGGCTCCCGTGCCGATCCCTTGCTCCAGGGACGTTGAAAAATTTCTTCCCCCTCTCACCGGGACCTTTTTTTTTGGAGCTTTAACGCGCTGCCACTCTCGCCCCGGGACCAGGAGAACATCGAAATATTTACGATTTACAGCGACACCAGTCCCAGGAGCAGCGGGGATGAAGGGCACCGAGGATGGTTTTTTGGTAAAAAGCCAAAGGGACAGCAGCGATCCGGAGTGAGAGCATTACTGGATTCACTACCAATTCACATTTCTAGTTCAGGAAAAGGCATCTGGAAGAAACGGTCCAAGACATTGCAAGGTGAGTTTTGATTGTGGGCAGCTGCCCTTTCTCTGCCAGGGCACACACGTGCAGAGAGGGGCTTTCTTGCAAGGAAATGGCTTTTTTAAACAATAAAAGCTGATACTAAATGAACATTTTTTTTAAACTGTAAGGTTGAAATTTCTGCTTTCTGTACATATTAAATATATTCTGACCATATCCACTCTCTCCTGCTTCATGATAAAAAGCCATTCCTGCACACCCACCAATAGTCAGACCTGTGTCAGTTGTGGTATAGGATTAACTTATGGATAATAATTTCAGGGGACTATATAAAGAGAAAAAATTTTAATCTTCTAGAAAATATAACCTTTGACTGTAACAGGCTTCTATGATGATTTTAGTGCCTGGTTTCCTCAGGTCCTACACTGATGAGCTCAGTCTTTGACTACCCTTTATTTCACTCTCTACTCCACTATTTAATTTCCAGCCTTTTTGAAGTTTCTAGGCAGATTTTAATGCCCAAAATACATGATTCTGAGCAGCTGCTCCTGCATCCAGCCTGTGCAGGAGGGTCCAGGGAGCAGYTGTGCTGGATGCAGGGGCAAGGCTGCCCCCAGCCCAGAACTGTGCTCCCCAGCTGCACAGCACAACAAAGCCTTCAGCTCCAGGGACAACTGCCACTTCCAGCCTGCAGAGCTGCCCTCATCCTGCTCTCCGTGGCAAATAGAAGGGAAAGGCCTAAGACTTCCCAGCACTGAACAACCCCCAAACCACAGAGCAGAAAGGTCTCACCCAAGGGAGCCAGTGCAGCACCWGCCACCCTGAAACGCTGTGACCAGGGGCAGTTTATGGTCCCAGACTAGGCCCCCTGAAACCACCCTGCCACCTGCCCTTACCCCCGGCYTGGAGGCCACCTGGGTATCTCTGAAGGCTGAACCCCCCTTGGTGCCCCCAAATACCAGACAACAGCTCTTACCAGCCCGCTGGAAGGGAGCACACAGCACGAGGACAGCCAGGCTGCAGCGCTGGGACCACTACTGACACAGCCAGCAGGAACAGGGCTTTAGGTCCAATCACTGTTTACCACTTGCAGCTGGTTTCACAGGCAGCACCTGAGGGTGATTTGGGGTGATTTCTAAACTGCATGCAGGTGGTACAGGGGTTCAACAGGCCCCCACCTGAAAGCAATCAGGTTAACGACCAACCCCCAAATTCCTGCACGTGAAAGAAGAGCAGGCTGCCGAGGTGTCATGACCCTCCCCTTCACAGCTGAGCTGAATTTATCTGAAACGATTCAGAGAGGGAAAATCTGCCACTTCCCTCCATGAAATTTCACTGAAGTGGAATCTATCACCCCGGCAGGGAATGACATTTTAAACTGCTTTAACTCAGTATCAATGTTCAAATTGATTAGCCTGTTTCATCTCAATGGAAATTCTCACCTCATTACATTAGCGGCCAAACTTCAAATAATTTCTGAATCAAATACTGCTTAAACAGTATTTCAAAACACTTAGCTGACAAAATTCATCACTTAATTTCAAATTACTGCCTGCATTTTATGCTAAATTGTCAGTGGATGAAATAGGTACCAGTGTGGGGAGCTGAGGCTGGCAGCTGAGGTCTCCTGCTCGGCAGTTCCACAGAAGCCCATTTTCCTGTCTGAATTGATGGATGTCTGGCTGCTGGCTGAGCAGGGAGCACAGTCTCAGACAGAGGCTCTGGACGGTATTTTCTGTCCTTCCAAAACCTGTGTTCTCCCCTGAGGGGATGGGATGCTCACCAAGGAATTAAACAGGCAGGTTTGATCTTCTCAGGGACATGCCCTCCATTCCCAGTGGTTTCTTTAGCAGGGCTTTCCAGACAGGCTCTACATGAGCTTAAGATGCTTCACCACCCAGTTCCTTCCATACCTGGTCTGTCATTTGCTCCTCCTTAGAGGCTAAAAACCACTGCAGTAGGCAACAGTGTACAATTCCAGCTCACGGCACTGTCTCCACCAGCTGTGTTTTAGAGGACACTTTTAATTAAAAGAAAAATCACCATAAAAATCCTATCCAGCATGCTCTGAAAACACTTTTGCTTCGAGCTCCAGCCAGCACTTAAGCCAGGCTTAGAGAGTGGCTCTCTGTACACAACTTGTCTTTTAAAACATTATAAAGGACCAGGAGCTACCTTCACAGGCTGTGGCATCARAATGGAAATTCTGAATTCTCATCCCAAGTCTGCTCAAACCCTGCTTTAAACACCTRAAGATTCACTGACCTCTGTCTCAGTTGCTGCTACACTGCACTCGGCTTGCTGCATTTCCAGGTTATGCTGCTGCACTCCACTGGGGCAGTTCTCTAGTGCTGCACAATGCTTCTATCACTTATATGAAATTAAAAAAAAAAAGACTCCTTTGACTAAATAAGCTGTGATAGAAATATATTTACACTATGCACATTTTTACAGGAAATACAACTTGCTAAAAATCTGCAATTAATAACGCCACCACCCTGCAATTCACTGCAGTCAAAACTAAAGGATTTGCATTTTTAAGGTTTTTATTAGAGAAGTTGAAAGTTTCATCTCAGGACTGACAATAACATAATTATCTCTCTTCATTTATTTTGTTTATAGGAATATGTAGAATTTGTTTGTACAAGCATATACAACAAAGTAATTGGTGCTTAGTACATTGAAATCAGAAATCTGATTTGTTCTAAACTACCAGTTTTCCATGCAGTCATCTTTGAATTGGCAGCATGGACAAATTCCAAGCCGAATGCTTACATGCATTGTTTTGCAATATAACTACAGCAAGCTCTGGAAACATGCAAATTAACACATTAGCAAATTGTTTTTATATCTAATGGACATAAAAAGGTTATTCCTGATATGAAATTCTGAAAATCTGCATAAATACTTCTGTGTAAAATTAAATTAGTTATGTACTTCTCTTTTACTACAAGTATCAAGAATGCCCACGTAATTAATATACACACATATATATAGAGACCTTGTAATGCTAAAAGTCTTTGTAATTAATCAAACAATATTCTGTGCCATACATTTACTCAGTATTTACCAGCTAGTAGCATGACTGTGGTCATATAGTAGGCATGACAGCCTAAGTAGCATTTGTATCACATGCAAATATACTCTTAGCATTTTTGTTTACTAATTTTATCACGTAGCAACATGTATGTGATTTTCTACAATGTTGTGTTTCCCAAGTGTATAAATACTTTTTACATTTTCACAGTTACAAACTTTTTTGCCAAAAGCCATTTAAACAATCTTTTAAGTTACAATGAACTGTAGTATCCGGGATCTGCAACAACAGGATCAAAATGCAATTTCTATACAAGCAATGTAGGATGTAAACTTTTCTTAAAGTGCCTAATACATAATTCCTTAGAGCACTGATCAGTTTTGGCACGAATACACTGTATTTCCCTCAGGTTATCCACTGCAGTGACTTCTACAGGATATTGGCTCCCCTCAATTGCTAGAGTTGATATGGCACTTGTGAGTGACATCGTTAGGCTGCAGAAATACCTTGTCAGGTTACTGCTGCAGCTGATGAATTTGGCCAATGACTTTGTACACGCTGTACTCTTGAATACACGCGGTTACCTTTCCACTGCCTGTCTGCTGCCTGAAAAAACCCATTTAAATATCATTTAAAATCCAACTCAACTCCTTACTGTCCTAATTATTACTTGGCATAAGGTCCCGTTCAGTGGGCTCAGGAACATCAGGTGTGGAGCATCTGACAAGGTGTGGCCTGGCAGGGTCTGGCAGCACGGGGCTTCTGCACAGCACATCACACAWGAGAACACAAATGGGAAATTACACCACCCGAGCTACAGTTTTGCTGCCATCTGAGACGATGTTAAAGGTATCTCCTGTGTTTTGAGGCTCTGATCCTGYGATTCTGATGCAGGCAAGGTGCCCGGTGAGATACAGAAAGGGAAACAGGATGGGGTTTCAAAAGCTCTCTTCATCTTTGGGTCGGGGTTTTTCTGAACAAAGGAAATTCTTACGTAAATCCAAAGGAAATTCAGTGCCCAGTGTTAAAAAAGAAATAATGCAAACCTTAAGACTTGGTGGTCCGTAGCTACCCTCGATATATTAAGAACAAAAAAACCCAAAACAAACCCCTGCCAAAACCAAAACCAAATGCCCACTCTTCAACCTCAGCAATGTTATTTTGAATTTTGCTCTCATTTTAAGGATGCTGTGCTCTCCAACTTCAATTTGCTTGTTGAGGCTTTAAACCACTGTTGCTGGCCTGCGATCCATCTCTGCTTCCAGCTTCACCATCTGCTGCATCTCCTTTGCCTGCAATCCAAAATAACCGCAGGAAGGGTTGCATTAGACCTTTTGCTCCCAATGAAGCACGTTTCACATGAGAGTGTCTGAGTGAAACGCAGGCAAAGCACACTGAAGAGATACATAACAACATCATTTTTACACCCCTTGTCCCCCCACCCCATGTCACTCTGTTTCCAAGATTGGATGTAATTCGTATATCTACAAACTCCTAGGACATTTTTTTTTATTCTATTCTGGAAGTCATGGATTGACTTTCTAAAGAASTGTGTGATAAAATGCAGAACCCCAGTTTTGGGGAAGAAGTTAGGCAGATGCCAATTTTTTTTCCAGATGGGAAATGTCTGGGAATGTATTCTTACTGCTGTTGTGAGAGTACTGTAATTGTTAATGCCTGARATTCATCCATGATCTGGACTTGTTTCTTTCATAAAGACAAGGAATGACAAAAACCCATCAGTGTAACATCTCCCTTGCAGTAGGCAAGATTTTTAAAGTAGTATTTTTAAAAAATAGTTTTACTCTGACCTGGAGATCCTTATGATTACAGAGGGGCYGTTTTCCACCCCAGGATTAGAGCACTGCTATGTGCTCCATGGGATTACACACCCTGAATCCACCTGAAACTGTATCCAAATGCATGATGCAAAATCCAGCAATGAATACATGCCAGACCTCACTGTAAACTCTGCCTGCCTCGGGCTCTGCAGGCAGAGTTAAAGCTCTGTGTGTAAATGGTGACTGGCCTGGGAATCCCCTCTTGGGGGCACTTTTTAAATTCCCTTCCTCTCTCTCTCTCAGATGCACACGGAGCCACATTCTCTCCTCCCGTTATCGTGTTTTGGTTTCTGCAGTTTAAAGGAACTGAGAGTCAGCATCCCCATCTTCCCTGGGGGTTCTCAATCTGGGAAGTTATTTAAATCCATACCCCAAGGACCCTGACTGAATTCACCCTGAGGGMAATCGAACCCATCTATACAATTAAACTCAGGAGCATTAGGACAAGTTTTAGGAAGAGACAATCCAAGCACTATTTTCTTTGGGGTAATTGCTGCATTATCCATCATGAAGGGAAAAATGGTTAGGGGACTTGATTTATTTAAACTATATTGCCCCAGAAGTTGTAAAAGCTGCTTAGATAGGGAACTTTGCTATACAAGCTCCTACTTAAGGAGTCACCTATTCTGGATGTGCAAACACACATTTGCATAGGTGAAAATGGGCAGATGTAGGTCTAGAGTAATGAGGGYGCACCTCTATTCCTTTTCAAGGTAAATGTGGATTTATGCAGATGTGACATACCTGCCTTCTTGAAAAAATCTAGCCCTGCGCTTGCTTAATCATCCTTATCATCTTCTTGGGGAAAAAAGTAATTATGATAACAGCAAAGCAACCATCATAAATATGATTAAAAATTAATTGACATTCTCCATTTAAATGACTTAAAAAGCTTGAAAGTAATGAAGAAATAATTTTAACATGAAAATATGGAAACATAATAAATAAATCAATATGGACAACCTCTTCTGAAATGTTGGCTGCATTTTGCCTGCGTGTGAAATGAAACACCCAAACAGAACAAAACCCGGTGTTTTTTTTCTCAGTGACTCACACATTTCACGTTTCAGGCTTGTGACTTGACTACAGGCACACAGTGTCCTATAAATATTCTGTGTCCCAGTGTACTGTGTATGGAATTCTTTTAGAGAACCTGGCTTCAAAGACCACATTAGCATCTAGCAGAGAAGCAGGATCTCGTTGGTGCCGTTCTGAGGCTGGGTCAGAGAGTGCATTCCAATGGGAACACACCAGCCCAACAGGACAAGCCTCTGGAACCTACAGTGGATCCATGGAGTCAGGGGCAGCCAAGGGACTCTGCTTTCAAGGTGCTCTCTGCTGAGATCTCACATCAGCTAGGAAACACATACAGTAAAAAAATATATGTTTTTTTCCCCTAGCATAATGAGAGTTTTTTCATTATTATGTGTCCATAAATGAATATTGTTACAATGGGTGCTGTCAGTAGTGCAAGATGTTATCAGTTCAAGGGAGTAATTCACATCAGGCAGTGCTGCACAAGGGGATGTTCCAGCCCAGTGCAGCTCCTTCCCTTGGAAACACAGGGGTTAATAGGGATTTCTTGGAGTAACGATTATTTAGGAAGCCACAGCAGCACAGCCACATCATAAAGTGTAATTGCCAGAACTTGTAACACGTAGGAATTTGAAGTGAATTTTAAAGTGCTCTTCCACAGACACTAGGAAGCTATTTCCAGCCATCTATTCTATATTTGGCTATTCTTAGAGTGGAATTACTTATTTTATTACCATACTGAGATATGTGGATACCCTTTGTCTGACTATCAGCATTAGCAGTTAATCATATGTGTGTTAACACTAAAATACCTTCCTTAGATCAATAGACACTCTCAAAGACACAATTTAGAACTCTAAGCAGATCTTCCAGTAACAGCAGCTAATGTACAAGTTAATCTCTAAATATTTCCTCTGCGCATCACTGTTCATATTCATCTGCATTTCAGATGCTAAAGCACAAATACTGCTAATATTGTGTCAGGCTCAAATATCTGTGTGCAAACAAGATTAGCACCGTGCTCACTGTGTCAATGGCACTTCCCAATGGTTGCATTTACAAGGAGGGCTCCAATGATAATGATTTAATTTAGAAGGAAAGCACACTGAAATAATAGTTTGCTTATTATACGTCCATCCTACCTTGTGTTTGAGACACTGCATGACAGGATTTCAAAAGCTGTTTGTACAAAAATAAAAATGTCAAAATCGAGTAATACAACAAGAAGCAAATTAAATGAATGAAAACTGAAGTGAGATTGAAAAATTAATGCAAGAAAAACATACATAAAACAAAACAAATTTAAATTTACAACAGTTTGTACTGAAGGCTGTTTCCACCCATAATTATACTTTTCTCCATTGTATATTTGTATGAAAATTTTCGTGTCTTGTTCAATCGGGGAAAAAAAAAGTGTTTCAAAATCCACATTAAACAAACACCACCTGGATCCAACCAACTTCCATACAYCAGTGTCTGTAACAGTGATAGCAGAGCCAGCTGGGGGGTGCACTGGTGCACTTTTGGGGCTACAAGGAAATGGTCCAAACAGCACGTATGCAAAGATATGCTCTGATGGATCAAATTGGAGTGAGTTTAAAAGCTGTTAAGGACAACCCCTGTGGTGGAGGCCCCCAGAAGCCCACACAGGAGGGATAACCAGCACATGGAGGAGCTTATTCCTTTTAATAACTGATGATTTATCTGACTTAAATGGCAAATGAACAAGCCCATGTAGGCTGCTGCCACCCCTCAGCTGCAGAGCTGTAAGCCCAGGTGAGGATGTCTCTAACTGCTCAAAGAGGTGACCCTTCAG
The DNA here is from genome assembly GCA_014549065.1 of Cardinalis cardinalis. Taxonomy (NCBI): domain Eukaryota; kingdom Metazoa; phylum Chordata; class Aves; order Passeriformes; family Cardinalidae; genus Cardinalis; species Cardinalis cardinalis. Next base: position 618,301 of record JACDOX010000308.1, read on the forward strand.
TGACTCACACTTATCCCAGCTCCCTTACACAGAACATGGTTATCACATTATGGTCAAAAGTACAATCAGAATCATTCTCTCCTCTCCTTATGTATCTTAAAAAATTGATCCAAAGCTCTCTGAAGCCAGTGGAAAGAAATAACTGATAACAYCATAGCTCTGGACCAAGCCCATCATTTTTTTGGCGGCTATCACAGTGACACTACAGATCTGCCACGGCCCAAACTCCTCCCCCAGGTGCTGCCTCCCTGCCTTCASATGCTGCTCAGGAGCAGACTGACTGCCAGATCCACTCGTGCTGGATGTTGGAGATGGCATCTACAGCAGCCCTGTGAGGGATCAGAGTGGACTCGTGGCTGTCACCCAGGAGGASATGCAGTGATCAGCAGAGCTGTGCTGGCTGGGGCTCAGTGCTGGCAGCCACCTGAGATCTCAGGGTGCTGTCACCCCCTGCAAGTTACCAGGGTGCAGCTTTGGGGCTCTCTCCTGACACTGGAAATACTTGATTTGCYTGTTCTATTCCCTTCCCTATCTCTCTGCAAGATGGCTTTAGGTTGTACTATGGTGTCTTCCAGAGAGTTCAAGTTCTGAATATCTACCAAACAAAGTGAGTACATAGCCCTTRACAGTAGTGGGTATTAAATGCTCCCCTTCTCTCTCACCTCACTGAACTGCTGGGTATATTGCCCTTGCAGTTTACATTTTTAAGCTCAGTACTGAAAGTCCATGCAATTATTCCAGCTCTTCTGGCTCAACCTTTCAGCAAGGGAACTGCTCAGAACATAGCATTGCTTCCACCAGRAATAAGATTAGAATTTCCCTTTCCTTGCCAAGTAGTTTTTCAATTAAAAAAAAAAAAGCCTATAAACTAGCAGAAAATAAGAAGGTATTTTAATTAGGAAAGAGTGTACTAGTACAGATAAAACTCCCCACGCTACTGTACATCTCTAGAATTCAGTCCAAACTCACTGTCTCTCACAGTTCCGAGACACTCTGGGCACGTTCCTCCTCTAATTTTTCAATCAGTACTAGAAATGTAAGTTCCAAAATGAAGTAAACCGACTTGCTTGAGTTACTTTTGGGGAGTAATTAAAATGGATATGCTGGGTCCTTACTGACTGTCATATCTGGCTGAGGAGTATCAGTGTGGCTGAACAGCTGAAAGGGCACTCTCGCTGAGCAGCTCAGCTCCCACAGGCTCAGCTGAAACAAACCTGGTGCTGCATCATCATTTAAGTCACCTATTCATTTTGACTCTCAAAGCAGGCAGTGACCAGGAAAAAGTCCYCACTTTGGTAAGGACTTACATTCAGAAAGATTCTACTCAGCCTGACTCTGGTTACTCTTTTCTCTAGCTTGCTTTTCTCCYAAGCCTTTAAAACAAGATACCTGCTCATTCTGCTTCTCCAAGACTTCTAAGTGCTCAAGTTGAACTTTTTTCAACTGATCCATTTCCTTTGACTGCTTCATTGCCAGCTGGGATTCAGAGAAAATAATGGGGGGAGAATATAACACATTATTAACAAGTAAAATAAAAGCTTGCTTGAAAGATACATGCATGCTGTCTTGTCCCATTTAGGTGGCATAAAACATCACAGAAGGCCTAGTATATCACCCAAACTTAATAAAAGCTTAATATTATTATATTATTAATTAATAKATATAATTAATAGATACATATTACACATATTGTACATAACACATAGACTTGGCAAACACACAGGAATGAACAGTAATTCTGTTAATTCAAAATAGCTTTGTCTTGTATAGATGTCAGATCTTTTATTCTACAAGCATGTGCAACAAAGCAAAGACAAAAATCTACCAGAGCTGGATTCTCAACACAGAATGAGAATCTTTTTCATTCTCTCAACAGAGGAATGAAAAAGAACATCCAGAAGCAGTGCCTAGTGACTCTCAAGGTTACAGTTACCCTTTTTCTCTCTTCCAGGAACTTTTTCGTGTTGCTGCTGTTCAGTTCTCTGACTCGCCTGAAAAAATGAAAATGTTCTCCATGAAGACTCATTGGAAGAAAAAAAAATCCAAAAGCTGCWACAGAGAAAGTCACAAACTCTTCAGGTGTATTTTGCTTTCTGATTATCTGTACCAGGTGGGACCAAWGGCAAATTCTACACTCCTCTGGCTWCAGAACTTTACACTTTGAGATCTCCAAGTATATTTGCAGTACGATTGAAGGCTTGACTGTGAATGAAGTTTGCTTTTTCCTTACTCAAGAGTGGTGGTCAAAACTTCAAAACAAATTGTTTAATTAATTTGTGCATCCCTTGCTGCACACTGCTGTCAGTTCTGGTATAGAAAAAGTGCTGTGTGTCTTAAGAGTAGTAATGGAAAAAAATCATCCAATGATCATAAGCAAAGTTACACTTATCAATACTGCAATCTTCTTAAAGCTGCTATTTATGCAAAAATATAAATATACTATGAATAGTCACAAAAATAACTCAAGCGTCTCTGCCTAAGATTTCTGCCATGACAGAGAACAAAAACAGTTCAAACAGTTGATTCAGCCCACAAAGCAGAACGGCTTTCAGATCTGGGAGCAGATTTACCTGGGAGTCATTAGTGAGGACTGACACAACAAAGCAAACGGTTACCGAGGGCTCTGACAGCGCCTCCTCCCCACGAGCTGGGGCTCTGCAGCACCCAGGGGACCAAAACAGCCCAGTGCCAGGGAGGGGATGTAAAAAAGGAAAGAACGAGCCAGATGGCACGGCCAAAGTGAAGGGGAAACCCCAAAGGCTTATAAGACATCATTGTGTAGATTCTGCTTTTACTCCCTTCTCAGTCAGGCCCTCATCTCACTGAAAAAGCAAAAAARTACAATGCTCTTGAAGTATTAAGTATTAGAATAATTAAAAATATAAATATGAGAAAATCACCATTTTTTTCCTACAAAGGTCATCTAAAAATTTATCCAGCACAATCTTTAGACCTTCGTTTCCCTCCATAAAGCATGGTTTTAATGGAATTAATCCACAGCTTCCCCGTCAGCCTTTGGCAGCATTGTTCCCTTGTCAGGAAGGGATACTCACCTCTCCCTCTCAGCTTTGTTTTTGATGGATTTGTCTTGGCTGATGGCTTTGCTGTTCTCCATGGATATTTTAGCCTGGTTGGCACGCATCTCCTTGCTTTCCCTGGGCAAAAGCAAACACAGTCATTAATGCCTGAGGTGCAGTGTTGTGGAGGTTGGGTTCCTCTACACTGGGGTTACTCTTCCCTTGAAGTAATAAGGAAGAGGAAGAACAAACAACACTAAAATTCCCTTCCTTTGGGTAGAACTTACACAGTTTGAGCAGGCAACCAGAAATCTCCATTTATTTCAGAGAAYATAATCAGAAAGACAACTTCAAAGCATTTTCACACTACACTTTGAATATTGTAAAAGCGTATAAAATACTCTCTTTTCTCCCTATTATATGAGTTGTCCTAGTACAAGCTATTATCAAAAATGCAATTTGTCTTTTACAACTGCCTAAAAAATGTATGAATCCTGCATTCAGAAGGTAACAGCAGTATCAACAGTAATAATGTTTGCTAGCTGTGGTATGAGCTGACACTCTTCCTTTTAAAACTTCTGCTTTGGCCTGTGGGCCTGAAAAGAGGGGTTTAGGCCATGGGCAGGCTCGTGTTTGTTTTCTCCTACTGGCTCAGTGAACCTTTTAGCCTTGCCTGTGAAAAGAGAGAGCTTTTAAAAAATTTTTATTAGGGAACTGTGATGCCTTTTTTTTTTTTTCCTTTTCCCTCCAAGAGTTCATAAGGTTGAACATTTCCTGGATACAGATYTACAAGCAGTGGTATCACAGCAAAAATTAGTCTGGGTTCTAAAAAAAAAATGATGTGTTGAAAACATATTTCACTCCAACAATCCTTTCTTCAAATGAAAGCTTTTATTTTCCTCACTGAAATGGAAGTGATTTTCAAACACACTGTCTTTAAGAGGAGTGCTGAAATAATTTATTTTGATTACTGTGCTGAAGGATATGAAAGAAGTCAGTGTAGGTGTTCAAACTGACTTAGCCTGTTTGCATCAGATACAAGTTTAGAGTGGAAGAAGTTAAGAGGATTAGAGGACTACTGTGCATCACTGATGATTTAGAAATGAGGCACTGGCCATGGAGGTGGCTGACAGGGCCAACACATCACACTGTCTCCAGCAAAAACACTCTCCTCCCACAGGCAGTGGTGATTCCTGGAACTGGAAGAAGTGGATAAGCCAGGATGGTAAAGAAAAGAAAAAAGGATTCTGAAAAATGTGGCACTGCAAGATTTAGTTGCTGATTCCCTACTGAGTCATAGTGACTGCACCTCTGAAATTTATACAAACATGTCTTTTGAAGGGATACTTAACTTCCAGCATGAAAGTCTATCCTTGGAATTTATATATATATTTAGATGACATCAAAGTGCATTAACATGTCATTTTCTGACACCAGTATTGTTTGAATAAATATAAATCTCTTCTTCTATTAAAAAACCCCACCACACAATTTTTCTCTCTCTCTCAGGTTACTTTATCTGGAGTACATAGTGCTTGTGAACAATGCCTCATGTCCCCAGCTCCTGACCTGCTGCAGGACCATCACCTCCCRATCAGCCAAGGGAACTCAGTCTGGGGAGGCAGGGGGCTCAGCACCCCTGCAGCTCACCAAGCTTCAGGTTTTTAGCARTATCTGCTGCCTTCTGCTTTGTTTTTAAATGAGCCCGAAGCACAGACAGAAATTGCTTTTTGTGCTGCCATGGAGGGAAAGCACCTTTCCTACAGCAGGCATCATTTGAGATTATTGATCTCTGCTACAGCCCCGTGGCCTCTGCTGTGATATCCCACTGATTAGCCAGCTCAGAGAGAGGGAAGTGGTGAGCACAGCCTGCTGAGAGCCTGCTCTGCTCCATGCTGCCCTCACAGATCCCTCTGTTCCTGGGGACAGACCTGAATTGTCTCCTGGCCTCTAGAGATAAGGACATGTCCTCCCACACACAATATATTACATYAAAAAGTTTACAAATTATCAAGTGTGATGCCTCTTTGGGGCATTATTATTCACATTTCAATATTTCACAGTCCAAATTCTTCTGAAATATTCATAGATTCAGACACAGTCTTAAATTTGTTTTTAACAGCAAAGTCCCCTGTCTGCACATAATTCCCAAATAAGCAGAAACACACTAAATTGCAATGAATAAAGCAGAAAGAATATTGAAGGTTGCTACTCCTGAGACAGCTGAACAAAGAGGCTTCTTGATATTTACATGGATACAAATGATCAGATCTGGTTCTTAGTATCTTTAAACACAGAGAAATACATGGACTGAACACAAATGATTTCTAATAAGAAAGCAAAATCCATGGCTAAGAATATAAGAATCATATACAAGAAATTACAGAGGTATGCTTAAACAACATACAGACACAAATTCTAAACCCAAAGATTAAACAATGAGAAAAAAGTTTTTTAAAAAATTTCAGTTTTGCCTTAGTGTATATATACTGGTAGGCAGAAATGACAGCTTCTAGCAAAGGTAATAGAACATGGAATTTTGTATGGAAAARAAAMCAAAAAAATTACTTTTTACAGGCCATATATTAGTAAATCATCTTGCAAGCATTCTGATGAATTTCAAGTAGGATGGAAAAAAAGACTCAAAAAAAGAGAAARTGATGTGATTTCCTGGGCTGATGCTGCTGCTGCTGACTTAGAGGTACAGAACCAAGGACTGCACCTTCCTCTGGCTAATAGTTTCTGAATCATGAATTTGTATAATAATTTAACAGTTTGTGGACTTGCTTTGTTTGACTGGGTATGTTTTGCAGGACAGCTTGAAGAGACGGGTTTACACAGAGATTAACATAAAGATGAGCTCAGTGCAAGCCTTTTGCTGGGACAATTCTCTGCTGGATGAGAAGCTTGCAGCTCCCAGCATGTGCTCTCTCTGACGCAGAGACACGCTGCTTTTTCGCTCAGGAATTTAAAAAGTCATTCCAATTCCTTCTTCAAATGKGATTTGTTTCATTTCTTTTCCCCCCATGATTTTTATATGAAAGGTGCTGAAGACAATGATGTATGAATTGACATATGAATATACAGATTTTGTGTACACACATATTTTATCTCCATATCCTTTTAGGCTGCTTTGGATAAGAGAACATAGAATAAAAAAAAGATTCCTCTACTTACCATGATTTTTAGCACTCTGACTATAATGTGCATCTATTTGATTTCAAACAGGCAGGATAGTTAATTACAAAAGTATTAGTGTCATGTAGCATCTTCTGTGTGATCATAGCAAGATATTGTATGAAGGTAACACATCAGTCTAACGTAGCTTATCCTGCAGCCCCTTTTGACCTCACTTCTCATGGATCTTTCTTATAGCCAGCAGTGCTACAAACACGAGYCCCCAGCTGACAGCAACTCCAAAGGATATTTCTGTATTTTATACTTCTCRGTTTTCAGCCTCCAAATTGGAGTTTCTGAGTAAAGTCAATGCAAACTACAAATGCTTCATCACCCCTGCTGCCTTTAAGGCGGTTCAGATGATCTAAATCAGCTAAGAAGCCCATTCCTACCTCTACCATCTACCTGTTGGAGGTTAGAATTTTCCTTTTTTTTTTTTCTTTCTCTCAGGGAATTTTGTCCCATTTGTTGCTAAGAGACAATAATGACCGGGTACCTAAGAGAAACAAAATAAATGGCCAAGGTGGGAGAAGGCTGCAGGTGTACTCTCCTAGCTGAGGGGCTTTCTTCTGAAGGGCAGAGGTAGCGGGAGRTTTTGGCTGGGGAGTGAGGCTGGGCTCAGCTCCTCCGGCCGCTGGGATCAAAGGGGAGATGCTGTGGTTGCTGTGGGGAGAATTGGCCACCACTGCGGGGTTCTGTCTGCTACGATATTCTCCTACCGYGAGCAAGGCTCTGCTCCTAAGAGCAGCTCTTGCACTGGGACCTTATTAACACCCAACCTCACTGGAAGGGATCCCTCACCGTGTCAGTGGAAGCCCGCGTCCCTTGGGAGCCTCTCTGAGGGAGCCTCTTTGGGCCGTGTTTGGGAGCCAGGCCGCTGCTGCCCGCCCGCGCCGTTCCTCTGCCCCTGCTCCAGGGGTTTTCACTGCCCTGTAACCCCACACCCCRSCTCCTGCTGGAGCTGCAGAGYTTCTGCTGCATCTCCTGTCTGGGCCCTGCCGGCCCTGCCCTCCCAGCCCCGCTCCGAGGCTCCCCTCAGCCCCTCACTGCCCRGCCCGGCCGCCATCRCCGCGTGAGGGAGACGCGGCCGAGCCACGGCGCCCCCTGCTGGAGCGGAGTCAGCGCCCCCGCCCGGCCGGCAGCCAGCAGCGCCCCTGGTGGCCGCGCCCGGAACTGCAGCGCAGGGAAGCGCCCGCGGCCGGGGCCGGGCTCTGCTCTGGGGCTGCTGCTCTGTCTGTCTGTCTGTCTGYCCTGTTACACACAGTAAAGAACTGCTGCTCCTTTTCCCACAGCTCTGCCTGACAGCCCTGTGATTYAGAGTTATAATAATTYKGMGGGAAATGGGGTCAGATTTTCCATTCCAAGAGGTTCTTGCCTTCGCCAGCAGACMCGTCTTTCACCAGGACACCACCTAAAGGTTGCATGGCTGCTTCTTCCACTTCTACCCTGCATTCACCCAGTGCCTTTGGAGCTGACAATGCAAAAAACTAAAGCATTACACAGAGCAGACCTAAACCAAGTGCTCGTTATCAGGCAGCATGCCCTGCTCACCTGTCATGGGAGAATTTCAGCTGCTGGGTCTGCTGTTCGTGAGCATTAATGAGCAGTTTCTTCAGCAGTTCACACTGCTGGTTCAAGTGCAAGTCGCGGATTTCCTGCTCCTCGGCGCTGTGCGTGTTGATCATCTCAGACCACTCCTTGGTGTGCTGAGCCACGATCTCTTTGACCTGCAGGGAGGTAACACCAGCCCTGTTAGAGGCTCCAGAGAGAGCAACTCCTCCTGGAGCTGAGGGTGACGCAAAGACAAGCRTAAAATGGGTTCTAAAGAACACAGCTAAATTGTGAAAAATGAAGTTGCACAAATGAAGCTGCTTCACAGATAGCAAAGCCACTGAGGGCACTGCTGGGTGGGTATAAAACGCTGTAAACCAAACCCTACTATTAAGACACTATTACCTAAAGTGCCCTGAATAGAGAGGCTGAATAAATAGGCTCTTCACTGTATTACCATTGTTTTAATACCCTCTCTAAMATCAAGCTAATAATAAAACAGCTTCACGCTTTTGTTGCCAAGAAAAATATATGTATTGAAAGTACTGAACTTAACAATGGAAAAACCTAGCGAGCAGGATTTCTCTGAAGGCTTTAAGATAGCCTTTGATTTTGTGGAGACAGTTTCACAAACACAGAGCATTTACAGAGAAATCCTGTATTTAGTACAACCTGAATCTGAAGATGGTCTAGGTATCTTTGTTTTACAGTCATTAAGTCAGCAGGGAATCTGACAAGTATTCTTCTCTTGCTTATCTCCCAGGCCTCACAAGAATAATGAGATTAAAGTTTTGGAATGTTCCCAAGAGACAGTATTAAGAAGCCTAAATCACCAGAGTTGTTATTATAATATCTYGCGCTCATTGATTTCAAAAAGAAGTTAATAGAAAGATATGTTTTAATAACCTTTAATGATTATCTTTGGGTATTTTGACATGCTATCCTACTTCTCCATAAATGGCATACAAAATGTGCCTCCCAATAAATCCACCTTCAGGTAATCATTTCAACTACAACCAATAACATCTGYGTCATCTTCCATGAAAGCAAACTCGATCCTTTTTAACAAAAATTGCCACCATTTTGCTTAGAAAATGAGAGAATGGTGAGAGAATGAAAGTGAGAGAATTATGCAAACCCCAGCTAAATATCTTAGCTGGAGTTTGCACAATGAAGAACAGATTGTCTTGCACACAGTGGTGAAGGTGAAAAAAGTGGAGATTTTATCAGCCCCAGTCTCCATTCTGCCCTGGAGAGGCTCCTCTGAAGGGCTGCTCACCTAAAGCTCATGTTGCCCAATAAAGAAGGGATCTAATGAAATAAAGAGGTGAGTAATTCTGGAACAGAGCAGGATGACTACTACCACCTGAAAGCCAGATTTGCCCTTAACTACAACTAAATGGTGGTCTCATACCAAAACAGGTACAAGCAGCTGATGGARAGCAACCTGGAGTTTTCTGCAGAAAACAACAAAAGCCTTTTGAGGCAGAMGTTGGTATGACTAACATAAACCCAGTTGATCAGGGTGCTTAAGAGTCACTGTGCCTCCAGCAAAATGAGCCATGCTTCTTTTTGTGCCTGTGGAGAAGTGCACAACGAAGCCCAGAGCCTGTCAGCCATGAAATGATATGAAGGATGTGGTGCAGTTTGTGGGAGGAGAGTTTTTAATAAGGTGCTCATCAGTGCTGCCTTCAGAGCCTGAAAAACATAAGGATTCARTTTTAAAATGAGTACAAATAAATGCTTGGATGTTGTGAAGGAAGAAAAATGAACTTTTGAGAGGAGTTTTTCAGAGGTTGAGGGGCAGACACTCCAGCTCACCCACAGCACCACCTAAGGCACTTCAGTTTGAGCCAAGCTCAGCACGTGCTCCTGGTACTGCTGATGGGAAAATGTGGGGAGGTCCAAAGCAGGATTGATCACTCTCACACTCTCTGAAAATGACCCTCTTACATCTCCAGGGCCTCAAGCACCAAGATACTTGAGTTAAGTTGTATGAATCTCCTCTCAGTAGTGACCTCATCTGGTTTACCCACCCCCAGAGGGACTAGGATGGACTCAGGAGAGCTGAAAGTCATGGCTGAAGGGTTCAGGAAAACACATTCCCTATTTATTTTCAATACATAGTTTCCAGACGGAATCAGCTCCATCCACGATTTGAATTCAAAATGGTGCAGGTAGATCAGCCCAAAATGCTGGGTGTAATTTGGAGCACAGCAGCAAAGGGACTGTGCCCTCAGAAAACTCCCACAGCCACAGAAATTGTCAGTGTTTCCAAAAGACAAGTGCTGTTATGTGGTCCAGGCAGCAGGAGGCCGAGCGTTCACCACCACCACAGGCATTCAGTAAACAAACTAGAGTTTGCTTTTATTTAAGGCCTCCTTACACTGTAGAGAAAATGAAAAATGAACTTTGCACAAAAAGAGAAGCATGACAATAAACAAAATAAATAAATTGTGAAATAAATAGTGAAAGGCATGGTGGAAGTGAGTATTTTGTGACTTAACTGTAGAGTTTCCAAGGCCAGAACAAACACAGAGGAACAAAGACTCAAGGGCTCATTGCAAATGAATAATGAGATAATTGGCTTTAAATGGTGAATGCTATAAACCACAGAGGAGCCTGAAGGYAGGAATTCTGAATCTCAGGTACACTGATACCACAGGATCATATCTCATAGAATTATTGAGTCCGACTCCCAAAGACAAACCCTGCAAAGTGACAGTGTGGCAAYACTTAGATAAAGTWTTTAATCTAAGAAGCAGGAAATAATCAGAAGAACACCCTGCCTGTGTTCATGGACAGAYGTGCTATGATGTGCTGCTAATTCCMGAAGCAGCAGGCAGTCTAAGAAGCAGGTACACCTCCTTGGAAAACAAACTTTCCAGTGAAGTTTGAAATGTGAAACTTYCTTTTATTCCCTCTCCACCGAGGCAGAAGTCTCATTTCAGGTACAGCAAGATAWAACCTGTGAGAAGGATGCAAGGGATGTGCCAAACACCAGTCACAAGACTTTAAATACCCAATTTGACTCAGATTCTGACCGACTTAAAACTCATGGCCATTTAATCATCTGAAATCCAGTTCTGCTGCAGATCTGTGATACACTTCAAAGTTCAGCTGTGGTAAATACAGAGCCCATGCCTGCTTTTCTCCAATTTATTAGCAGCATAGCTGAAATGACTAATTTTTACTGGGCTGTGCTCTTGTCCTACTTTCTGCTATTAAGGCAGTGTTGCTTGTCCTAAAGGATAGGAAAAATAACCATTAGCTTCCTTCTGTCCTTCCCGTTCTGCAGCCTGRGTTGGTAAGCCTGTCCTTTCATCTGTTCCTACACCGGGCCTAAGAGACTAATTAAAGTCCTGATAAGGAACCTCCTTCTGCACAGCATACATGCAAGAAGTTTGTTTAGTCACTAAGTTCAAGCAGGAATGATCTTTGAAGTAATCTTTCCTWTTTTTTCTTTTCATCCTCTGCCCTCTTGATATTGGGACCTACTTTGCTAATGCAGGCGAGTAATTTGCATTTGCTCGGTTAATTGTGTGGGAAGTACACGCTGGGACATTCAGATTTCATTTCAATATTTTATGTCAAACTCGGGCTGGATGTTTGCTCGTGACAGGAGGAGCTTTGGAGATGAAAAGGTCTCTTTGGTGCTCAAGGTGTCTGCAGGCACAGAGCTGTACTGGAGGACATGAGCTGTAATTAAAGATGAATTATGTTCGAATCTGATATATCAAAATTAGTGGGCCAAATGCTGAGAAATGCTGAACAACTGTTAATTAACCAAACTCCCACTATATCAGTGTAAGGCATTCAGCATCTCAGAATTTAATCTAATTTAATTGCACCTATCTTCATCKAAGATAAGAGTTAATTTCCCTATGGTCTTGAGCACTGTTTACCAACCTGTTGCTTGCAAACTTTGAATGATCTCCAGAAATAATGCAAGGGGCCACATATAGCAGGTGAAAAAAAAGAGATTGGTGAATAATCTGGAGAATTTTGATGGAATCACAGTGAGCAGGACATTGAAAATCATTAGAGGAATCCTCAGAGGGAGATGACTTGCAGAGGAGTTCTTTGGGAATTATCCAATAATCAGAAGCTTGAAATTTCAAGTCTTATATTGAAGTCTTACATTTCAAATCTTACATTTAAGTCTCCTTTCAAAATGTCATCCTAAAACCTGACATGGGAGTGGACAAAAAAAATCAATCTTTTTTTTTTTTTCCAGGTATGAATTAAATTAAAGGGAACCAGTTTGAAAGCAGGATTTTGAAAGGAACAGGGCTCAGAAACAGAATATATTCATGGAAAAGGAGAACATGAGTCACATTTATTGGATTTGGAAGATTAATGAACATTTGGATGTTCCTTGTGTACAAATGACACCTAACTCCAGACTATGAGTGATTCAGGTGAGAGAGAGATCAGAGCAAATAAATTTCTGTGTAATGCAATTTCAAATGAGTTTTGGAGCTTATGTCTGGATGATTGGGAGCCAGTGCTCCTCAGAGAGTTTGTTTCACTAAGAGAGGAATGAATTTTTTTGGTTTTTGACCTAACTTAAAATWTGGTTTTATTTAAGGAAAGACTTCTGGACTTTTTGTAGGGGAAGAAGATAGAGAGATAAGAGAGTCCTTTAGGTTTTGTTCCTGGGGKGTTTGCCACATCTACAGCTGAGAGGGCAGCAGGAAAGCAAACCTTGTTTAGAAAATGAGGATCTTCTCCCCATGAAACAATAAAACCAGAGAATAAAGTTCAAAGAAGGCCAGATAAAAATTAACTTGTTCCAGCCCTAAAGATGTGACTGTGTTTGTGTGTATTTTCTGTTCTTGTCCAATTCTCTTCACAGGGTTCAGCTTTCACTGGGGGCAGTCCCCAGTGGCGCCCTCCCTGCAGCTGATCTGTACACGGGAGAGCTCCTGTGTCCCTGCCACCTCTAGCCCGGCCAGCCTGCAAAGCTGTCAGCAGGTCCTGGGTAAGCCCTCCAAAAGGACAGGACGCCAGTGCCCACAGCAGGGGGACAGAAGGACAGGGGAAACAGCTCAGAGCAACTCCAGGGCAGCCAGGAGCTCGAGAACAGCTGAGGCTGAGTCCCAGGGCACTGCTATTCCCCAGGAGCTCRGAGAAAACAAAGCAACGAAGCCACGGGAGAGAAACAAAACCAAACAMCACTAGAAATAAGAAGGCATTTAGTTCAAGAGCAGCTTGGGCTCCTCATTCCCTGAGAARCTGACTACCAAGGCAAGGCAACAATGATGGAAAATGAAATAGAAATTTCCTTATGTATGTGTCTTGGGAATGTGTTCAGCATCCAAATTTCATATAACACATACTCTCTTTGTTTAACTAGAGCTGACACAAATGACTAGTTTCACTTCACAAGGCATGAATATAGTGCTTTCTTCAAAAATTTCAAAACAGCAGGAAATTGATGTTGCTTTAAAAAATTTTTTAAGGAACACTTTTAGACACTCAATTACTCCCATTCTTTTCAACRTGTTATTATTGCTGAAAATTATTCATATGCTTCCAAGAAAATTAACTACCACTTGGGTCTCAAAATCTCTCTTCCAGAAGTTGCATGTGTTAAAATTAGCTGTTTGCTTACCTTAGATTTGTGATCTGATGTTAGTGTCTGAATTTTAATTTCCGTTTCTTTCTTCAATTCAACGCAATTACTTCCTCTAAAAAAAAAAAAAATAAAAATTGTAAATGTGTGCCACAAGTTAAACATCTCCCCATTCAGTCAGTGCTTACTAATTGAAATGTTAATCAAAGTTGAAGTGCTGCACCGTATTAGAATGAAATTATTTCTTCTGGCAATCGATTCACAACTTACAAAATATTGTTGGATTAATGATCAGTCAATTCAAACACCACATGATTAATTCTAGATTGGCCCAGCAATTATTCTGTTGCTGAGSATGTGTCAGGCATCTCCATTTATGACACTTGGATCCTTGTCCAGGCTTATAATGCCTTGCCAAGAGAAACCAGTTTCTGCCTGAAAACTTACAGGCCTATCCTTGCCATGATTTTAGACTCTGTTTTAAAAGTAATTTGGTTACTTACATTTAGTTTGAGGGAGATAGCACCAGGCAATCTCAATAATTACCTCCCAGGGMGATGGGGTGCACTAAATTTGGACACCTACAGAAAATGTGGGTGTCCCTCTGTGAGAATAAGTGAATGCRAAGGAGGGGCCTGAATTATTACTGGAATAAAACAGCATCTTGAGAGAAGTCTGCTTGGACACCACTGTGACACTTCTGAGTTGGATCACCACWGCTGCAAAGTGATGCAGCTCTGTGTCTGGACAGGGACATGTTCATTTATCAGCTGCAGCTGGCCCCTGGTAACGATGGTCATTCTGACTGCAGTTACATTAATCCATGTTTGCTCCAGAAAAGGAGATTTATCAAACTCTAACCAAGTTAAAATCCCATTTTCATATCAAAGTACGGCTAAACTTATGGAAATKAGCAGAAACCTTTATCATCAAACAGTACCAGGAAAGCCCTTACTGAAAATAGTGTGGCTTGTTTTCCCAAGGGCCACCAGTCATTTATTTTCTACCCAGAGCAAGGGAAATTTTGTAGGTATTTCTAACACTGATTTGACACTTTGGAAGCAATCTGAAGTCATAGAGATGTTCTGGCCACTGTTACCTGTGCCTGAAAAASCCAGCAGCTGAAAGGGAAGTGTCTCTGCCAACACTGGGATCAGGGTGTGGCTGCCATGGAATATTTGGTTTGGTGATCAGTATGAAAGACACTGATTCTGAGGTGTGAATCAGATAYACTCCATCCCAAAACAGCCTCTTTAGTTCAATCACTGGGCTCTTCAGAGTCCCAGACACCCAAACCACCAGCTGACCCTGCCTCTGGAAACAGCTTTCATCCTGTGCCAAGGCAGCTCCCAGCCCGCTTGGAGCCTGGGATAAGGAAATGGGATTGTCCCCAGCCGGGGTGGCACAGCCCATGGCTGAACCAGAGTCACAGCTGGGGCCAAACAGCCGGGGCCAGCCCAATCCAGGGTCACCCACCAACCTCACACACACACACACACTTGGATTTCTGGGCAGTCCAATCAACCAGAAGGATCTTTATGTGCCCTGACCCCAGTTCAGAGTGGGAACACAACCATACCTATGCCCATATGCCTCTCTGGGATTTGTAAGCATTTCAAGTGCATGACAGAAATAGCACAGGGAGCAAAATCCTGTCCATCTGTCAGTGAATTAGCATGTGATTAAAACATCCTACTTTGCTGAACAATATGCAGTTGGCATTTGTCACACCATGTGGCAGAAATGGACCACRAAAAAAGAGCACAGCAAGATCAGAAGAGAAAGCTGTCTTTACACCTATCAAAGACCTTTTTATCAGGGAATAATCTSACAATTTCAACATGAATGYCTTGMAAACATGTTCTACAAGTTCTCTGACAACTTTTATGCCTTGCAAATGCTCCAGAATGATAGCCAAGGAAATGGAGCATGTCCTGTACTCACTGAACCTAGGACTCTGGATTTATCAGATCATTTAAGTTCAATAAAATTTCTAAGGGTCAGSCAATTCATTCACTTTTAAGCACGTCCTTTAATACTCTGCACACCTGGGCYGGGCACAAGTACCTTGCAGGATGGGCTTTCAGGGCTCACCCTGAAGGAAGCCTTCAARGTATTTTGCTGTGGCATTAAAAAGTGTTTTCACAGCAGGTCTGTCAGGTACTGATTCTGATTTGGCTGCACACGGTTAGTCTTGTAAAACTGAAAGAGCCATCAGGTGACTGGGAGCTCTGGAGTCCATGGAAGCATGGAACTGGGGTAAGGACCAGAGTCTGGCTTTGCACTGAGGCTGCTTCTGGAGTGGTCATTTCCAGTTTTATTTTTAACTCACAATATGGAACTAGCATAAAGGCTTTGGTGTCCATGCATTAYAAAATTAAGAAAAGATGCTGCAGGTAGCCAATGAAGTGACCTCAAACTGTGGCTCAAACTATGGACTAGTGTGATACTTGTCCCCTCTTGGGGTGATCTGGAGAGCACTGTTATCCAGGATTTCCCCATACTTATTGCACAGAGACAGCCTTTTCCATCCTGAACTTCCCAGCACACCTTCCTTTCCTTGGCTGYTTTGTCTGGACAGGCAGAGGCACTGGCTCCTTCCCAGGCCAACAGGAACACTGAGATTCTTAAATACCAGAGCTCAGGGAAACCTTTCTGCCCCACAACAATTATGGTGCAAWGCCCAGAGCTCCCTTCTCTGACACTGTAGGAAATAACCTGACTGTAACCAAAAATCCAGCTGTATCAGCAACCTTCTGCTGTGTTACAGTCCATGAGATTGAATCAAAGCCACACTAAATTAATCAATCCTGCAGCTCTCCCCTCTCTGCTTGGTGAAGTAGTGATTTTCTGGAAGAAACTCCATAGATTACAAGTATTTGTGTGCTTACAGCTCTCCTGTCTTGAACAAAAAAAGTACAGCATGAACTGTGAGCTTTCAATAATTCACTGAGGAGAATTCTCCTCACCTTGTTTACTTCTGACAGTCCTGCTTCTGTTCCTCTGGCAGTTTACAACACGTGCACTCAAAACCCCTCCACCATTCCAAGTGATGTATAGAAAAAGCATTCTTGGAGGAATCCAGTGCCAAACAGGCATCTATGTTCAGTATTCAGTGAGGGAGCTGCTGCCAGCTGTTGTTGCCAGATGACAACAATATGAAATTAGGAGCCACTGTTAGCATGGCTGGCTATGGAACTCCAGTAATTCCTGCTGTCTCAATGAAATTCCAGCGACACAGGCAAAGGTGGAGAGCAGAAACTGCTGYCAGGTGAGCAGCAAGGCAGCAGCAGGTCCTGCCACTGAGCTCCAAATTAGAATTAGACATGCTATTAAAGTCACCAGCATCTTCCAGGAACYTTTCTGGGACAAACAGGACACTCACACAGACAATATCCCATCAGCTTGTGCAAGTCAAAACAACTCCATCCCAGTCAAAGGAGTAAGACTCATTTATCCCAGCTGAGGATCTGCAAGTTTTTTGTCAAAAAGAAACTTCAACTTAAAGGCACCTTTGTGTGCCTTTAAGCAGGAGTCTATTATTCTCCAACAGTCAGGATTTAAAAGCCAGCTTTTCCCTAAAATCCAAACATTGCCACTTTCTGGTGACTAGAGCTGTTGAGGACCYGAGTCTGCTCCCACTGAACACAACAGCGACATTGCTTGGGGAGCGCAGTGAGACCACACCAGAACACAGAAATATAACTAGAGGCAAATCCTTTGCTTTTACTTTTAAAATTCTGACAGCAGAAGACTGGAGAAAGGCAGAGTGAGGCCAGCATTTATGAACCATTGCTAGAGCTCATTGTCAGGCTGAAGTATGATGCTGCTTCAAGCTGCAATGCCCTTTTTTATTGAACACTTTATTCCAGGCCACAATAGCATAAGAGATCAAATCTATTTTAAGTCTAAAGAAAAAATAATTAAAAAAAAATCTTACCCCTTCTTCTTGATTGCCTTCTCCAACATTTTYTCATATGACACCTTTTCTTTGTCATACTGGGCCACTATTTTGTCAATCTGTGTGCAGTGCAGCTTCTGCATGGCACTGTGCTCCTGGAAAACAGCAGGGCCTTCCCATTAGGTCACTGGATATTTGATGGGCAATTTCCTCCCAGCCTAGGAATATCAGTGTGCAAATGGACAGTTCTAACAATGGAAGGGTGAGCCCTGGGTGCTTGCAGGGGTCACACAAAGGTGCACCCAGCCTCAGGCACACACAAAGGGCTGCCCAAGGGAACGTGTGCTCCCTGCAGCACGCTGCAGTCCATGTAAAACACACCTGCCTTTCTTGGGAGTCCAGCTGCCATCCCCTAGTCTGCCCCTACAATTCAATTAGGAACTGCCTGTGCTGGTGAGCAGCAGTTTAAAATGAGGCTCAGAGAACACTTATTGATCATACCTTGGCATGCTTCTTCTTTAAGGCATTCAGCTCTTTCTGCTGTTTCTTTAAGTGCTTTATATAAGCCTGAAGAAAGAGAAGCTGGATCAATTCCTCTGTGGCCATATTGAATTTACCCAGGTAAAATCCTGGCTACTTAAAACAAAAATTAGGAGCACCTCCTGAAAAGCTTGTGTCAATTCTTACCTTCATTTGCTTTAAATCTTCTATCTTCACTTGAGGAATAAGGTCTATACCTGGGAAGGTATTGATACAGTTTATCTAAAACTTCATACATACCAGTGTATCTCATATTCAAAATTTCAGTTTTACCACAGCAACCTACATTTAACTTAACAATTAATTAATTAATGTTTTTCACCACGTGAAAAAAATAATTACAGGTTAATGAGAAAATTATTCATCAAGATCTAGCTAAAATACAGTAATTTCCTTTTCCCATGCACTCTTCAATCAATCGCCTTGTGCAAAAAGAATTGAATCAATGACTGTATTTTAATCTCTTATGGTTCTGGACTAAGTGTCAAAACAGAGCAATCTAAGAATTGAAAAAAGGTCATTTTTGCAAACACAGCAAACCATTTCTGAATATTAAAACACCTTCAGAATTTTGGTCCCTAGCTGGAGATTGCTCTGGCACCACTTCTTGCAGTGGGGAGTTTCTTGGGTAGGGCTCTACATGACTACAAAACTGGGGTGGGCCTAGGTGTGCTTCTCCTCGGCTTAAAACACAGCAGGGAGAATCAGCTTGCACCCTGTGTGTAACAGAAATAAAATTTGCAYGTTGCTTAATAGCAGGCTATGGGAAAAGGAGCAGAAGTGTGCTCCAAGACTAAAGGAGAGGTAAAAAAGAAAGGAGAAACAGAAAACCAAAAGAAGTGAAAATTCTGATGAAATTTCAATCACACAAGACTCACAGTACTGTGTAGAACGAAAATGAAATTAATGAAAATGCTTTGCTCACTTTAACTGCAATGCAAACAAAACCTGATCTCATTTAATGTTTATGCTTTAGTAAATGCTTTGTGACATATTAAGGGCTTTTTAAAAACTACTAAGCACATCCTACACGTAAGTGTTAATAAAAATGTCAGCACAATGTCACGAGAGTTGTAATTTTCAGGTTTTCCTGAGGCTTCACACAGAAATGTTGGCCTGTGTATAAATACYCTGCAAACATATTTAGTTATTTAGTTAACTGCTCTTAACAATGTCTATGGACTGTAAAATTTCCCTTGCCTTGAAAAGGACTTTCTGGCTTTTAAGGTGAATTTAACTGGAAAATGCTCAGATGCTGTAAGAGGAAGAAAAAAAGAGGTGGGGAGGAGAGGTAGGCAATCACCTTAGGGAATATGAATATTTTCTTTTCTTAGGAGCATAAGACTGCTCAAGTATATGATATCAACATTAGTCTAGTAAATGAGACAGGAGCAGAGGCAGGCACAGATAGAGGCTGAAGTTTTCAAAACTACAAGTGATCTGACTCTTACTGAAAATCTGGGACCAAAAACCCCCCACATTCTTGTGCATTTCAGAGCCTTCCCCATTTTGCTGCTCAAGTAATTTCTAACAGCAAGATGAGCTGTGTATTTTAACAGTGGTAGAATTAKTCATATCCTAGTAAATCACAGAGATAAACACAAAATAAGGATCATTACGTGGGACACAGAAATGAGCAGCTCTATTTCAACATGCAAGAATAGGGATGAAAACTGCAGTCAGGAGAGTGTTAGGCACTGAGACCTCAGGCCTGCATCAGGCTGCTGGGTTTCTAAGCAGGCTTCCTCAGGATTTYATCTTAAAGCATTTCCTGCACAGAACCACTGCACAGAACATTCCCTCAGCTGTCCAGGCTCCATGGCCAGCAGGAATCTGYTGTCACCCCAGCAAATTTCAAGCTTGATTAATGCACACTAACACTAACACTTGTGCAAATGGTCATGGCACAAGAAATGAAAACRCCTCACTGCATGGAGTGACCTGGGGGTCACACCAGGGAAGAACTTCTGACAGAATTCAGGTGCCAGAGACAACTGAGGCTTTGATTCACTCCAAGTGACTCCAGGGAAATGGCACTTGGGTTCTCAGGAGATCCCTCCTCCAGAGTGTGCCCAAACGTGGCTTAAACCTGAGACCAAGAGCCCTCTGTGCTCCTCCTCCCTCCTGGCAATACCCCTGGGCCAAGCTGGATGAGGAGAGAGCCACATCCTAATTCTTGTGGCCCACTCACAGAAATAYTTATTGTCTTTCATTCAGCTGTACAAATTTGCTTTCTTACTTAATCTTCATTACCTGTGATGATATGGGAGAAACAAATAATCYCATTTGACTGTGTAAAATGACTTTGTAGAGTGAATGGTGAAGAGTTAGGAAAAAATACTGATTCACTTATAAATGAGCACATCTATTTTTTTTTTTCAATAAACATGCCATTTCCATAATCACTATTCAGAGTAAAACCACACTGTGAAAACATTTCTAATTGTTGGGAAATCTCTACAGATTCCAGTGAATTCTAAATACCTTTAATTACTTAACTCTGCAACCCTGCCAAGGGATTTGTGAGGGGAGAAAAAAAGCRGAAGAGTTTCTGTGGACTACGCCAGATAACAGTCACTCCTGTTGGCTCTCCTCCAGGAATCCTTACTAGCAAACTGTTCCCAGAGCCATGCAGGTCATGTGTACAATACACACACAAAACAAASCCCCAGCTGCTTACCAGAGGCGTGCAGCTACACCACGGGGGCACTGTGTGAAAGAAGGCTGCACTGCCTTCACACGGGCATTGCAGCAAGGCACTGCGTTCATGTGGGATGAGCCAGAGACACCTCCCGATGGCAGGATGCTAGGAGTGAGCGTAACCCCAGAATGCAACCTGAGAAGCAGTGCTGCCCTGTGAGCCCTGAGGGCACAGCAGGACCTGGGTACCTTTCTTGGCGTCGGTGCCAGAGCCCAGGCCCGCGGTGGCGCTGGGCCGCAGCTCGGAGCTGCTCTGAGGAGTCACGGTGGCTTTGGGGTTGTTGGCCTTCCCTTTCCTGTCGTTCTTGGAAGTGTCATTTGGTACATCAGCTATGTCACTCTGAAAGAAACATCAGAACACAGTCACTGCTCTTTTGCCTGTAGTGTAAAAAGCTGGGAACGTTTCTGAGTGGCTTACTTTACACATAATGAAACTACAACACATTTTCAAACAACACCATAGAAAAGCATTTGTAACCTATTCCAAGTAGCTACTTACTAAAACACAACTTATTCCCCGTTTATTAAAATCTCTCCTCCTAAAGGAGGTATTAATGTGATCCATGAAAAGCCAGTCAGTATTTCAGTAACTGACATGAGGCAGAAAAAAAAGCTCATATTTGAAAATGAGAAGTGATAAGGTGCATTGATTGAGAAGGACCAGTACACTTTAAATAAAGAGCACAACATGGACAGAAGTGGACTGTGTTTGTCATTGATTCTACTTACAGTTTCAATGCCCATGGCTCTCATTTGGTCTGCTCTTTTTTCTGTGATAGACAAAAATTTCTTTGGATCTGATAAAGCATCCACGATATCTGTAAGAAAAAAAAAAATCAACTTTTTGTGAGCTTTGGAGGCATCTGGAAATGAGTATTTTACAAAAGCTTTATTCTATCCCTGTTATTATGAGACATGGCTTGCAACAGGAGCCCAGCTTTCTGTAGTGAATTTGGCAGGGCTGGAAGTGCTTATTTCCACAGCACCTGGAACGTGGAACAGTTCTTAATGCACCAAGGTGTGGTTTTAATCCAGAACGTTATTTAGGAGAGCCCAGTGATTCTGTCAGACTGCTCTAACTTCCTCCCAGTTACTGACTGTAGAATTTGGGACCAGGATGGGATCTCCTGAGTCACAAAACTTTGTCCCTTGGCTGAGGGGTGCTCTGACTYAGGACTGCAGGGAATTGCAGAAAAAAATCTATTTCCTAGCTAAAGAGCAGTTTCAGGGGGATCWAAGCGATGTATTCTCAGGTAAATCTGTTCCCAGCAGCCTTTGTGATATTCCACGTCTGGGACACGACAGGCTGTGAAATGGCTTTTCTGGGCATGACCAACATTGACTCTTGCACRTGACACAGGACCACCAGTGGTACCACAGCCCTGGGTACCACACAGATCACTGAATTGTTCTCCAGYGCAGTGATAAATGTGCAAGCACAGCTTCACAGCATGACAAAGTCCCAGCAGCTGTTTACATGCATATCAAATAATGTCTTCCTGTGCTTAACTCCAACAGTCAAAAAAAAGTGAAAACATCCAACYCATCAAGAGGTTTGGCAAGAAACTTGTTGTTCAGAGTAGGGGCTGTGCTGTATCATCTCCCTCCCAACCTGAGCTGTTCTGTGGAATGCTCCTCTGAAGCCACAGCTCAGACAGGCCTCCCATTTCCACAGAAGCTGTGTTAAACACTCAGCACTACCCTTGAGATCTGTTTGTCTACACGATCAGGTCATCTCCAGTAACTGCTGTSACCCACTGACGTCTCCTGAAACTTGTTTCACACAGACAAGAGCCATGCAGGATTTACTTTTGGCCATGGCAATGGCTCGTGGCTGAGCACTGAGCGTTTCTCCTCTCCCTAACCCATTAAGGATGTCCTCTTGTCCTTGGCAGGGCAGACCCAGGGCTGCTGGAAGGTCCCAGTYTCACCTGGAGGCTGAGGGCAGGAGCTGCCAGGTGAGGATGCCCAGGGGCTGGGGAGAGCAGCACCCCCGGGGCTGTGCCAGGAACCGCAGCTGCACTGCCCAGGCTCAGCCCTGCTGGGGGAGCCGCAGCCTGGGGAGAGCTGCGTTTAAACACTCCGAGAGGCCCCGCAGGAGTGTGCTGCAGAGGCAGCCACCACCAACCTGACAGCCAGGGAGCCCTGCTGGGGGAGCCGGCCCTCCCTGCGCTCTGCTCGAGTCCCCCTTGCCCAGGGAGGGGAGCTGGGCTGGGGAGCAGCAGCCACCACCAACCAACAGCCAGGCTTACTCACTACACAGCTCCAGAACAGGAATCTGGAGAATGCTGCTTCATTTGCACCCGTTCGTGCCATTATTGTGGTTTTATTGGGAGCAGAGGGGCTGATGCAAATAAAGCACAAGAAATTGCAAAGCTATGAAATAAAAAAGGAAAGCACATCTTTGAAAGCCTACAATGCATCACCTTTTCTAGTTATTATTCAGGGCACATTTTAAATCTTACTCATACAGGTTAAAAAGACAAAGAAGAAAGAAAAAAGAAAGTAGGCAGCTAGTGACTTGAGCTCTACCTTCCTACAGTTTTGCTGAAACAACCCTGGAGAACCTAGTGATGGCTCAGAAAACAATGAGCAGCTCACTGCAGAAGGTGAGTAATTAAAACCCCCATGCCAGCAGAACACTAATGATTCCACCTGGGTGTCAGAAGCTCCTGCCAGGTGTTCACCGTGCTGGGGCTCTGTACCAAGGAGGAGAACACACGAGGCACGTGCAGCCTGTCTGGGAAGGGAGAGCAGAGCCAGAAYGGAGCTCACTGAGCTCCTGCTCATACAGAGGCTGCTTTTGCCATGCTGACAGCCAACTACAACCACCAGCCCCCCCTTCCAGCAGCATTTACTGTACCAACACTGTTACTGGGGGGTAGCAATGCCTTCCCACCTCCATCAAATAAACCACCCACAGCACTGCTGACACTGGAGCACACAATTTGCAAGCTCTAAACTGGTGTTGAAACTCTCCTTGGAAAACCAGTCTTTCACTTCTGCATGTGCAGAATGCAGTTTAAAACAAACATTAAACAAAYATTTTCTCCTTGTGGTTCCAGCACATGCAGCAGCTCAAGCCACACGGTACTCAGTGCTAAGTTTAAATTCTGTTCTTTGGAAAAGTCTGGTGCCACAGAACATCAATCCCAAATCAGAAGCATGTCCTAAGCTGAGAAAATATTTCAACTGAGTCATTTGCTGCCAAAAGCTTCAGTTCAGGTAAGAATTAAAGGGCACAC
This sequence comes from Cardinalis cardinalis, assembly GCA_014549065.1. NCBI lineage: Eukaryota > Metazoa > Chordata > Aves > Passeriformes > Cardinalidae > Cardinalis > Cardinalis cardinalis. The sequence goes on from JACDOX010000308.1 coordinate 642,010, forward strand.
TTAAACATCTCTTAGACTGATGGGTCAATTACCCTTGAGAACCTCAAGTTTGGGCAGAAGCTCACATTTATGTGGAGCCAAAGTCCCTGCAGTTAAATACTGGGGATGAAATGTGCTGCACARTGGCATGGTGGTGCTCCAGGGCCCGTGGCAAACCTCCAGCTGACTTRCCAGAAACCAGGATTCCACATGTGAGCAACACAAATGCTCCTGTAACACCTATTTTTCCATGAAATGTTGCTACTGAAGTCCCAGCCTGTTAATTTTTTAAAGCCTGGATAGGCACCAGCAAACACAGACGTGAAGCCAGGTTAGCTCAAGCTTCCCTTCCTCCAGTTTCTGCTGTGGACATCACACCGAAAGTGCAGCCATTCTTTGCATGGCTGCAGGTTTGAAATGGGTTTTGTGAAGAGAAAAACATGGGGATGATCAATATGTTTCATCAGCAACCCCTGAGGTAATTGCTGCAGAGCCAGAGCTCCAGCACTTTGTGCAATTCCTACTTTACAGTTTGAAATGGTTTATGCACTGTCCAGTGCACAAGCAAATTTCATCTGGGGTGCAGAAGCCCTTTCTGTCAGGGGGAACTCAGGCATCACACAGGTTTTAGTGGTGCAATGATTATTCTCAGCTCTTTGCTCCCACACACACGTGGCAATCTGCCACTGCTCAGTACAAATGACCACAGCTCAGCCAGCCTGACCGTGGAAATGCTCMCATCAAATTAACTTTCCTGAGAGCACCAAAACAATTAAACCCCACTAAAGACATGTAAAACCGGGAGAGAAAAATGCAGACAGTTTCTGGGTGCTGAATTATTTCACTGAACTTTAACAAAAATATGCCAGTTTTCCCAAGAACATAGAATTGGTTTTGTTTGAAAGAAACTATGTTTCTGCATTTATTTTTTAATACTTCTAGGCCAATCAATATAGAAAAAGGACATCCTAACCTTACAGATATTTATGTCAGACAACATGTAATAAAATAAAAGACTCTAAATTGTCAACAGAGAAAATCAAATTGAGCTAAGTAGTAGTAGTAGCTTATTTTCCACATTATTTTAATACTCATTTTAGTACATKAATGCTTCTATCACCAACAGAGGCAGGCATTTGGTCAAAAAGCAGATTTCTCCCCTCAACATGCAGAGGTTCTGAGGAGCTACAGAAAGTTCCAAATCCTGAACCTCCCCACCCTGCAGCACTGCACGCGTGCTCTGGCTGGCACAGCGCCCCTGGAGCCCCCCAGGACTTGCACACTGTTGAGATTTATAAAAATCAGAGAGTTTTAAGAAAGCTAAGAAAGCAAGCCTTAAGCAAAAGTTATAAGAACAAATGCTAAGGCAGCAAAAAAGATTTCTAAGCTATAGTGCAAACGTAAGAAATAACACAATAAGCTTATGTTAGCTCGCCTTCTAAGTTGCAACAAGTTTATTTAATGTATATTTTAAAAAGTTAAGTATGAATAAAACTCTGTGCTTAAGCTTTTAWGAACAAGCTATTGTGTTAAGAATAAACCCTTATTGTTTTAACCAGAATTATGTGTACTTCAAAATTATTAGATAGAATTATTGTCAAYATGCCTTTTCTCTATGTGATTAAATGAAACTTACTCTAAGAATGTCTTATGCTTTGCTATAACGTCAAGTTTCTTTAGCATTCTGTAAAATCAGTAAGATAGTCACATCTTTTTGTCTCCATTATCAAAACAATGTTATGAGACTAATGTGAAAATAAACCTCTCAAAGAACTAATCCAAGTATCCCGTCCCATTCGTAATGTATATAAACTACCAACATACAAATAAGTTCTTAAAAACCATATGAGCACACACCAACACCCAAGAGCCACAGCACGGCGAGCCAAAGGCTGCTCTCACCTCCAAACCCATCGGGCACGTAGGTTTTGAGCACAATGTTGCAGAACACCGTGGGAAGAGAGAGGGGCTTGTTGCCCTCGTTGCGCAGGGAAATGTGTCTGTAACCYGCCTGCAGCCCGTCCAGAGGCAGGATCCTCTGCCCGATCAGCTTGTTGTTGTCATCATACACGGCTATTCTCAGGACAGCAAGGTCAGGCAGGATAACCTGGAAAGCCACAGAGCACAGCCATGTAATGGCACTGACAGAGCAGCTCCCTCCCCGCCTCCCGTGYGTGAACTCGGTGCCAGAAACCACCAGCACTGCAAGAGCCCAGGTTTCAACATGAAATCTTTCCTAGAAAAGCTTTTTTCACCCTAAATAACGGGCACATTTCAGCTTCYGTAAATGCTGCAGCTCACAGTTACACCAGCTAAATACTCTGTGTGTTTATTTCTCGTGACTGAAGACTGAAGGCAGGTAAATACTGCATGGGAAATGACAGATACAGCTGCAACCAAAGGGCAGGTAGTGCTGGATCAGGAGGAACCACGGCAGAGAGATGGGATTTGGGATGCATCCAAAAGGGCAAGGAGAGTGCAAGCACAGGCCGTGGGGAGGTGTGAGCTGCTGCAATTGTGCTGCACGCAGGACACGGCTCAAGGCATGCACGGGAGCAGGGCTGCTGCAGCCTCCTGCCCCAGCCCAGCTGGGCTGACAGGGCAGGAACAGAGAACAGAGAGCCCCTGCCCTCCCTGCAGCACAGGGGCTGCCTCGGGGCATGCAGCAGGCAGGAGCAGGCAGACCAGCAGAGTGCAGCTCCTCGCCAGCCCACCCCAACCACACACTGGCACAGACTTGCTCCTTCCCTGCCTGGTGCTACTCCCCAGCACCTGTGGGAGCCAGGGGAAGAGCCCAGGGAGCTGTGTCTGCCTGCTCCCTTCCACCTTCCCTGCCACTCCCACTCTCAGCCTGGGGGGCACACATAGAGGCTGCTCTTGGTCTCTGAACCCATGGGAGCAGCTCATGGATATCCTGCTCTGCTCAACTGCAGCTCAGCACTCCCAGCACAGGCCACCACCTGCACCTGCCCCCTCCTCCCCTCACACAACAGAGGGACAACACAGAACCCAGGTCAGAGCGACTGAAACCTTATTTTAACTAAAATAAATGTGAGAAAACGTGACAGGAGAACAATCAAACACAACACCTGAGATCAACTGTGCAGGGTTAAGCATCAGCCTGAGGAGAACACTGCAACCCAAGCAGGGCAGGTGAGATCTCTCCCCTAGAGGTCTCAGACCAGCACATCTTTCATTACATGATGCTCTTTGACACAGATTTGCCAGGGTGGGGACTGAGTTTATTGTTCCCTCTGCATTAATTTGTTCTGTGGTATCCTGCTAGGACGTCCACCCTCTCATGATGTTTTAGCACWGTGCACCCAGTGCCTTCAGCATCTCCAGCTGGAGGAATCCTTCCTGCTGTGTTCCTGCCACTCACCTGCTGGATCTCCAGTGGGTGCTGGTTACATTGCTAAGCTATGATAAGGGCCTGAAGTGAAGAAAAATAATCTCGGCTGACCTACGAGTTCAAYAGAGTGTGTGACCATGGGATTGCTCACTGGAGAGCAGTAATGAGAAATACTGGCCTCAGCCTCTGTACCCATGCCCAACAAGCAGGCTGCACTGGAATTTCTGGCCCTTTTGATGCAAGAAACCAGACAGCAGCAGCTGCTGGTCACACAGCCAGCCAGCCATGGGCAGCCACACTGCTTGTACATCAGCACCTTCCCTGTGCTCCTCACACACAGAGAAAAGCACCCCAAGTCACACTCCTTCCAGAATACGAGCTCAGAAAATACTCTTGCATCAACTTAATTTCTCTTAAAAACTGGCTATGCCGCTAGGGAAGCAGATTAAGTGTGTARTAGACCCAGGTGTGAAGAGCTATCACCACTCGGCAAAACGTCTGACATTTGGACTACAAGTCTGAACTTTGGAATAAAAGAGCAACAACTCTGCATGACAACAAAACAGGTGTAAGCAAAACAGATGTTATCCAAGACAGCACTGTAACACATGTAGTCTGGATGAAACTCCAGGCAACAGAAGAAAAATAAAATAAATGTGTATATATATATATGTGTATCATATATATATAAAGACTGAGAGATAAAAACTGAACACGGACAAATGGTCTCTCTCTTTAAATCCCCCATGCCAAGAAAAAAGGGGTTGKTTTTTCTTTCAGTATTGGAAAAAAATAAAAAAATAAAGAAGAAGGTACATGATGCACATGGACTACTGAAGGAGGGAGCTGGCAACACGCCTGAGGAACACAGCACCCTTCCAACTTTTCCATGTAATGACATTGACCTTAGCTTTGGATGCAGCATCTCACCTGCCCTCTGGGCTGAAGGAACAGTGCAAGATAGCAGCCACTGCCAGGGCAGGGAAGAAGGAATCTCCAGGGAATGATGGTGTCCACCAGCGGGGCTCACTCTGAGCAGACTGCATACCTTGAACACAGGCATGGTCACAGAGGAGGTGCCTACCTCCAAGTGGGAGGAGGAAGCAAAGGGGAGGAAAAAGCCAAATGGAAACAAAAACAACAAAAAAAATCATGTGATAGCTACAGAGGTTATCCGTTAGAAAAATAAAACCAAAGCAAAACCAAAAAGAAAACAGAACCAAAACAAGGCAAAACCAAGCAGGCTCCTGAAAGCTGCCTTCAGCTTTCCACGTTCACAGCAGCAACCGGGGCCCTAGAAGCCTGGCCACGGAGCAGCACTCGTCTGGGTGAGCAGGGAGGGCTGGCTCAGAGGGCAGGGCAGCCAGGGCACAGCAGGGCCAGGCTGGGCCCTGCACAGATGCCATCCTACCTTCCTGAAGACAAAGGACTCCTCGTTGTACACGGGGTTCAGGCCGTTGTTCATCACCATGCGCGTGCGGAACTCCTTGCGGATGGTGTCCGTGGGCAGCCCGTACATGTCCACCTCCACGTAGGTGCCAATCTTCTTGTCTGACAGGAACTGCCCAGAGATCACCTGCAACACAGCAGCACAGAGAGGAAAGGCACTGCAGAGCAGGGATGTGGGAAATGGAGGTCATTTCTCACTGACATCACTCTGAGAAGTGGTTTACAGCTGACAGATGAGTTTAGCTCCTCATGTGCAAATGGTGCATTTCAAACTGCACCTCCTTGGAAAAGCTCCTGGGATCTGACATGGAAATACAACTTCACCTGAAAYGGTACTGCCAGCAGTGTCTCACAGATGCATTCACTGTATGAAAACACTGAATGGAACAACCAGAGCTGGCACTGCTATTCCACAACTTCTAACACTCTTCAGAAGCACTTTTTAATATGATACATCTTGAGCACAACAGGTGAAAGGAAACTATAGCTCTGCTTTCACTCAGGTGAAGGTTTAAAGCCAATCACATGTCAGTCTGACTCCATATTATGTGTTTGGAAAGTGCAGGATGCTTAAAAAGTGAAAAACCAAAACCCCACAGGATTCCTCGGTATTGTTATACATATGGAGATTCGTTGCCATTTCACCCAAGTCAAGATTAATCTAGCCACAGCAGGTGATTACTCCAGGGAAAAATTTTATTTCACCAGGATGACCTAKTACTTAAAAATACAGCTAATGTTTTCATTACCACAATCAAGGAGGGAAGAAAAAGACTGAAACATGATTTCACAGTCCTAAGCTCATTCCAGATCCTGTTGTTTCCATGACCTAASATCCTTCTGGGGAACACTCTGGGATAACAGATCTGAAAAGTTTTGTGGCTAAGGGTATCATTGCTGGCTTTTGCTCCACGCAACTCCTTAATTACAAAATTTACATGGAATTTTGTACTAGTTTTAGTCACAAAAGAAAAGTAACTGTCAAAATGCATGACCTAGGAACCATCTGATCCCATTTCCTTCTTGGAGGGGCTATGCTTTGATTACCATTTAAGAAAAACAACATTTTAATTAAACATGCTTATTCTACTAGAGGTGCAAATGGAGCTTAGTTCAACATCTGGAATGCATGAGGAATGCCTCGCCAGTGAGGGTGTGAAATTTAAATGCAGCACACGGAAAATGCTAACTGAAAGCTGAAGCCTTGTGCTCACCAAGCAGGTTTTGMAATTGTCAGCCTCCTCCCAGAACTGGGCTCCTGACCACACTGTAGAACTGCAGCAGGAGCTTTATGGACTTTGTTACTCACAGGTAACTCCAGAGTAAGGGCCTGCCTCACACCAACCATTTTTCTGCATTCATTTTGAAGATATCCTGTCCCTGTGTGCTCAGACTCCTCTCTGCTCTGTGGGACAAGTGATGCTGGGCAATTTCACATTGTGCATGGGAAGGAACCTCACTCCTTTATCTGTTTGTGTGGGCTCATGGATTTCAAAAAGAYCATTGTGTTAGAACACCACCATGTGCAATAACACATCATTTCCAGTTCTATCATACTCCACTCAGATCAAGGAGACAAAGGCACCTTAACCAGCAATATTAAAAAAGAAAAAAAAGGAACCAATGTGCTGAAATCTTCCCAGTCCAAGCACACTGAGTGCATATATCCAATTTCTGGTGRTTCTAAATGTGCCTTTGGGAGTGCTGGCAGCTGTCTCTGCTGCTTTACCTGCACAGAACACGTTGCAGCAATAACCCCATCCACAGGAGTTTCAGAGAACGGGTCGAACGTCCTGTCAGGTCGCCGCATGAAATCTGGCTTCAGYAGGTACCTTATTGAAGGGGAAAAAGAGAAAATTATCCTTGATTGGAAATGAAAATGGTATTAAATGCATATGAAATGGATGTTCTGCCTTTAAACAAYGAGCTCTCCTACAGCAGTGTAAAATACAGACTCATTCCAGCTGCAAGCATGAGGAAGTAAAATAAAGTATTATGGTTGTCTGGAACACAGATAAACACTAATTTTCATTTTGAATTACCAGCTACTGAGAGATGGAATCAATCTGGGATTTTAAGGTAAAAATAAATGTAATATAATCAAGGACATTTCAAAACAACTGAATAATACTATTTAAAAATAGAGGGAGTCACCCTGTAATAAAACACAGATGCTCTCATTTGTTTTAGTTCTTCAACACTTTGGAAAACCAGAGAGATTTTTCAATGTTATTCYTCCAGATGAAGCAGCTCCTTATGGTTCAAGACTCATACACTAAATTTCAGCTTGAAGCTGGTTTTTTCATTGTGGTTATGAAACCTTGGGGGAAACAACTGATAATGTCAGTGCTGACAGATTGTTAATTATAGCAGCATGAAAGGTACCACCACAATAACACTGACAATGCCTCCCTGAGGACCTCACACTGCATCACCATATCAATGAAGCCAATTTGTGCTCTGGTGCACCAAAACCCAAGGATTCTGCCACCAAAATGAAACAGCAGTTGRTCACTGCTATCCACCCTTAGCCTCTAGTGAACCACTGGCACACAATATGATAAAGGCCTAGACAGCATTCAGGGATTAAAAAATGCTAGAAGAGTTCCAGTGGAAAGAATGTCAGTGTTTTCACCCATTTTAAAAYAACATTGTTTCTGTTTGGAAGTAATACTACTCCTTTTTCATCCACTGGAAAAGTGATTTCTTAATATTTGGTTAATTTAAAGCAGGTTGGGACAGAAGGGAACTAACTCTCCTTAGGCTCTGTTTTCAGCCTGCTGCAATAAGAAATGCTGAAATGACCTTGTTTGACCAGCATGAAAGCTGCAAATCTGAGAAAAGAGGAGTACAGGCAGAAGGCAATGCTCAGTTCTTCATTTCCCTTCTGTACTGAAACACCACCACRTTTCCAATGCATATCAAAACATGGCCAAGCATTACCACTACATTATTATCAAAACACTGATGTAAGAATCCAGGAATTTAGTTGATAATTCTGTCTGTCTGTCCYTCAGAGAATTTGGCAGAAGTAAGCAAGTACTCTTTTACTAAGCTGGTGGGTCCAACAAGAAAGGAACCAAACTCTGCCATAAGAAAGCTCTGGTTTTCTTCTCTTCTCGTTGTTTTGATTGAAATTACAGAGAGTGCACTTTGCCAAAGCCAAGAGCCTCTCCTGGAGTGCTCACAGCTGCAATAAAGGCATGGCACGGCCAAGCACTCTGTGCCCATTGTGCAAATGAGCAATTGTACCAAGCTCCACTAGCCAGACCTTCTCTCTGAGTAGGATCTGCAGCAGTAGAGGAGTAGCTCCTTCCCAGGAAGGGTTTGCAGATTCTGATGTGTTTCTGGACTGCCATTTCCTGTGATTCATTAAACTTCTCCTTTTCCCCTGCTGCTCATGACCAGTCTATCCTATGAAGGTCTATCAATAYTTGAGAAAAATCTATCAGCATCCCTTGAACATCCTTTGTCATGCAGAAATCACGAGCAAGAACTTAGATGAAACACGTCAGGATTCTCTGTGAAATCTGTGCTCCAATTAAGAGTGCACAGATTAAAAATATGTTCCCYATGCATTCAGATTCCACTTGTCCAAGCAAATTTGGCAGTTCTGTGCACTGTGCAATGAATCTCCACTCTGAGGCACATCTTCAAAGAAAGGCTGAGAACAGAAGGTGGAGATGGATTTGAATAACTGTGTACAGTATTCATGACCTTCACAGTATGAACACAATGCCTCTTGGATCTCATTTGAAAACTGGGCACAATTAAAAGCATATTCATTAGAATACTTCCTTTTGAGGGATAATGCTCCCTGAACTCTGCTGATTTCTACTCCTCACCTAGCATCCCATTTTCCTTTTGTAACACAGAATTAAGAGTGACAAAATCTTATYAAAACCTTAGTAAAGGACCCTGATGTACAGTGACAACAATTTAAATCACATCACTCACCCGCACGATCCATTGTACTCAAACTTTCCTTGATTCARCTGCATTGCTAAATCTGCCAAGAGAGAGAATTTACTCACTTTCCTGCTGAATAATGCAGATCATTAACTAGATCAGAAAGTAAGACTGGTTTTCCAGAATAATAAGCTTAAATAAAAAATTAATTTAATGCATATAAAACTCACATCTAAGAAATAATAGGAAGCAACAGGAAAACTTCATAWTTTTTTCACAGGAGTAACAGCTTTACCAAGCATGCTGAAGTCCATGCTGAGCTTAGGAAACAGTATTTCCCTGAATTCAAACACACTTGGCAGGCAGGGTAGTAACAACTGTGGACATGCCAAGTGCCTGGGATGGGATTTCCATCATCTAACCTTTGGTATCTACAGTGCAGATTGGTATCCACATTTCTGCAGATCCCTTTCAATAACAGAGGGATGCAGGAGCTTTAACAGTGCAAATAACCTCAGAATAACAAATATGCTAGAGGAGACATCCTTGAGGAATGCATTCCATCACAATGACAGCCACCTCTGATGAAGCTGCCTGCAGCCTGATGTCTCAAAGAAGGTGAGGTGCATGTCCCACTGGTTTTCTGTGGACTTAGCTGAATAAAATACCACACCAAGAAAGCACAAAGATCACAGCAGCACTGCTTAGTTTCAACATTTGAAAGCATGTGAGTTTAGTGAGTGCACTGTTACAGCACTTGTAGGGGAAGATCATGAACAGTAACAACCTCCCCCTATCCAACCCTCTCCAGAACTTTGTAAAGAATGAAATGTTTTCCTGCAGCTTTCTACTTACACGGGAATACAATCTGCTGCTTTAGCAACAAAACAGGTATTTCTCCTGCCCAACTGACTGCACCTTCAAAGGGAACAAAATCTGTTCTGTTGGTGCTCTGATACACAAAATACAAGACTGTCCTATGCCCATACCAGTTATTACTGGAGTCACTGGGCAGCTGCAACTTTTATTTCCCCAATCATCTTGACAGCACAGCTGCATCACAGAAGAGGAACACAGGAAAGCTGCTCATTTCCACTCAGACAGCTACTACTCTTAATTTGCAATTTAAAGGGGTGGGAATGACACGCAGTGGGCAGAGGCAGTGCTGGGAGCAGAGTGAGGTTTGTATTTCTGCTCCAGCCTCCCTGGCATGCCCACTGGAGTGCTCCACAAGCAGCAGATTCCAGTGCATCCCTTCTCCTGCCTCCTCAGCTGGTGAGCCTGGGCACAGCTTTGCAGGACAGAACTCAGGGGATGACCCAGAGGAGTGTCTGCAGTACCAAAGACACTGTTCAGGGAGAGGGAGGTGAGCACAAAAGCACTGCCACAGCCAGAAAAAGGCAATGGGAAATGGGTGTGTTATGTATCTCACTGAAGACACTCCTAGATGAATTAAAAAACCCAATGCAAACAACAGAAAGCCTGCCCTGCTGTACTCACACCTTCACTGAACAGGAACGTGCATCTCCTCTCAGACCACCCTTGGAGAGGCATTTCCATTCCCTGGCATCACTCTCAGCTGGGATCTCAGACCTGAGCACATGTCTCCTAACACTTCCCAACAATTGGTCTAGAAATGCATTTGTCACACAGTCATTACTTTTTACCATCTTAATCAGYGCACTCCATCTTGGCTTTGCAGACATGCACCCAACTGTGCCAGAGCTGTGCTTTGYGAAAGCACTGATTTCCCTGTAATTAACACTTTTTATTAATAAAAACCATTTCAGTGGGAAGATGCAGCACTCCATTATTTTTCCATAAAAGGGGACTGAATTTTCCTTCTGCGCATGGCTGGTTTTATTGCTCCTTGTCTCACGCTCCCCTGCTCCCACCCCGCTGCATTATTCAGCCATATGTCTGCTTCCTGCAGAAACGCCAGCAGCAAATCCATGGCATCTGGCTGACAGTCACTGCCCAGGCCATTCTTTAGCAGTGAGGGTCACTGCTGCCTACCTGGGGTCTGATAGTTCAGTGAGACCATCTGGCAGCCAGCGTTCCAGAAAATCTGCGGCATGTAATTACTGGAGTCCACACGGCCCCCCTTGGGGTAAATCCGACTCATCTGCCGCTTGTTGTAGCTGGGGAATCCATCAAGGAAATCAAACAAACATCCCAGAGGTGCAGAGGCATGGCCTGGAACCGCCAGCATTTCAACAGCAAAACACTCCTCTTGTTACTCCCACCACTTCTCCTTCCTGAGGTACTTCCCCTTTCCCTCTGTAGACATGCAGCACTAAATGTACAAAGGTGCACTGGTTTGTTTTAGCACTGGCAGGAAAGGGGGATGAGGGGGTGAAAGGATACTTCACAAACTCCATGGCATGAGTCTTCAAATCTCACTATCAAATCTCACTATTTCTCCTTGCACGAGGTAGGAGAAATGCCCCCTCTCCCTTTGTAGACTAAACACTAAATGTASAAAGGTTTGTTTTAGGACTGGCAGGAAAGGGGGATGAGGGGGTGAAAGGATACTTCCCAAACTCCATGGCATGAGTCTTCAAATCTCACTATTTCTCCTTGCACGAGGTAGGAGAAATGCCCCCTCTCCCTTTGTAGACTAAACACTAAATGTACAAAGGTGCACTGGTTTGTTTTAGGACTGGCAGGAAAGGGGRTGAGGGGGTGAAAGGATACTTCACAAACTCAATGGCATGAGTCTTCAAATAGCCCAGTCCGACAGACTCGTTGAAGGAGGACATGTTATGGTGAATATTACGTTCTAGAAAGAAAAGACAAGACATTTTAAAACACCTCTGTAACGATGAATCACATTCAAAATCATGCACTATAACAGCAGGACACAGCAGTTTTTGGTCTCTTTCCCCATTATCTATTACTCATAGAAWCAAATTATAGTGATAAGAAATTTCGTAGAATCAAATTACAGCAATGAGAAATTTCATAGAATCAAATTACAAAGATGAGAAATTTCATAGTATTTCTGACTCGCTTCTCTGTTTCTCTCCTTGGGAAATCAACAACATTTCCCTTTTTTGTTTAGGACAACATTGTTATTCAGAGCCTGCACTGTGTGGTAGATAAGGCAAGCCAACATGATAAATTGTCTGGTGTGCAGTATCAGCTCACTGCTGCCCACTGTGACAGCCGTGCTCACCTAACTGCAGAGAGAGATGAACTAAAMAAAGCATTTTGGTTGGGAAGGCCCACGGAATAGAACCAACCTCAACAGCTTCCTATTCTCCCAGTAACTGAGTGACTCCGTGTGGAKGACTAATGGAATTACATGCTAACTTCACTTATCCAAGGGAACAGTCTACAAACATACTGATGATGGTCGTTAAACTATAAAAGTCTTATGCCTTTATTTCTAAATTCAGGAAATGTAGAGATTAAAAAACTACCTAGGTTAAGCAAATACTTGTATTTCATTCAACCTTTTATGTTACCTTCTGCTACATCGAAACCTTGAAATTTTACAGGCTGAGCATAGTTGACCATTGTTGATAAATATGGATGTATATTGGTTGTGGCACCTACATATTTGTAAGATGCCATCCACGCTTGTTCATCTTCCACAGTTACTAAACCCTGGAAACACATTAAAAAGAACAATCACCAATTCTGGCTGCAAACACTGCTGCTGGGTTTTTCAAAGGTGGGACAAAATTATAGCCAAAACTGCAGAAGGTTAAAGACAGTGTAAATTAACACAGGAAAARTGAAAGTTTAGTGTCACAAGTTAAAATTTATTTTCTTGCTGATATAAGACTCTCAGTGTTACAGGATGCATGCAAGAGGGCTGATGACAGAAAAGCTCCTAAGCAGTCAGTAAATATTACATGAAGTTAGTAGGATAACACTGGGATAAAAGATAAATATTCCAACAGCCTGAACAATACCGGGAGATAATGATCCATCTTTGTCAAATAAATTCCAAAAAACGTGATTTAATATGCATTTTCTGATAGAAACTGTGTGTTTCACAGTTGACACTCAGTAGAACTTCCTCACCATCAAAACACAAATGGGTTCCACTATTAATCTTTCCTAACAGAAGCAAACAAAAATGCAGGAACCACAGCCTTCACTGGACAAACAGATGTCACAAGACTGACTAGAGACACAGTACCAAATTCATATTCTTATCCACTTCAGCTGATAAAAACCTGAATCCATCACCTATATAAATATGCACTTTATTTATACCTACAAGTATCTCATCTGCTAGAAACCCACATCAGGAGGCATTTCTTAATTGGATCTCCCTGTCCACTATTTGCCTTTCCCTAAACCAGTTTGAAACACGTTCTTTTCACTGAAATGAAAAAAGAAAAAAAAAAATCTCTGTCAAGCTAAACAATCTCTTCAAATCCATCATGTTTTCCCCACACATGCATTTTTGGTTCTTCTCCTACCAAAAAATCTGCCTGTAGGCTGACAGTGACCTTCTGCTGGGGAGTACCAAGTGTATTCAAACACTCAGTGTTTGGCACAGGCTCTCCCCATCACTGACTCAGGCCATAGTGAGGAAGAGGAAGCTGAACCAGGCCCTTTCTGGGCTTGGAGGAAAATGCAGCTCACAGAACCTGCACTACTGCAGCTCATTCACTCCCTGAGGTGGGAGAGTACAGGAAAAGTGAACCCACTTACYAGAATGATGGCACCTCTGCCTGCCAGGGAGTGCAGGCACACCCCCAAGAACGAAACCCTTGTGAACTGGAACCATTTATGACTTGCTATGAGATGATTATAGTCACAAGGAACACAATTTTCTGGCTGCACAGAATGACTGAGTTGGCAGAACGAGTCCAGGTACACATTGTTGTATGTGCATTTTGGACTGAATTGAACTTCCAGCAGCCCATGAAATCAAACTGACACCMCATTTTAATGCTGATCATCAGGGCTCAACCCAACTGCTTTTCAGAAAYGTGCACATTGGGGTTTCACAGACCTGACCCCAAGATATGCCCACAGCACATCCCTGTGTCAGTAGAAAACAGGCTTCCCTCTTTATTACTAGTCAATAGCTGTTTATAGAGCTTGGGTCAAATTCAGGCCAGATTTACTCACTGAAACCAGTTCTTCCCAGTGTCTTAACTTCTGAAAGGCCATTAACTCAGGTAGAACTGACCACCCACCTCCTAAAACCCAGGGCTCTGCTGTTGACTGTTCAGAACAGCTGATCTCATTTAACTGTCCTGATCCACCCACACCTAGAAGCAAAGGAGCCCCAGGGAAAAGGGAGCCCCAGGGACTGTGCTGCCTCAGGGCCAGGCAATGGCACCCTGCAGGTACAGCCCTGTGACTGCATCAGTGACAATGCACCAGCCATTGGTTTTATCTTATTCCCCTGCAGACCCCTAATTTTTAGAGTAGGGGTATACTCTGCACTGTTCACAACTTTCAAACTAAGAGTTCAGAAAAGGGCAAGGAGGGAATGTTTCCTAAAGTCCATAGAAACAAAGGAATGGTTAGAGCAGCACAGGAGCCTGGTAGGGGATAGAGAAGACAAGGGGGAGAAGTGGATCTCCATGTCATTTACACCTGCCCACCCCTCAAGAAAAGAAGCAGAACTCACTTAGAAAACAACAGAGACTGAAACAAAGTGTGGTTATGAACAGGAGCAGCTTGGATGAGAGAAGAGGAGGAGGAGGAGAGTGGAAAGAGGTGGGAAGAGTCTTACAGAAGGGATTCCYGGGAGAAGATAAATGCAGAAGTCCCAAGGGAAAGCAAAAGGAAGAAAGAGAGAGGAAAAYAAAGTGCAGTCAGGGTAAGGGCAGAGGGCAAAATCAAGCAGGGGTGATACATCTCAGCACCATTCAGAGAACAGGTTTCCCAGAGATCAGATACTCCTAAGCAGGCAAAGGTCATGCACTCCTGCCTGTCCCCAGGTTTTCTGACAGCCCTGACCCAGTCTAAAAGCACAGCAGAAGAAGCCCTAGAGGACAAAAGGAGGTAGAGTCACTGTCAAAAATAGGTGGGGTGAAAACTGAGCATAAAATTGTTAAACCACTGAGAATGCATGGTAAGTAATACATGTTATATGCATGTTATRTATAAAGCAATAAAATAAACTACATTACATCCTGTGTCACCTTTTTATTGTTTTCTTGCTCAGAATCTTCAACAGCCTGAGGGAAAAAAAATATATAGACATTACCCAARGAAAAAGCAATAGGAAACACTCACAGCAAGGAGGAAAAAATCCTCAAAAAACGAATGCATTTAGCAAAAAGTAAACCCTTTGGCACCTTCCTGCAAGGCTCATCTTTTCAATACATTTTCAAAAATTTGTAGTCCATTCCAAATTGGAGTCCACAAGATCTGAAACTCAGCCATGGGAATAGGATGAAGGATGGCAGACAGTTAAACCAGAGCTATCACTAGRTGCTGGGGAAGGAAGCTTCAGAGAAGAACGAAAGAATAACACACCCAGATAAAGATACCACAATAAAGATCATCTGGTCTGCATGTGCAAACTGCTCTGAAAACTGAGGGTAAAGAGTACTGTGAACTGTGCTCRAAATGTCCACATTGGAGAAGGCCTGTCCCAAGATGTTATTTGCAATGCAGCAGTCTGGGGCCTGCCTTCAATGAAAAGCTACTGAGAATCTCAGGTAAATACTGTTTTGGCACTGAGTGTGCATTCCTGCAGAATAAAGATCAAGCCACTGAGCAGCAGAGGGGCACAGAAGTTACCCAAGGACACGTGCTGAGGATGAGCAACTTATCTGGAAACAAACAAAAATCCTCAAAACAGCAACAACAAGAAAAAACCCCATCCAACCAAAACAGCCCAAAACATTCAGGTAGTCAAGGAGCAGTGACTCAGAAATGCCAAGAAGTGCAATGATACTGCAGTGGGAGGATCCATAAAAGCTGAGGAAGCCRAGTTGATGACAGAAGAGATACCCAGAGGCAGGTCTGATGGCTCTGGTGCTGCTGCACACACACTGCTATTTTCCACTCCTACACTTCTGTCTGCAGAAAGATCCAAAGGAAAGCAAGGAGGAGGGAAGAAGTGGCCAGAACACYGGAGAGACAGAGGAACATGATCTGCTAAGGTACCTCAGCCCTCACAGGTGGGCTCTGCTCTGTAGCCAGCAGCACTAATGCCTCCAGTGCCAGAGCAGCTTACTCTGAATTCCAGATCCTGGATCTAGTTACCATCAATAACACTCCAGGGACTGATAGGTGCAATGGTCAGGGGTGAGTGGAATACAGAGACCCTTTCCCTGTCTGCCAGCCTGATAGAGGCCCCTGCCACACCCCCCTGGGAATGACTGTCCTGTTTTGCCTTCCTGCTGCAGGTGCAAGAGAGAACCCACCCCAAGGGTTAACCATGAAACACGAGGCAGGAGAACCCTGCAGTGAACACACAGAGTGCAGCCCTGCCAAAACACTCTGAGCAAGGAAGCTCATGTTCCACCTCTTACGGGGATTCTGCACCTGAGATGCAAAGTGAAACACCAGATCTGGAGCAGGGAACTGTTTGCTGCCTTGAATTGGGATTTCTGATGAAATCTTCCACCTGTATACTGCTCCCTACCCACTGATTCTGCTTCCCCAGTGAGTGCCTATCCTCCCTGAACAAGGGAGAGTGGTTCTGGCTACAAGGCTTTGTGTTCTCATGAACCTGAAGGTGAGGGGCACCTGGGGAAGATCTCAGGTTGGAATCTTGTGACATGTGCTCTGATGTCTCCACAAAGCAGAATGCCTTTTGCACCAACCTCCATGGAAAGTTTTCATAACAATATATATGAAATCAGCAATCCCACCTTTTTGACACTGATGGCAACAGCTTCTTTTTGACTGTAATCATCTACAAGGTCACTTCCAAACTTGTACTCAGGATGAGCTTCCTCTTCCTGGTCAGCTGCACAGAAAACAAAAAGGATCAGTGCAAAAAACCACAGCAGCTGCTGTTTTCTTTGCAAGGCATGAAACAAATGACAGCTGAATTCACAGGTTTGGGTGTGGCATTTTTTAAAAACAGGAATAAAATCCAGGGTAATAGATTGCTAAGAATTAGTTAACTGTTTCCAAGAGCAGTAAATTACAGCTAAGGCCTGAGATGGTTAATAAGAGAAATTTTATTTGCTGTATTTTTGAAGCAATCAGTATTTTGCCTAGGTGTAAAAAAAAAAAAAGCCAATAGCCTTGGGAAATAACAAGAACTGGTGACAGAGTTCTTCAAATAAAGATCTAAGAAGATGCCAGTGGCCAGGCTTGAGTGCATTGTCAGGCTCCTTGCGTGCCCCCACTACAGGGAATTGTTCTCATCTGCTTTTAGGGTGATTTCCCATYAGAACCTACAGCACTCAAAGCTAAAAAGTAAAGGAGAAAAAAAGTCAAATAAATGAGGAGAAGGTGGCAGGTGCACATTTAAAACACACAGGGTGGATCACACCCTAAACACATCTATCCTTCTCTGCTGGCCACATCACTGGCTCAGTGCTGCACATTTCCACTGAGGATAACTGAGGTTTGGCAAGAAAATCCTTCCCCTCATTTTATCCTTACACAGTATAAAGCAGTAATCCCCTCTGATGCTGGCCCAAGTGCTCAACACAATGACAGTGTGTGCTCTCAAGCAAAGATCACAACTTCTTAGTCTCTCTCTCCCAGACAGAATCAAAGTCTGATTGGGTTGGTGCTCTAACASAACTTCTGACCACTGAATGGAAGGTAAAGTTGTCTGGGGTGGGGTGGCCAGGCTGGGTCTGTACAGATGGCCCTGCACTGAGGCCAGAGCTGCTGCTGCTGCTGCCACAGAGCACAGGCACGAGGGAAGGGAGCAGCCAGCCCAGGGATCTGCCACGGGCCTCTGAGAGCCTTCTCCAGGAAATCCTCACCACTTTCGATTTCCTCTTCGTTGTCATCCTCCAGGATATTTACAGGAGCAGCAGTTTCCCCAGCCTCCATCATCTTCTTCAGAGCATCAAGCTGCTCTGTTAATATGAAAAATGAAATTAAATTAGTCGTGACATGAGCAGTTTGTAGCACAAAGAAATACAAGAGAACCATCACAAATGATTCCCCGTTCCTCAGATCATTCTGTTTAATGAGGCCTCTGGCTTTTCAGTTGGTAATAAAATTTTACAGAGTAAGTAGCACCAATAAACACAGACTTGTTAGATCTGAAAAGTGGTCAGCAGTAAGGGCTGAGCCTAAAGCTCATGGAAGTGAAGGGAAATACTTCACATAAGCACAGAATCAGGTTGGGAAAGGCCCCYGAGACTGCATCCAAGCTCWGCCTGAAGCACCCCCTGTGTCAAGCAGGGTGGCTGAGTGCCACAGCAGTCTTTCCTTAACCTGCTCCAGGCACAGGCACTCCCCCACCTCCCTGGGCAGCCCATCCCAGTGTCTAACCACCCCTGCTGGGAAGGAATTCCCCTAAATTCCCATAGGCTACATGTCTCTGGAGCAAACACATTGCTCCCTCACAGGATAAACAGAGAGCTGCCTCTCCAGTGCCTGCTCCCTGCCAGTGGGGCACAGTGCTTGGGTGTCCAGCCTGATCCCTGCCAATGGGGCACAGTGCTTGGGTGTCCAGCCTGATCCAATCCCTGCCAATGGGGCACAGTGCTTGGGTTTCCAGCCTGATCCCTGCCAATGGGGCACAGTGCTTGGGTTTCCAGCCTGCTCCCTGCAAATAGGGGCACAGTGCTTGGGTTTCCAGCCTGATCCCTGCCAGTGGGGGCACAGTGTTTGGGTGTCCAGCCTGATCCCTGCCAGTGGGGCACAGTGTTTGGGTGTCCAGCCTGCTCCCTGCAAATAGGGGCACAGTGCTTGGGTTTCCAGCTCAATCCCTGCCAGTGGGGCACAGTGCTTGGGTGTCCAGCCTGATCCCTGCCATTAGGGCACAGTGCTTGGGTTTCCAGCCTGATCCCTGCCAATGGGGCACAGTGCTTGGGTTCCCAGCCTGATCCCTGCCAATGGGGCACAGTGCTTGGGTGCCCAGCCTGATCCCTGCCAATGGGGCACAGTGCTTGGGTGTCCAGCTCAATCCCTGCCAGTGGGGCACAGTGCTTGGGTTTCCAGCCTGATCCCTGCCAGTGGGGCACAGTGCTTGGGTTTCCAGCCTGATCCCTGCCAGTGGGGCACAGTGCTTGGGTTCCAGCCTGATCCAATCCCTGCCAATGGGCACAGTGCTTGGGTTCCAGCCTGATCCAATCCCTGCCAATGGGCACAGTGCTTGGGTGTCCAGCCTGATCCCTGCCAGTGGGGCACAGTGCTTGGGTTTCCAGCCTGATCCCTGCCAATGGGGCACAGTGYTTGGGTGTCCAGCCTGATCCCTGCCAGTGGGGGCACAGTGCTTGGGTTTCCAGCCTGATCCCTGCCAATGGGGCACAGTGCTTGGGTGTCCAGCCTGCTCCCTGCAAATAGGGGCACAGTGCTTGGGTTTCCAGCCTGATCCCTGCCAGTGGGGGCACAGTGCTTGGGTTTCCAGCCTGCTCCCTGCCAGTGGAAGCACACTGCTTGGGTTTCCAGCTGTGCTCCCACAGGTACCTCAGTCACACAGGAGGGGCACAGCCATGTGTGACTGCAGCCAGTGCAAGGCCTGGGGGCTTCTCCTGGGATGGAGAAGGAGCAAGGTTTATCACTRCAGCCACACTGGGAGCTACTACAGCAACATTATTGTTACTGAAAGGAGATAAACATCACAACTGGCAACAACAGCAAGTAGAGCAATTTGAAATTCCATTTCACCTCATGCTTATCCTGGAAGAACACAGCAATGCAAACAGACTGGTGTTGGCAGAGCTGACAGGAGATTCTATCTGCCTCATATTTCAGCTCAACCAGCAGTCTGATAAAAGTCCCAGGATTACATTTCTGGGGCTGCCTGTGCAGCATGCTGATATCAAGGCCTAGACTGGCACTCACACGAAACACAAGGGCAAACCAAATGTTATTTACATGTAACTCCTATTCTTCCAGCACTAAAGTACAAACAATCTGGAAACTTTGGGAATAAAGTCTGTTTGTAGTGATCTGGACTTTTGTTGATTTAGTGTTTGACAAATGTTACTTACTCTTTTCTACTTCAGGTTTCAGCCTTTTATTCTTTATGAGAATCTTTCTTTTGAGGTCATTGGGAGATGGTAAGGCTTTACCTTGTTCAAGCTGTAAAACAATTCAGAGAAAATGCTCAGTAACAATGACACCCTTTGGCCTCAGGCACACCCAGGAGGTTGTGTGACTGCAGTTCCACAGCCTGCCCCCCTCCCCTGGGCCAGGGGGAAGCTGTGCTCAGCTGAAGCTGCTGGAGAAGCCAGCACTCAGCTCTGCAGCCTGTGCCAGCCCCAGCTGCACTGCTCTGAATGTTTTCCCACCTCTCCTGTCTGGCAGAGGGTGTGGATGTGACCTGCACTCCTCTCAGAGGAATTCCTGCTTTCCCTCCCTGGCTCCCACAGCCCAAGCCCAGCCTGTTATCATCTGATCTCTAAACAAGTCACCTGTTCTGGTCCCCTGGAGCTGCAGTGACCCCCCTGGAGAGTGGAAATGGACTGGCACTGGGGCATGGCAAACTACCCAGCCCCCAGCTAGGTAATGGGGACTGCTTCTGCCAGCAGGGTCACAAACACAGTACTTGTCAATGGCAAAGGGGACWCACACATACACCCCAGGCAAGCAGTAATAAAAGTTCCAGTTTGGGGAAGGAGAAGAAACACTATTCAGAAAAGAGGAAAAGTATGAAATCCTCTGATTTAAGCCCCATCACATCACTGAGGCTAAGAAACAGAGATTTGGGTAAGGTGATTAGCACCCTCCCCACCTCAGGCTTGGCAGGAACATTACCCAGGGAGCTGCTGGTATAATCACAGGATATTCTGAGTTGGAAGGGACCCACAAGGATCCTTGAGCCCAACTCTCAAGTGAATAGTCCATACAGAGACTGAAACCACAACCTGGCATTCTCAGCACCATAACAGGCTGGGGTTTCCACTGAAGCCCAGATGATACAGGAGCAGAAGGTGTTTCCATAAATACTGACAATTCTTAGAAGAACTGTTGAGATATTCTGATCTCTTAATCCAAATCTGAGCTAGAGAGACACAGCACTCCAGAAGAACAAAGCACCACGAACTGCAACCAAATAAAAACCCACCATMTCAACCCAGCCCCAGGAGAAGGGCTGGAAACCTCCTCGTGGGAGGGCAAGGGTCCTGCCCAGCACCCAGGCAGGCAGCCTGGGCAGGCTGGATGAGCACACTTGCTCCTGACAGCACCGGGGCTGGAACTGCACTGGATGTGGAAATGCACTGGGT
>JACDOX010000309.1:0-15862 GCA_014549065.1 Cardinalis cardinalis
AAGAGGTGGTTCTCTCATCTCTGTATCCTAGCACTTTTTGTCAAGAGAATAAAAGAAAAATGCCACAGAACCATAAGAACTGCAAGGGGCTCACCTATAAGACGGGATTTCCCTCAGAGTAACAAGTGGTTGTTGCCTGAGTAGTTAATGCTTAAATGCTGACCTTACCCCCCAGGCTCTCACCCCAGACTGGCAGTGAAGATGATGCCCAGATGTAAACACCCAGTGTTCACTAGCACAGGGTGGGACTGAGGGACACCTGTTTSCTCCCAGGGGGAGATTCCTACACTTGAAATTCAGTTTCTAAATAAGCAGGGAAGATACCAGACCTCCATCATAACCTCAGTGCTGCTGCTCTGTGTAGGGCTTTGGTTACAATGGRATGGAGAAATGTGGGGGGACTGGAAGCAAAATTTGGCAATTTGTGCTTATTAATGCAGTGCCTTCTGCTGCTGCATGTAATGCAGGTAAAGCAACTTACAGGGAATGAATTAACTGATTGGGGATTCATACTTAAATACCTTTAAGTATTTAATTTCTACCAAAGCCTCTTTTAGAATGTGAGGTTGTCGTGGTTTGAGAGACAGGTGTCTGCCAAGGAAGGCGGGAAACTCCCTTGGGACCCTCTTTCTTCCAAATTATGATAACTTTGAAATTATGGGGCTTTCTGGCAAAGGTATGGGGAAAGGAATTACAGTTTTTAGTTATATCTATAGGTAGACAGATAGATAGAGAGATAGAGAGATAGATAGAGAGAGAGAGAGAGAGAGAGAGAGAGAGAGAGAGATAAAGAGATAGAGAGATAGATAGATAAAACAAGGCAAACCCGCAGCCCCAGAAGCAGCAGCAGCAGCAGGAGCGGCGCAGCAGCACCAAGGCCCCGCAGCCGCTCTGGCCCTGGGCCCTTTCCCCTCCGGTGCAGTTCCGGGCACGGCCAGCAGGGGCGCTGCTGGCTCCCGGCCGGGCAGGGCGGGTGCGATGATTCCCCCGCGCCTGCAGGGGGCGCTGTGGCGCCAGCTCGGCCGCCTCTGCACGCGGCCATGGCGGCTCGGGCGGCGGCAGGGAGAGAGGAGAGAAGGGGCTTTCCTTGGCAAAGCCACGGGAAGGAGCCGCTCTCGGCGCCCCTCCGGGTCTGTCATGGGCTGCAGCAGGAACCTCGGAGCAGCAGGCAGGAATGGCAGAGGCGAGCACGCCCGGGGTGGCAAATAAAGAGTAGCAAAGACTCTGGACCTACCAGAAGCCACGAGGTGTCCAGTCAGGCATGGAATCAAYGTCCCATGGTTTAAGTGTAGCAAAAAGCCCAAAGCCCAAAGCAGCACCAGAAAACAGCAGGGCTGGACAGTGTCAGATGGGCCGCCAGTGTCAGATGGGCAGCTGCTGCATGCAGCCGGGAGATTTTCCCTCTGGGAACGGGGAGAGGGCTGGGGTYCCGGGTTTTCCCCTGAGGCACCCGAGCAGTTGCTGAGGGTCCTTCTCGGTGAGGTTGGGCGTTTAAAATGTCCCAGTTCAAAGGTTGCTCTTACGAGCAAAGTCTCATCCCCAGCAGGAGAAGCAGTCAAGGCCTGATCTCCACAGTGTCAGTGAATTCTGCCCTGYAGCAGCACCAGCGCCCAACCTCTCCCCTCCAGTCCTGAGAGCCAGTGAGAGTGAGGGATGAGCCCAGCCCTCACTCCCCAGCCAAAATCTCGTGGTGTTTCTGCCTTTCCCAAGAGAAACCCCACAGCTAAGAGACTGCAGCCAGCTGCACCCTTCCTGCACCTTAGCCACATCCTCTGTCTCTCTTAAGTATCCATAGGCAACAAATGGGACAAAAATTCCTTAAGAGAAAGAAAAAAAAGGAACAAAGACTAACCCCAAACAGACATATATGCTTATTTAAAARCTGCTTCCATACAAATACAGAAGTGGGCAGAAGAAGCAAGAGCATGGGTAATTGTAAAGAAAGCTTGAGTCCTTGTAAATCCACATCACTCCATCAGGGACAATTCTGTTTCCTGTCATGAGCCTTTCCTCCTTCTCTTGTGCTGTTGTCCTGCTCCTCTCTCTCCTGTTTGTTACTGGTCTATGTAGCCAGTCGGGGAAGTGATTCTCAGGCCAAAACTTTGATACCTTGCCCAAGGACAGTACATCCAGCTGGTAAACTGTCCCTGTCAGCCACAAGGTTGACAAGAATGAAAACAAAATGTTGTCATGTGGGGAAATAACCATGCTAGAGGTTGCTGCTGTGGAATGCACTYCAGCAGTGGTTGGGATTTTCCCTCCTGTGAAGAAGCTGGGAGATTCCTCTCAGACTTGTTTTAAGGTTATGTTATGCAAGAAATGACACTCACTTTTAAAATTTCAATGGTTTATTAAACTTTAACAACAATACAACAAGGGATGAATAATGAGAAATTACAGTGCTGGGAGTCTCCGTGACYGGCAGCCACSTGCTCGTCTACAAAATGGGTGCTCTGCCWTTTATACCCTTAGTGCCTCCCAAAGTTTYGTCAGTAAATTCCTTCTSTGCCATCCATTGGTGGAGATCACWTTTYTACATCTTGGTTGRAGGCCAGGTGTTSCCATGTCACGCCTCTTAGTAACAAGCCCCCAAGTGACTACCAAGGCTGTTACAAGGGGAAAGAGAAAGAGGACAGTGAGAGGACATATTACAATAACATTGCTATGCATCTACAAAACTTCTCTTAACATACACATCTATCTCTTAATTRTGAGAGCCAACTATTACATTACTCTTGCATAACAGATTATCATTGGTGGGGAAAGTCTAGTGTGACTTTTACTTTGTGTCCTGTGACTTCTTAGAGCTTTCAGGACCTGCTTTATGGGGAAGTTCCAGGGGAAATTGCAGGGTGCTGTATGGATTTAGGGTGATCTGACCCTTCTGGGAATGGCAAGAAATAAGATAGGCAGAAAAGAGATGTTTGAAGGGAAACCAGATTTCTGGTTTAAGATGTCTATAAAAGCCACCCATATAAACAGGAATGATTTTCCAACTCAGGAGTTAGCATGTTTTTTAACCTAGCTCTTTCATATGTGAAGAAATCTGGATTTTTCAGTAGTTTCTTTCTGCCTTTGACTTCTAAAGGATGGCAGATTTTCACTTGGGGGTTGAATGCAGTGCAGGCTGTCCTGGTGAAGTCCTCAGCTGAAGTCCTGAGTTGATGCAGCTCCCATGAATTAAGGTAAAGGGCCTGCTGCATGTTTGCCTCCTGAGCTTTATTCTATTGTTCAGCATCCTCCAAAATGTTCATACTTCTGTGACAGGAGGGCACCAGTAGTGCAAAAGCCATGCATTGAATAGATTGAAGAAATTAAGATCTACTATATTTCTGGAGAAACAGATCCTTAGAATGGGGTCGGTTTTTTTAGCAGAGCCTAATGTACATCAGGTTCATTTTTCTCATAAAAATTGGAGGGAATCTGTTCTGCTGTGCTGGGGTCATAAATATATTTTCCAGTGAAGTGTTTTAAATAAGTGTTTTTAATATCTGATGTTAGGGTTATTTCTATTTGTGGTTTTACTCAACCCTGGAGATGTAATACTTAACATTGTCAGAGCAAGATCTTGGAGTCCACCTCAAGTCTGAGCCTTTAGTCTCCTTTTCTTTCTTCATATTTTGTTGGTTTTGTTTTGTTTTTTTAAAATTCCTCTTTGTTTCACCCTGCATCGGCAATCAGTGTGACTCTCGCCAAAATTGGAGTATGATGACCTCTTCTACTGTGCAAGATGTCGGTCAGTTTCAAATCCTCAGAGAAAACCTGTCATGATATTTAACAGGCCTCACTTATCTGAGCAAAAATTACTAATTTAAACCACTGTCAATACAATGACTCAGGCTCTGTTAACAAGGTAAGAAGGTGATGATTAGACATATAGATGTATTCAGATTTATATAGAGACATCTCTTTAYGTCTCTGCCTTCAGATGTCATAACTAAGAGTCTAACAGAGAGCACTTAGCACAGAGGTATGTAGTCATCCTTTTACTGTATTTGACAAAAATGAAGAAAATCAATATTTTATTAATTTAGATTAATTAATTTATTATATTAGACTATATCTTTGGCATGTGTTGTGCTCAAATTTGACCACCTGAACTTACAGCTTTGGCAAATAAAGGATCGTCTTTAGCGCTTAGGTGTAATACTTTGAGCTTAKAAAAGCTTTCATGAAAATGGTGCAAAATAATTTTTCGTTGTTTTTTTTTTCCTACAAGAAATAAGAACAACATAAACATCAGATTCTGGTCKTTCTCTGAATATTAGTATCCCAGTCCCTGTGGCAGCACTGTGAACTGGCATGGAAACAGRCAAAGGGCTCCTGCTGCAGCAGAGAAATAAAGCAACCTTGCATCTCAGAAGGCCACATGGATGTCTCAGTTTCAAGCCCTCTGGCACAGTCTCCGCCAAACCTGTGCTTTCTTAAGAGCTTGTAAATATCTACAGACTCCTCCATCCTTCAGACACACTTGGGACCATCCCAGTCTTTTTAGTGCTAAATTACAAACAGCGTGGCGCCTTCACAGCCCATYCGGCCTCACCTGCAGGAGTTGCAGCAAGATGGGCTGATGTTCTCCTCCCATCCAGCTCTTACACGTACTGCTATGACCTTTTGTGAGCTTTTAGAGTATTTCAGAAGAACAGAATTTGTTACATCTTCCACAACAACAACAACAAAAASAGTTGCCTCCTTTGATGGCCCTGCAGACAGATGCTTCAAAGGAAGAAGGTCAATATTTAATTGACTGTGTGCTTTGAATTTTACTCTTCAGTAGAAAACAAGGATGCAGCACTTACACCCGCAAGGAGAAATGTGGCTAGGGTTCACTTTTCAGCTACTATTAATGTTTTCCTGAGGAAGTGCAGGCTTCCTGTAAACTTGTTCAGAGGCAAAACTACTCTGGTTTTTAACACTATGCTTTAATATTTTCTATAATGAATAGAGATAGCACAACACTTCAGATTTATCCTCTGTATTTTGTGACTTCCAATATTTGTGTTATATCCTATGTTGTATGCTCACTTGTGCTGAGTCCATTCCTCTATAGGTCCTGCAGAAGTCATTAAGAATATTCAGGGGAAACAGATCTGTGCTACAAAATTGTGCTGCTCCAAGTTTTGTTATCAAGTAGCAGTTATCAGATGCATGCACAGGTGACACAGTGACATCAGGATGCTAATGTTGATCACATATCACCTTGTAGCTGACCCCTGTAGCAGCTGAGGCTGATGGATTCTCTGATAAAAAAAGCAGAGACCTCGTTTCCATGCTTTGATACAAAATCAGGGAACACTTAAGTGTGTTGTCCAATATTGGACTAGCATGAAAGTATTTGTAACACTAAGGAAAAACAGGTCATGTATTTGCTTTTCCCCTTTCTCAGAGTTTTTGCAGCCCAGATTTTTTGCAAAGGATGAATCCTACAGCTCCTTTTATGCTTAATWTTTTTTCTATCAGCAGGAATCCAAACCCTTGCAAAGAGATATTTTGTTTTTTCTCCCTCTCTCACTATTTTTAGAAGAGTAAGGTGCTTTTCCTTTCTATTCTTTGTCACATGCTTTGCATGAAAAAATTACTTTCCAAGAGCTTGGAATTAAAATAATGCCTAGTGCCTCTGGATTTACCTAATATTAGTAGTCCCACATTTGTGAAATGAAAAAACATTAGAAATTAGTGAGAATTGCAACTTTCAATTAAGAATGAGCATGAAAGTGAAGAGAAATTAASATCTCTGACATTTGTCTTTCCTGACTGCTCTTTATTATCTGGGTGGCTGCAGACCTGTGGTGTTTCTGAGAGCTCCAGGCTCTCTCAGGTGGGTTGACATTACCCTTGGCACTGGCCTTCCTCTCTCCCCTGCTGTGTACTTGAAATGTACTGTGTACTGCATGTGGCCCAGTTCATGTGGAACACTGTGGTGCGGGGCAAGGTGTGGGTGGTATGCCCCCAAGTGTGAAAGGGAAAATTCCTGGGTTTTGGCTCCTGGTGTTTTGTTGTATGATCTACTCTTGAGGCAACCCAGCTTCAGAGCCCTCTTCTTGAAAGCTACTGATTGTCTCTGTCAAAACCCATGCCTCTCAGCCTTCCCTGAGACGCCTTCAGCAGTGTTCCCATGATGGGTGATGCTGGGGTGGAGCTGTCCTTGCCTGCCTCTATTCCCCCCCATCATGATGAGACACCCCTGGATTTCTTCTCTTTCCCTTCTCCAGGTAGGAGGATAATATGTAGGGGGTACTTTCAGATGGAGCATCAGTGAACTTGGAAGTGCTAGGTTTACAGCTGGATTCAATGTTTTAAGGATCTYCTCCAACCTAAATGATTCTGTGATTTTACAGCCAATTTGCTTTGGCGTCACCTCAGCCTGCTCATGGCAGCCAGGAGCCTATGGGCATCTTCCACTCACAGCTACCTCTCAGGCCTGGCCTTTTTGTAACTGTGCAACAGTGAGTTCTCAAGCCAACATCCTTTCTGTTTGACTGCAGAAGTGTTGAAGAGGGCTGTTTCCTTGTGACAAAATTATATAGCAGCTCAAATGACCAGAAAGGAGGAACTTCTTCACAGATGACACTGAGCATCATCCGTCCAGTGTGTGTCTGATGCCGCATGAATGTGGGGTTCCAGTGTGGCAATGGTCATGACATTATCTATTTTTTCTGTTATCTATTTTTTTTCTGTTCAGTCTTTTCAAACTAGCTATTTCAGTAAGCCACTTGTTGTTCGATTTTCTTGCTAAGACCTCGCTAAAAACGAGCCCTATGGCATCTCTCTCCTACCTCACTTCCAGTGCAGAAGACCTGGTCAGAGGAGTTTGAAGTCATGACACTGTGAAAGTGTAGGTGCTGTGGGGTTAAACCTGGGGTGCAACTGGCCTTCAACAACAAAATAATATAAAGCCTATAGCTGACTTTTGGGGCCAGAGAACTGTTTYCAAACACCTACACCTGATGTGTCCCCCTCTCTGTGCTATGGTTCCCTTGGGAATGAAATGCCAGACAGTAGATGGGCAAGGAGTCATGGCACACCCGAATCATATACAGTGATTTCAGTTGCTCTRAAGACAGGCAAGGCAGAATTCATCCACTACCCTCTGCAGACAAACAGCTATGACTGCTATGGGGTGTTGGTGATTGTTTCCTGTTAGCTGAGGGCATGTGTCTTTTAAGGAGATAACATTAAAAAATTCAAAAATGTGRTTTTTCTGGCTTGATCTGAAATTGTAAGGATCTATATATGAATCTTTAGTGATAKAACCTGTGTGTTATGTTGACAAAGCTACACAGACGGAAGGTTGAAGTGTTAGAACTTTATCAATCATAAGAATGAATAATTTTTAAATATCATCCAATAAAGGGGTTGATCCTAGGCACTTGGTAGGTTTTTCTACATGTGTTCATGATGTGCATACAGTATTTCTTGTAGTTCCAGCTATCAATAAAATGAAAATTTGTGCAGAATGTTTTTTTAAAATGTGTTCTTATTTCTTCTTCTTTCACAGCCTGTCTGTCACATAAATATTTCCTGGTTTGTAAAAGCATGGAGATATTTTTAGATCTCTCCCTCCAACAAGAATGTGAGGTCAGCATGGTGTCTATATTGTTCCACCAAGTCAGTGTGATGTTACACACTGAGATGTGGGGAGTTTTCTTTCCCTCTCTGTGTTACTGCTTTGCATTCAGACTTCAAAACAATGCCAAATGTCAAAAATACCAGGAGGAAGCTACAGTTTTCTCATCTTGGTGGAGTTTTCTCACTGAAAAAATTGTTCACTTGAATTTTAGAACAAACACCACTATAAAGGGCCAGTACTTACTTTATGATGTGAGATTCTATTCCATAACCTCTTATGTGATTTTGCAAACATATTAAATTTTGCTCCAACTTTGCCAATGATCAAGGCTCTAAATTTAAAACCTTGTTTTAAATGTTTTGACCTTGACTAGATCTCTGCTAAATATTTACTTTGGTTTTGCTGAGATTGTCTCAGTTCTGATGAGATCAGAGTTGTGCTTGAAAGCCAGTATCTAATGCTCAATTTTGCTATTAGGATTCTCATGGCATTTTGTAACCTGCAAACTACATTTTCTCAAGTATAGAAAATTTCATACCCCATCCTCTCATGGCCATTGATTAGAGCAATTTTGGAATCATGAGAGTATTTGGGTATCATTTTGGATCTGGTAGAACTTAGGTTTGCCCACATGTTGAACTCAAGAAGATAAGATTGGTTCTTTCAGGACTCTAGGAGTGTTTTTTCATGATACTGATGCAGAAAGCAAGTTATGGTACTAGCAAGTAGCATAATGAGGGTATAAATGTTTTAGCAATAATATTCAGTATACTGTTTGAGGTGGGATTGGAACTTTTTCTTCATTTCTTATTCCACAAATAAACTAATCTTGCAAGTAGGGACTGCGAATAGAACTTAGAAAAATGTAATTCTTTACTGGACCATGCTGCATCATGGATTGCCATCATTTTTCTTAGCCCTCATAGCAGACTACCCCAATAAAATTGCTGCTCTCAGAACACACAGAATGAATATATTTCACAGAAGTTGTGTTGGCAAGACAAGACTGCTGAGGTGACAGTACCCTCAGTTTTGGTAATTTATGCATCATTTTATGTTCTATACRATGAGAATTTCAGCACCACCAGATGGGCAGATAAATATCTAGAAATAGTAAAGTGACATCCTGTATATGTGTGGGAACATGCATGTCCTCCTTACAAAAGAGACCTTTAGAAAGGCAACATAGAGACAAAAATAAGGTGATGCTGTCTTGAAAGAGCTTTGCCTTTTTCCTGTGTTCCAATTAAAATCTTGTTGTTCTGACCCTGTGTAAATTGGGTCAGAATATGTTGTACTTTATTTGGAAGGGCAAAGTTGAGGCAATATAGCCACAGTCTTGAGCACCAGTTCTCTGCTTTTGCTCAGACCTGGTTAAATGAGGTGCTCCTAGGGATGCAGAAAAGCTGATCTGGGAGCAATATCTGCTGAGTGGCCCAACTTCTGTTGGAAGAAAGGTCAAGAAAGCTTTGAAAAGTCATTATTTTTATTATTTTTGGTAATTTGTCCAAGATTGCATTGAAGTATAAGACTGAAACAACTTCATTAATCTTCTTACCTKCTACAATTTCAGCATGAGGTGGGGGAGGGGCAGTTGGTTGTTTCCATTCGGCAAGTTTTACTTTTTTTTTTTCATCTACGAATTCCAACAACAATAACATTGTTGCCCATTTGTTCTTTGATAGAACAATTGAGTTCAATGACTCAGTTATGAGGCTGGAGAAGAAAATGTTCATGGCAAGTGAATTGCTCTGCAAAGCACAGGGGCAATGATATTATCACTTAATTACATACTTTCAAGGTAATCTCAGCCTTTCTTGGTTAGTCTTCTGAGACACAGGGCCAAGTGTGACCTTGAGATCCACCACTTGAGAGTGCCACTGACTCCTGTAGTGCACTTCCAGCTCTCTGAGCTTTTTATGGCTTTCAAGAAACACAGCTTGTCTAGGGCAAACAACAGACATGTATTTCTATTTTTTTCATTGTTGGGAGCACATAAGAAAGGACTGCATGCTCCCCAAACTATTATTCACCAATAGAAAAAAAAAAAGCTGAGGTGGATTTGGATCACCTGTTTGCTTTCAAAATCCAAAAATACTTAAGAACTGTTGTAATTGCAGTRTTCTGAAGGGGAACAGTGTTGGAAACTTGCCTTGCTGACACTCAGTTAATGATGGGGGAAAAAAAGATAAAGTGTTTCTAGGCTATTAGCACTGTGATTTTTTAATGAAGAATTATGAACACAGACATACACATATGCACAGACACCTTCACAGTGCCCCAGGCAAATGATTATTAAAATTAACAGCTTTAATAGCTGTGGCTGGCGGTACACAGACAATTTTAAGTGTTTCCCCTGAAAGTTTAGATACCTTTTGCTGAGACTCCCCCCAACACCCACAAATATTTTAAATGCTTTTGACAACAGTAATGATTTACAACAGTAATGTTTTGAAGACAACAGTAATGTTTTACAGAAGATAATACCAGACCATATATAGTAAAGCATTATGAAAAAGTCATTTTGGGAGGRTTGGGAAGAGGATAAAATACAGTTACAGCTGTGAAGCACATGGTAGCACAGGGCTGCCTGACCTTTAGGGGAGGAGGTGCCACAGGGCAGAGCCCTGCAGAGAGGAGCCTGCTGGAGCTGACAGGTGAACAGTATGTGATCACACCATATGGGGACATTGAGCAAGCACATTGCTGACATGGCTSTGTGATAGGTCACTCAGTGAGAATTACCATATRAGGAAATRCTGTGTCCTAAAGAAGTCTATAAAACGAACTCCTTTCTTTGAACAAACTATTGAGATTCCCTGCTGGTCTGAATCTGTGCCTCAGTTGTTATTACAAAGAGGAGATGTTGTATTTTTGTGTATCCCATAGGAACTGATGCAGTCTTAATACGCAGCGGAGGGCGGTGAGAGGAAACATTTGCCACCTTCCCACTTGTGCCTCCTGCCAAATTGTTTTTGCTTTCTGGGGGCATGGTTCTCTTTAAWGTGGTGTAATTACACAGAGTTCTGCCTGAAATAGGCACAAACATGTCTGCTAGTTCACTTGGCTGTTACAGTGGCAGTGTGGAATCATGAGGACCTTGCAGGGTCATGGTGGTTCACAGCCATGGATGTTTTTTAGAAGGAGAAGGAAAGCTGAAGAAGAAGGAACTTTGCCATAAATGTGTTCTACTGTTCTTGTGCAAGGGCCAATCTTCAATGGGTAGATTAACTCTGATGGCAGAAGTTCTTGAAAATTCCTATTTTAAACTTTTGGTACATTTTTGGAGCTGCATGTCTTAAACCTTTCCCCCGTGCAGAGGCTGATATTTAGGTGAAGGATTTAGTAGCTATTGGAATGGTTACTTAAAATGTATTTTATACAAATATCAYATTACACTAGGAGAAACAGATCAGATTACATTTGTGCATATAAACCCTAGTTAGATGTTCTTTTAAACAATGCAAGCCTGGGCATAATATTTTTCTGGGTGTTTGTGTTGGTTTTTCTTTTTTCCCCCAATTGTTAATGGATTGCCTGGTTAATAGTACCTGGAACTCTGCCAGTGACAAATATAAACCACACATTCCTTTTAACTAGCAAATTTATAAAGATTTACAAACTTGATAGATGGCAGCTACCAGAATTTTCAACAAATGATTCTGTTTTGAATTCTTTCTGCTCCAGATAATTAATTTGAAAGGAATTCAGAAATAAACATGTTCATCTTATTTAATTCCTGGATTGCTTTATTTGGCAGTTACTCTATTCAGTTTACATCCTACTTTATATTCTAATAGGCTGTATGGTCTTTCTGTCTTTAAAGAGCAGACTTCAAGGGAGGAAGTTGCTTAAAGAAGTACAGTTGCAGAGGTTTTCAAAATTATGAGCTTGCTGGAGGATTCACAACTTCTTTATCCTCYTCAAAATAAATGAAAAATAATACATAACAGCCTAACGGGTTTTTAAAGGAGTACCAAATTGAAGGGTATAAGCACTGTGGAAGTTAAAAAATAAAATATTAATTTAAGTGATTGTCACTCCTATCACTGCTAGGATCATTCATTTTTTCATGCTAAACACCTCCTCCCCCCAACCAAGTAATAAACCAGTCTGAACAATGACTGAACACTAAATGAAATATAATGAGATGTGTTTAGAAAGCCATTAGTGATAGTAAATTCCATTAGTGGAAGTTAAAAGGTTAAATGCTCGTGCATGTAGCATCACATAAAGTAAGTGGCTTGGGAAGGGCAGAGGCTGGTTTTTTATCCAGGTCCTTTCWGTCGCTTCACTTCTCAGTCATGCCTTCCCATCCTGCCACCTCACCTCTGAAAGTGTTCAGTGCCAGCTTGGATGGGGCTCTGAGCAACCTGGTGTACTAAAAGGTGTTCCTGTTAAAACTTGGGTTATTTTAAAACACAAGCAAACCTGAGCTCTTTCCTATCTTTTAAATCAGGGGTGTAGGAGAATGGATTGCAAGCAACTTCACCCCTAATGAGTTGCAGCTGTATTAATTACCACAGAGGAGGAACAGCCTTGCCCTAAATGGGTCACAGCCATGTCCAGTAATGATGGGTGTTATAAAAGACTGGGTTAACTAGTTGAGAGAAGGGTTTGCTGTGAGCACAGTTGAAGCCTGCAGTTGGAGTCTGCTGGCTATGCTGTGAGGAGGAAGGGTCAGGTGCAGGTATAAGGTACAGGAAGGAGCTATTCTGCATGAAGAAACAAGTGCTTCGTCCATTTCATTTCAATCTCTAATGCAAGTTGTATAGCAAAACATGGGCATTTTTTTTCTAAACCATACTGTCAAATTCATGTAAAGTGGTAAAATCTCAAGCTTTTACTATTGATAGAGAAAGAAAATCCAGATTTGTTTTTATTATGCCAGGATAAAGTTATTATCCATTTTCAGTCTGCAAGTTCTCAGCAGATTGGTGTTACCAACATGCATGCCAACTCAGTAATAATTGTTCCAGTTCCTAATGCAAATGTAACATTGTTCCTTTGTAATCCAGTCTTAGTATTCCTTAATTTGTGTCTTTAAGGTGATATTGACCACTTTGGCACACTGACATCCCCACTATTGAGCTTGTGCTTGACTGATTCTTTCCCACAAATCATATACGTTCTAGCCTAAAAGCCAACCCAAAGAGGTTCAGGAATGTGACCCTCACATGATTCAAAGGTACTGTGTCCCTCAGCACAAAGAGGAGAGTGTCCTACCTTTCTCCAATGAAGATTCTCCTCCTGCATTGGATGTGCTTGGAGACTGGAGTTTGCTCAGAGACAAGCTGTGAAAATTAGACTACTGGACGATCACACAAGAAAATGTTGTTGTTCTTGTTAGAACTTTCCCAAAGAAGCTTCAGTGCATGACAGTCTCATTCTTCTATACCCATTGTAAAAATTTTCAYATTTCCCAATTTCTGGAAGCAAGTGTGACTTCTGTTTTGCCATATGTACCAAGATGTTAATGTTGCCTAACAACTACTTCTATTCTTGTTGCTAATAAGGAAAAAAKAATTCCAATTACTTTGTTTTTTTAAGTTACTCAGCAATTAAGCAGAAAAACATTTGTCTTTCTGATGTTTGCTCTTAGAATCTACAGAGCTTCAAAAGATGGAGATGGCTATTAATAATTTCTGTTATTTGTGAAAGACATCGTATCTCCCTCCCAGCCCTGATCTTTCTCTGTAGAACTGGATGAGGTTGTTTTCACTTTACTTTTTTTGAGCTGGACTGATGCTGCTCTTTGAGACTTAGCAAAGAGACGAATGTATTGTGCTGACTAGTATCTCTCTTCAGACCACATCCCTTAATCTCTATAGAAAAATGTGTTTTCCTTGAAAACAKAATTGTCTAGTATTACCAAGGCCACCATCTCTTTACTCTCCTTGCTACCACTTTGTTTTTAGTGTATGTTTTGGATTACTGATCAAAAGATTGAAAGGACWAAATCAACACAAGAAGAAGGTAAAATGTTGGATTTTTTCTTTTCTTTTCTTGTGTTTTTGGTGTTTTTGTTTTTTTAAAAATATTATTTGAATAGGCAAAGCTTCAGTTCCAGAGCATATACTCCTCTCTGGCATCTAGTCCACAGAAGAATTGTCCTTGAGTGTGCTGGTTTGACTTGCCTCATATAAAYTTTACCAGTCAGCTCTCTCAAAGTGAAGCAAAACATTCATGGCAGCCTGCTGAGAGGACCGTTTCAAATCCTCTTGAGATCTTACAGCACAGCACTACTGGCTGCTGATACAAAGATTTGACTGGAGAGCTCAGTTTATTATTTTCTGGGGATTAGTATTCTATCCCTGATGACTTAATATAAGTGATAAATGCCCTTGGAAATCCTATGGCACTTTTTGAGTGGTTGAGTTCAGTCTTGGCAAGGCTAGCAGCATGATGATATGATGGCTGAAGATGTTCTAGTCATCACTGGATTTAGGGAAAATTTCAGAATAGCAATTCACATTGTCTTGAGTACTCTCAGTTAATCCTGTAATGTGCATACCTTGCTTTTGAACTTTTCCTTGCATTACTTTTCTGATTCAGGTAAGGTCCCCAGTCTGTGTGCTAAAGAGAAGTCAGAAACCTGAAATTGTATGAAAAATACATAGGAACTCTTTTAGTACCATGGGCAGATATTCATAGAGAGGGGGCTAGATAAGRAATTAGAGACATACTTTTTCTAGAGGGATGAGAGCAAGAGTGGAAAAGAATCCCTTGTCTGACACATTCTCCTGAGAGTCGCTGGATAACCTTAGTACCAGATTGTGCCTTTAATAATGGTAACTGCACAGATAATATTTTTCCTTTCCTGATGAACTACCCTGAGGTTTTGTTTTTGCTCACAGACAGGACATGGTTTTGTAGCATGTACGTTTTCCAAAAATGATTATTCACCAAAAGGTTTTCAGAATGAGGTATCTGTTTCACTCCTCCCCTTGGGTGGATTCTGAATCTTTTTTATGGAGAGCAAACCTACTTATGGGCAGAGGGGCTAACATCAGCTCAGGATGATGGTGCTGGAATTTATTTCCACGTGCTGGTCCCTGCTTTAGCTCCTAATGTCTTTTCAAGTGCATTGTAAGCAAATTCTGCTTGATTACAGGATCCTTCTGTTGCCGGAAAAATTCTCCAGAGGCAAAAGAATTATTTGTTCTTACTCCTTGGCCAGTACTGTGCACAATACCCCAGTTGCATAAAGAATGCTCTGGTTTGTGTGAGGTTGTTAGGCATGGCTGATGCCTTTGCCTCCTCACATTTCAACCCTGAACAGAGCAAGTCCAACACACTGGGATTGGCTGCTGTTATCACTCTAAAACTGACAGCATTTAGGTTTCTTCTCCATGAMAGGCATTATAAAAGCCAGATTGCTGCTATTAGTAGCAGATATGATCTACCTCTGGCACAATGCAGGGATTTGGTTCACTAATCCATGACACTGCACTCGCTTATGTTGTGTTATTCTTCAAGTGGAAGACTAAAGCACATGATGCACTTTACATTGCATTCACTTAAATACAGGGAGTTTAACTCAAATGAGTTTTATATATGTTAAAATATATGATCAAGGTCTATATATCTATGGATACAGAGAAAAATATAGTGGAAGATATCTGTAATAATAACAAAAACCCCTATATATTTCTGCTATAAGTGGGAGATACATATGATGCCCAATCCGTGGCAGTGGTCAAGGCCAGCTTGTTTGGGATCCTGAGCAACCTGATCTAGTGAGTAGCATCCCTGACCATGGAATGGCAACTGGAACTAGATGACTTTTAAAGTTGCTTCTAGCCTATGGTTCTCTCTATATATCAGTTTTATTTTCTCAACAGAGCCTCTAATAAAGATTAGGAAGGCATTCTTCTGGATGTTATACTAACACAATGTGAAATTCCCCTACTCCAAGGGACCTTAATGATCTTATCTAAACTCCTTGATGAGTGGGATCTGCTGCTGTGGAATGAATATTTAACAACAACAACAACAACAACAGGCTAGTTGTGGTTTCTCCAGAAAGATAAATATAAGTTAAATGTATGTTAAACTAATTATGAAATTATTGTGTGAAATACATCTCACAGACCTGAAAACATTAATGTATTTTCGCCTAAGCTTCATAAAAAATATTTTAGATGAGCCCTGACTTTTTTCATCAGAATGGTGTATAAAATGGTCATAGAAAGGGGAAGGGAAAGCAGGAGAGAAAAAAAAGACATTTTAATCTTCTTTCTGCTGCTAGTATTTTTAACTTTTAAATAGATAAAGAGTTAAAAAGGTAAG
>JACDOX010000309.1:15911-116214 GCA_014549065.1 Cardinalis cardinalis
TTTTTTTTTTTTTTTTTTTCTTTTTCTTTTTTTTGTGATTTGAGATGATACTGCATCAGATACACTGGTGGTTGTATCTTGTTCTAAATGCTTGTGAGGAGCCAATTTAGTTTTGGTTTGTCTCAATACTGATTGTCAGAGGCTTGTGGGGAGGGAGTGCACGTGCCATGTACAGGAGTYAATTAGAAGATGGGAGAAAGCCTTGTCTCTGGGGAGACTTCACCTCAACAACACCTCACATAGGACAGGCTGTAAGAAGAAGACACTGTACTCCTCAGAGGGGCTTCTCCAGTCAGATAGCAAAAGGTCCATTGGTCTCCACCAATGGACTGCACTGAAAGGTTGGACTGGGCCACTGGTCTCCCTCTGTCAGCAGAATTTGGGAAGGGCTAGGGGGAATAGAAATTAACTGCTGCTTGCTCTCTGGCTTGCTCGTTCCTTTGCTGTGACCCCAGCCTGTCTTTTGGCTCTCCTACTCTTGCCAGGTCTTGCTTGCCCTTGTGCCTGTCCCGTCTCTCTGTGTCCCTGCGTCCAACCCTGCCTGCCTCTGAGCCAGCCCAGCACTGGGATCCTCATCTTGACCCTCTCCAGGGTTCTGGACCTTCTGCCTGAGTCACCTGTGTCCAACCCTGCCCACCTCTGATCCAGCCCACGGCTGCATCCTTGCCATGACTGTGCCCAGGGTCCTGGACCTGCTCCTGCTCGTGTGCCCACACCCTCACTGCGTSTCCAATCATCTGTCACTGGAGACCCCTGTTGTGTGGATGTTGATGGCACTCCCTGATCCTGTATTTCTTTTCCATTTTCCTTCCTTCTTTTTTGTCTTTTCCAGTCCTCTTTCCTTTGGGCAACTCCTTTCTCTTTTTTTGTTGCTGATAAATGGTTTTCAGATGTCACAGTACAGCTAGTCTATAGYTGGACAAGATAAATGTAGCCATAACATAAATCAAATTTGGCTCACCTAGTTCAGAAATACACAAGTCTCTGRGTGAGCAATCATAGGATAGGTTTAAACTTAAACAGAGGCCTCAGCCAATCATGTTCAATCCAGAATGCAGAGATATCACTGCTCAAGGAGCTGGGCGGGGTTGAGACGCCAACAAATCTATACCCAGGAGTTTTGTAACTCCCTATTTGAGAAGGCTATGAACAATAAAACATGCTGTTGTCGCTCTGTTCTGGTGACTCAAGTCATGAGTCTTCCCCCAACCTACAGACAAGGTTTTCTTTGTTTGATTTAATTTTGTCCCTGACCATCTAATTCTAAAAGAACTCCTCACATTTTCCCTCAGTGGAATGTGACAACACTACAGATTCATATTTCTCCAACGAAGAGTATTTTCAGCTTGTAAAATGCTGAATATTTCTATTACTAAATGTTTGTTATGAAAATGATCTCTTTATAATTTTCATTGGGAAAATATTAAAATAAATATCCATCCAAAAATCATAATTCTTACCCTATAATTAATGACTTGTATACCATAAATTACAAAGGAATATGTATTCCATAGTAATCGATGAAGTGCCTTGAGACAAATCTGAAATGTGTCATTTGCACATACTGTAAAGAAGCATAGATTAAATTTGCATGCATGAAGTAATGCAGTGTCGCTGGATAAAATTAAGGTAAAGATTTAGTTTAGGCATCTTCACTTAAAACATTTTCAGTGAGCTGGTTTTTCATTTAAGTAAGACTGTTTTTTTTAATCTAGGTCATCTGAATTTGAGGAATACAATAAATTATTTCTTRTAATCCATATAAACCACTTAACATACCCTGAAATGGCTGTTTTCTGGCAATACAATAAWGACACATTCACTTATTTCCCACAAAATCTATAGATATGAGTTGCATTTGTGGGCAAAAAATTTCAAAAGACAATCTGACGAGAGAAAGAAGAGATTTTCTCTGATATATCAAGATATGGTATCAAAGAACTATTTCTCTGTGAAGTTAATATCCTGGTGAAAGCTCAGGGGTGTCTGCACTAGGCACTGTGTTTTGTGAAAATTAACTGCCCAGCTCATTTTCAGATGCAAATCCTTATTTGTGTCACCCATGATAGGAAACTGCGCATGGCTAGGGTTACTAGCAGTCCTCTTTTTTTTTTTTTTCTTTTGTCTTTCTGGCAATGCCCCCTTTTTCTGGAGCTCTTTTCAAGAAGGGTTGTGGGAGATTTGGTGCAATTGGTTTCCTGGAAACTCTAATTCTGACCAGTGCTCCCAGTCCGTGCCAAGTACACTCCCATGGCCTGATAAGTGATCAGTCATGATGGCATGTGGTTACACCTGGTCGGTCACACGYGGCAGTGGGACGCTAGGGGACAAAGAGGGACTAGACTCCACCAAACTTTCAAAATCCTACTCTCTATAGAAGGAGAACAAGTTACAGCAAGAAGATAATGAATAATGTGAGCATAAAGGAGAAAAGCAGAAGGTGAAGAGTCACCACTGTGCTCAGAAGAGCAGAAACAGAAAAATCCCAGGGAGAAAGTAGAGGAAAGACTGATTTATCTGGATCCCAACTAAGCAGTTAGATTGTCTTGATAATCTAAAACAACTTGGTTGTATTATGTCTAATTGAATTCCATCCATATTTTCAGATACAAGCAAGAGGTCTTTCATCCTACTTGGATTCAGTTGGTTGTAAGGATGTCTTTTGAAAGGTCGTCTCCTTTTTTCCTCCTTCTATTTTCCATCTTCTCTGTTAAGGCCCACCTGAACTGGCTGAATTTGTGTGTACAGTTTCCAGCTAGATCCCTGGCAGCCTTCAAATCCCTTATTTCCTGAGCTATCTGTGGTGAAGTTATTGAAATACTGACAGCTGTAAGCCTGACCTGAAGCCTTTTGCAAATGAGGTGGGTCAATAGGCTTACAATCAGTATCCTAGAAATACCAGTTCAAAACCTCTTTGTTTGGCTTATGTCCTAAATCTAACTCTAAGGTTTAAAACAAAGTTGTATGTCTAGGTTTATGTACTCTAAAGAAAATTCTAAATTATATAGATGTGAGTTTAAATGATGCGACTTCAGGTATAACTGAAATGAACTCTGAGCTTAAAAGGTACTACAAATGAACCCCCATAGCCCTTAATTCTGCTCTTTGGTGGCAAATGGAGTAGCCACAATATACTTGTCATACAGCAAGTGCTGTGATCTTTTAAAGAACTTGCAATCAAAGGAGCACAGTAAAACAATTGCCCAGTAACATCTGTGTTTGGGTGTCTGTGGAAAGGGAAGCTTCTGGATCAGTTCACCCACCCACCAGCATCATCTGACACCATTCAGGACAATAAGTATGAACTGGTATATAGAGCACTGATCATGTTTTTAAAATGCTCACTCTGGTAAGTAGTTTTGTATACTATATTACCTATGCCCATCTCTTCATGCATCCCTGGAGATTGGATGGGGCTCTGAGCAACCTGGTCTAGAGGATGGTGTCCCTGCCTAGGAAAGGGGATTGGAACTAGATAATTTTTAAGGTTCCTTCCAGCCCAAACCATTCTATCTCCACCCTGCATTTAATTTTCTTTTCATCATCATCACAGGATACATTTTGCAGATATTTGTTTGTAGGTGTACAGTTTAGGAAACCTTTGCCCCACATGAAATTAATCTACTGAATACTCTTAAAACATATAGTCAAGGATCTGAAAAGCAGAGTGATTGGTTCTGAGTTATTTATTAGAGTAACTAATAGAGTGCAAGTGAAACATTTTAGATTAAGTGATTTCTTTATCACTGAAATGTGAATGAAGTACAGCTTGTTGCACTTGAGTTCTGTATCCAGTTGTTAGCTAGAATTAGAATTAGTGTTTGTTGTGCTTTTTGGGTATTATTGGAGAGCAGAAGGAATGGTTTTTAAGAAAATCTGCTTTTCCTGCAGATATCCACACCAAGCTTCTGTACTGCAACAATATTCTCAGACATGGGCGTAGTATCTGAAAATATGCCTTGGTCTGGGGAACAAGTGAAGATTAACTCATTGACATCAAGCTGGTTGGGAACTAAGCTACAAGGTCCATGAAAGGTTTAGAAAGCATCCTTGGCATTTGCATTTCTAGTAGCTAAAGTGACATAGATCAAGGAGCAGAGGAAACAACAAGATAAATCAGAGGAAGGAATGGAGTGGTGAGAAAAGTATAGTGCTTGTACTTTCTTTTGAAAATTATTTGCATCAGCTGTAAACCAGTTTGGTTAGATTAGAAGCTAAACAGATCACTGAGAGATTTATACAGCAGTGAAATTTGGTTTCCTAGAAAGATTAGAAATGCAGGACAAAAGGGGATTTCAAGGACTATGAAGTAAAGTTCTCTGTCAGGGAAGGCTCTGTCACTTAGTTATTTCTAATAATATAATTAGCATTCTTTTGTATTTAGAAATTTCCTTTTCCCACTAATTTGCTTAATTCACTGTCTATCCCTGTCCCTAATACATTTCTTAATGTAATCTTAATATTATAGATACATTTTTGCTTCCACTGGCATCAGGCTGATGGGGTTTATCCTCAGAGATCTACAATCAATTTTTACTCATATTTTTTATTTCTGTAGCATGGCAGTTATTGCTAGGAGAYGTAAAGAGAAGAATTCTAATGTCAAATGGAAAAAAATTATTAATATATATGAGTTCTTTGTGCTCTGTTAGTTCTACATATTATGAAGCAATTCTGTTTGATGAATTGCTTTGGAAAAAAATTAAATTTATAATATTTTCTCTTCATACTTAGAACTCCTACATTATGCTTATTAGTTGCTGCTTCATCACCATTACAAAGTTGTGTGTACTTGCCTAACTCTTTCATTCTCTTAGTTGTCATTTTAAGGACACTTATCCACAGAGCTATAAGGGACAAGATAGAATCTAGAAAATCTTACTTCTGTTTTTCTGAGCAACATTTGTGACGCTGTTTCTGCTCAACACTGTTCTCTCTTGTTAGTATTTGGTGAGCAAAGATAATTTCCATTTTTTCTACTTGGAACTTACAATTACTTCCTGGCTGCTTTTCTATGCATCCTGCACTGATTTTGGTTTTGTAGAGAATTTAAAAGTATGAGGAGAAAAATATACCTGTTGAAAGCACTTTCATCTTTTTTTTTCTTTTTATGTTCATCAGTAAGTGAGCAGAGAGGCGCTAACAATTTGATGTTGATGGTTGCTAGAAATAATTTCAGATGGAGCAGAATGTCACAGGAAGGGGTCCAACAGAAAGAAAAGGAAGGAAAGAAGCAAGCAGCGAGAGTTCAGAAGGGTAAACAATAATCTGAACTGGCTACAGTGAGGTYAGATATCTCTGCTCAGCGAAGTCCTAATTAGTAAAGCTTCTGATGRACTATGAGAGCAATGCTGCCAGACTGATGTTAATCACATTAACCTAACTTTCTTAATTGGATTGCATTTTGCCACTTTGCAAGTGGACAGAGAGTTTATTTAGCTGCAAGCGGACAGAGTGTTTATTTAGCAGCAAGCATGCTTTAACTCTACAAAATATTTTTTCCCCTGTCACACTCTTCTTCATTAAAGTTACTCTTTCTCAATAAGTCAGTTTCTCTTCCCCAGGTTGGATGACTTTAATGACCATGGCTATTTTGTTGTTTTTCTTTTCTTTTTTTTTTTTTGCCATCTTAAATCAATATTTACAGGTGAAATCTGGTCAATGGAGAGTTTTTAAAGAGGTGAGATGTAAATGAAAGATTGTTGCCACAAAGTCATTTTCCAACCTGTTAAGAAAAAATAAAGCAAAACATAGGGATTCATTGCAAGGCAAGGAGAGATGGTAAGATATTCTTCATTTTCAGCAGTCCAAACAAATAATATAGATTTATCCATTTTGTTATGGTGGTGTTTGTGCAGAAGTGATTGCTAGATCATTAGTTTTCTCTTTGAGTTTTGAATGTTTTGTGGATATGTTTTTAGGTCCTGCTGATTAGAAGCTTCAGGTATTGGCATAAACTGGCTCCCACCAAACCCCTGATYGAGCTCCCACAGTGGCACTGACAGAAACAGTTACACTGCCTGGTAAATCCTCCCAGTGCAGCTTCTCCCCTGAACATTTTTCTGGGAAGTGACTGCCTCATGCAATGCACCATGTGTGTAGATGCCTATTGCTTAACCAGAGCTAATTAGTTCAGCTAATCACCATTTCACTGTGCCTATATGATTTTAATGAAACCTCTACACACACCTAGCTCTGTCAGTGTGGACTTGCCCCAGAAAGCCAAGTTTCATTACTTTGAGACCTCTTTGTTTCTGAATGGCAGTTTATTTCCACAAAAGGCAGATGTCTTTTTTCTTTTCTRGAATGAAATGAAGATGACAGCTGCCATAGAGAGCACTCTGATAGGTCTTTTCTGTTTTCTGTAGAGTCCAAATCTGTTTTTCATATACAAATCCCAGAATTCCTCTCTTAGATCTACAAAGAGATCTTAAAGGTTTATAAATATTTATGAAAAAAAAAAAAAAAAAAGAAACTGTCAGCAGGTAAGAAATCACAAAACAAATTCTGTTTCATTCCTAGCTGGCCAACATACTTTTTTTTCCCACAAAGAAAAAAAAATTCTGTGAGTTCAAAAAGTGTATCTAAAAATACTTTAAAACATCCCTGGTGCACTCTGCAATCTCTTTCCTCATGATGTGCACAGTCGAACTGGCCAGGGGGTGCCACTGCTTATTCCTAATCCAAGAGTCCTGATTTTCTGCCCCTGAAACCTGAAYAAAGTGAGGATGTAGAAGAGAAGAAAAGTGGTTTTGGTACAGTAAGTCATACACATCTCGTCCTATTGGAGATGTTTGGATGTTGCCTTGCTATCTGCTGCCCCAGTAATATATGCCCTCAGTCCTCAGGCAGGTGCTGGGCACCTGTGTCTAATTTCATTTTTTTTTCTCTTTAGGCATCTACCTTTCATCATCACCTATTGCAAATCTGATTCAGGCCATGATATTTTAAAATAATTTCTCACTGAAGTATTTGAAATACTTTACGCAACTAGGAGTGAGGAAGGGCCATGAGTACTAACAGTACAACGAGGTCAACATCTTTCACTTCCTTTTTATAAAATACTATATTTTGCTTGTTATGTGGAGTTTTGTCTCTGAGAATGAAGTGTCATAGAGCCCAGTGAGATCTTGGCAGATTCTTCCATAGCTAAGRTTCTGTTTTTACAAATGACCTGTCATCAGATGATGAACATCTGATCTTCTCCAGCTGTGGGATCTCTAAGATGTGTGATTGTGTGTCTGGATTGGCTGATTCAGAAATACCAGAGTAACCTCCCCTTCCAAATCTCCTCTTGAGAAGAGGAATAAAAAAAAAAAAGGAGGTTTGTTGGAGAGTCATRAAAATCAGAGGGTTTTTAGAAAATTAAGAAAGCAGGCCTTAAGCAGAAGTTATGGGAACAGATGCTAAAGCAGCAAAAAAGATTTTTAGGCCATGGYGTAGACGTGAGAAATAGAACAATAGGCTTGTGTTAGCTCGCCTTCTAAGTTGCAACAAGTTTATTTAATGTATATTTTAGAAGATTAAAACATCGGTAACATCAAGCTTCTTTGGCATTCTGTGAAACCAGTGAGATGGCCACATCAAGTTGTCTCCATTGTAAACCAATGTTATGAGACTGATGTGGGAAATAAACCTCTCAAGGACCTGATTCCAGGTGTCCCGTCCCGTTTGTGCTGTAAATATACTGCCGGCGTGCAAATCGATTCATTTACCTTTGAGGTAATAGAGGTTTAAAATTTAAAAAAAAAAAAAAATTATATTGAACAGTTTAATTGTAATATTGCTTAGAAAGTCTTCTGGCATTTTGAAAATTGGCCAGTGCCAAGGAACTTCAGATCCGCACAGACCAGTCATGAGCAGCCAGGCCACCAGTGGTCCGGCCAAGGAGCAGCTGCAACTGCTGACGTTATTCCCACCCTGAAGTTCAGTGCTGGGCTTGCTGCTAGACCCACCTTACTCATGTTTTAGGCTATGCCTTGAACTCTGGAGCGGGTTTAGGGGCAGTGGTGTACTAAGTGTTAATCTCATAGCATATTGTCTTTAACAGAGAACAGCAAATACTGTTAAAGTATTGGATTTTTTAAAATTAAAACTGTGT
Organism: Cardinalis cardinalis; assembly: GCA_014549065.1. NCBI lineage: Eukaryota > Metazoa > Chordata > Aves > Passeriformes > Cardinalidae > Cardinalis > Cardinalis cardinalis. Next base: position 24,013 of record JACDOX010000309.1, read on the forward strand.
TGAAAACTACTGACATAAGCTGACCTTCATTAGGTAAACAACACTTTTTAATGACCCCAAAGCCAACAGGTTCTTGAGATTGATAAATAACTTTTGGCAGAGAAGMTGTAATCGTTGGCTACATTTTTGCCTTATTGGTGTAAAAAAGATAACCTATCTAAAAGAGAAATGGACACCCATACAAGAGACATGACCAATGCCTTAGGAAGTGATTCAAAAAGACCAAAGCATAGGAACAGATAGATCAAAATTGTGGAAAAGAAGTAAATATGACCCTCACAGATGGAAATTATGACAGACTGAGGAGCCATCAAACAGAGAGATATTTCTAAGGCTTGTCTGACCTACTTAAGGAAGATGGAAGAGGTAAAAGATGTTAGTGCTGTATGAAAGATGAACTGGTATGGAGGAGCTCAGTCAGACGCTTCGCTTTTTGCTCTTTCTCATTATAAAAGTACAAGGGGATATTGAAATTAAAGGCAACAAATTTAAAATAGGTAAAGAGAAACACATTTTCATGCAACATTTATTTAATCTATAGAAGTTGCCAAGGCAGGACAATGCTATTGCCAATAGCCTATTAGGTAATAAAAATAATGAGATACACGTGAAAAGGAGTTGTTACACAAGTCAGGAAAAAAGTTACATTATATGAGCAATTAATGAGGCTTCAAGGGAGAAACAATGATCATCTGCTGGGTGTTGGAACCAACCGAGGTTTGAGTTTTAAAGAGGCAAAACTTCTCTTAAATTCAGTAGAATTTCCTCTAATTAAAGCCTGTATGATTGGCTTCATTGTCCCACCCTCTCCACAGGATGGCATAATTGCAAAAAAGGGTATATTTAAATAAATGTTGCTGGTTGCCTAAACACAGGATTTGGTTCTAACCTGCCTCTTCTGCTTCCTTYACTTAGGAAAATATTTTTGTGAAAAAGTCAGCTAATATTCAGCTTGACACGCTGGAGTTATCCTGCCCTGTGAGGTTAAAACCAATTTACACGCATAGCTTCAGAACAGTTTTGGGCAAGGATCTGGTTGTAAAATCTAGAGTTGATTCCTGCTACTAGATGAGGTTTCCTGCAGGAATGCAAGCCACAGGATTTGTATGGTAGACTGAGTATTTATTAGCATATTTTTGCTCCTGGGCTGCACAAGCTCTGTCATGTTGATATGGTACCAGCATTTTAATTAAAAAATTCTGGAGTGGAGACTTTTAGCAATTATATGCTCTGGTATTATCCTTTTATTACTATAAAAATGCATTTATAATTATCTGATGCAAAATACAGTGAAATCACATTGGATTAATATAGACCTGCCAGCCTGCAATGTGTTATTAATAGCTAGTGTTAAAAAATTATTTTGAAAGGAAAGCTTCAAAATTCCAGTTTTTCTCAATATAACTGGAACGCACCATTAAATCAAAAAGATTGTCTCTTATTATCTCAGATCTCCTTTATAATATYCTGCCTAATGTTTAAAACATAAGTCCTTCATATGGTAGACCATTTTTGAAATTAAGCTTAGAACTTGAAAGTTTTTAAGCATTTTCTCATAAAGATCATTCTGGCTGTTTTGTATGCTGCAATGGTCAGTAGCAATTCAGCTTTCTTCCTTTAAAAAGACTTTTCAGGACCTCATTTTGCATATACTGGCAAAATGAACAGATATAAGTGTTGTTTGGATTGCTTGTGTGTGAATATATCTCAAAGATAAAATAGAAAAATCTAGTCACCACTGGATTTCCTGTGTCTGTAAAAGAAGTCTCATATTTGACAGGCTGCTTAGTTGGATTCTTCTCCCAGCTCAGTCATGTCCTGAAGTCTTTATTATCCTGCTATTGTCTTGCAGATCAGAGGCTATGGAACAAATTATTGTGATAAATGTCAATAGTTAATTTAACTTCCATTAAAATTTTCTCTGTCATAAGCCTTAAATTAAAGAGAAACGGCCTCTCTTTTATTATTTGCCATGGCAGTAAAAACAGAATTACATCTGGCTTTGGCTCCAAGGGAGGAGATGATGAGACTTGAAGACTCGTTACAGAAATATAAGGGCAGAGCATGATGACCTCCTGCTTTTAGTGGTTACCTAATGCTCTGCCCAAACTCAAATTCATACTGGAATCACTTAACTCTTAGTGAAATTTTATCTCATTCACTAAGGCTGGAGTGGAATAAATTTTTAAAATAATTATTATCCATTGTCTTTGTGCAGTACCTGCCTCTGTTTGGAAGAACTATATCTTCAAGCTCTTTCCTTCTTTGAAGGAAACATCCTCTAAAGTGGCAGTCCGTAAAAATTGTAGAACAGGGATAGAATTATTGTGTGGAGGAAGAGAATCCATTAAAAACCCCTCAAAAACCTAAATCAAGGGAGCATGAGCAGATGGATAAGGAACATATTTTTCATTAGTACCTCTGATTTTGTGACACCCCCTGCCACCTCCCCCCCCCCGCAGGTAACTACAGCAAATTTGGAGTTTCTAAGAGAATGGAATGTGCTTTTCTGAGTTTAGTAGGTAATGTGTGAAATATTAATGTTATTTGGTTTTATTGTTAGCCACTTGGAAAATGTGAGTCTAAGGTTGTGAGCAAGGCATTGCTAAAAAAGTGCTTATTTTTCACTAGGAGATTCCCTCACAGTAAGTACTGTGGAAGAGTCTTAAGTCCGTGATTCAGACTGATCATGAAGTGTGATTACAGGGCACTTCCCTTGATTGGCAAAGTGCTATATGCTGCCGGGAATGCAGGCACATGAAGATGGTTATTCAGTGGTCATTTGTCACACTGATGGATTATTTAAGGACAAAGGGGCTGGTGGAAGCAATGCAAGTGTTTCTCTGTCACCTTTTGATTAGGTCATTAGGTKAGAGATGAAGCCTCTTGTAATTAAGTTTGTGGGAAGTTACATTCACTTACTGTTAATTGCTGACAGATGAAAATATTTTTGTTAGAAATTTACTGTCGTACGAAAGGAAATTCAAAGTTACATGTTTGAAGTTCTCTATTTTTAAAATATGAAAGTTATTTTAAGATTTTTAAAATTTGCTATTAAAGATTTCAGGTTGTCTTAAGGTCTTGCCAGTTGTTTTGTGCTTTATTTTTCTGCCCATCTTGATAAATAAATGTTAGGCATAAATGAATATTCTACGCATAATACATTTACATGTTTAATGTCTAACTTCACAAAAAACTCTCCAAGGAGAATCTCATCAGTAGAGTCACTTTAACTTTTGGAAAGCTTATGTTCTGAAGTTTATAATCTGCGTAGCCCCTGTGTCACTCAGCTGAACTCATCTCAAACTGGTAACCTAGTCAGCTGTCTGTGGTTGTGGTTTCCTTTTTTGTATTGGCATACAGGAAGAATTCTTACAAGGTGGAAAAAATATCAGTGGATTCAATAATACTTTTTCTCTTTTTTTTTTTATTTTTAAATGCAGCATTATGACAGTATTAAATTTTCAGGATGCTTTGAATGTTTGATCTGAAAATGAGGAAAACTCATAGGCTTTGGAATGAAAGTAACTGATACTGGAAGGGAAAGGAAAAACAAATACTGCAGAAATTTTGTAAAATATTGTAGATGAAATATATATGTGAGTTACAAGTAGGACTAGAGCTATGTTGGGATTTGAGCCTTTCATTTCTAATGTATCAATTCTTTCTTCTTTTGAAACGTACAGAGAAAGTGCTAAGGTAGCCACCTTCCTCCACAATCTATTATTTGAAAATAGGCAATTAGGAGAGCAAATAATTTAATATTAGTTGACAGATCATTAGCCTGTAAGACAAAAAGTAAGAAAAGACAGGAGCCTAAGGAAGCAGTAATTATATTTGGAGTTGAGGGGGGAGAAAAAATGGTCTTAATTGTGAAGCATGATAATATCTACAGGTTAGGCATAAGAAAGCAGTAAATTGTTGGTACACAGAAAATTAGGATTATGCCTCTTTGCTGACACTGAATCAGCCTGAATCTGAACACTAACTGGCACCTGTAGGCTGATCTCTGTACTGTTCCTTCATGACCTGGACCTGTCCCAGGGGATGGTAGTGCYGAGTTCCTGGGTGAATGACTAGCTGTCATGGGCACATTTGGGCATCATTTCCCAGAGAGCTGGGTCTTCATTAGGGTTGGGCTTTGAATGGTGGAAAATAGACTCAGCTCCTGGTAAAGATAAACTAGCTGGACTATTTCATATGCTAGAATTGGGTTTATATGTCCTCCCATTTCAGAAGAGAGGAACTGGGGGGATGTGTTGCAATGAGCAGCTACAGACTGGAGCCTGGTATTGAAATGGGAATTTCATGAGACTGAAAGAGTAAGCTAGACAGCCCCATGAGTAGCTTTTTAAAATAGAGATAGATTTTCTTTTAAAGAGTGATTAAGCCTGGGTTGTTACTTCGTCCCAAACCTACATTCAAACTTCTTGGCTTTCTAAATCACACAATTTAATGGGGCAAATCTTATTACAGATCTTTCATAATGAAGGAGAGGTATAAGAAACACCCTGTATTGAAAACTGCTGCCAGATCTGTGCRTGGTGATATAGTCACCACCTGTGAGCAAAACATTCCAGTAGGGAACAGCAGTACCAGCAATGGGAGAGGGATGTCCTAGGACAGGGTAGAACACCTTTACAGAAAGGAAGGGGTTATATATATTTCTTTCAGGAATCATAATATGATAACAGAAAAGACTGGTCTGGAACTAACCTTTCACTTTAAGCAAATCAGTATCATGTGTTCTACTGTTAATTTTAGGTGAGTTAATGGAGGGTATGATAAATCCCCAGATAAACAGTCACTACCTGAAATGCAATTTACTAAGTATTACATTGGGGTTTTGGATGGCTGTTTAATTATAATTATCTATATTATAATTTTTCAAAGCATTTTTTCCACTTTTAGTTGTTGTTTTTTTTTTTTTAAGGAAAAAGAAAAGAACTTTTTAATTAAATTAAAATTGAAAAGAGTTTTTTCTTCTCTTTTCAGTGTTCTTTCAGAATGCTTACCTTTTGTTCAATTTTCTTCTCTTCTCTCTCAGTACTAAAGGTTGTCTTTAATTAATTTCCATTTCTTCATGGTATATTATTAGGAAGTAGAATCTGTAGTGGAGATTAAAACAAATGTGAAGTTTTTTGTATTCCCTGAGAAACCTGGGTTCTGAATAGCTTAGAATAACATGCAGTTCATGAATATTATCTAATTATGTGCTGGTTTTTTTTTTAACAAATTCCTAGGAGAATAAAATCAATGCTCTCTTTCTTTAAAGTCCCCATTCTGTAAAGACATTTGCATAACAGTTTAGTAGCTGTTCAAARTTTATGAACTATATACCCTTCTCTGTTTGAAGTGCATTTTAGAAAGGCAATTTAAGATATCTTTTAAATTGCCAGTGAGATATCTAGTCATATAAAATGATTCCATAGGACACAGTTTAGTACAAACCTTAAAAATTATAGCACACATCCTTCATTTAAAAGTAAGGGTATGGAATTTCAATGACATGCTCAGATGACTTTGAATTGAAAAATGGAGGAAAATAATAAACAGAGTTATGGAGGAAAGACATCTTTCTTGCAGGAGAACAAGTGAAACAAACTTTATTAAATTTTGGAGGGAGTCTGTCCCTCTAAAATTGGAATATATTGTAAATATAAGACAGCACTTGTGAAAAAAATATATATTGTAAGTCAAATGACAAGTGCTTAGCTGACAAAGCTGGGAGCCCTCAGCAACAGTATTCCATCTGGTTATTCTGAGTTTTTCCCTTTGTTTTATTTTCTCTGTGTATACCTTTATGATTGCTGGAATCTGGGACTTCTCTGATACAATTATGTGATTATCCTGATCTGTTTTACAGCCCCTTCAATTCTCTGTTCTGTTTCTATCCAATGATTCTAACTTTAAAGTCCAGGAGCATATGGGATACCAGATATGGGTATATCCATCTTGTCAGAGGAATGATGCATTGCTGTATAGTAATTGATATTTTTAAAGAGTGTTGTCCTTGCATATTTCAAAATCTGCTTTCTTTCACTAGTACAGGAAAGCAGAGTAGAGGAGTGAACTTATAACACTGGTTTTAGAGGAAATGAGATAATCTAAATACATAGGTAAAGCAAAAGTKTCCCTTAGAATTTAATTTGAAATCAAAGTTTTCAAACACAACTACCTTGACTTATGCTGTTTCTTGATGAAGTGCTGCTTCTGGGCACATGTACAAACACATTAATGCATACAAAAATAGCATAAAAAGTAAAATCCTACAAGTTCAATTTTTATGTGTTTCTGTTGGCCAGATTTTCTTCATTATTTTGTGTTTTCTCAGCTACRAACTACAGGTTCTGAGAATTTCAGAAGTTCAGGGTACCCTACAGATATGAACTGTAGCCACAAAATGGAACTGGTTTGGGATGGCTGAAATTTTCTAGTGAATGAAGATGAACAGGGCTGCTCTGTACTTTTTAGTTTCAATTAAGGACAATCAAAGCTTCCTTGCCTGTTAATTTGTGAGATATAGAATTGCCTTTTTTTTTTTAAGAAATCTTTAAAAATTTTTAAGYTTACCAGTGTTGTCTGGTAAATCAGACAACACTGAAAAAAACTGTCTCAGCTCTGAAAGTTCTTGAGCTAATCTAAATGATGACTACTAATCACTATTTTTGTATTTATAAAACAAGTATTTCAGGCCACAGAGATTTACTCCTTGTGCCAGTCATGAGCCCAATAGCTCATGCTTGACTTGAGAGGTTTTGAATGGTACTAAAATTTGTTGTGGCTGGTTCTGACTGGCTCAGGCCAAATGCCCATAAGGCTGCAATTCTCTTCAGTTCACCACATTTTTCTTTGTCATACAGAATAAGCAATTTCTTGTGTTTTAAACATAGATTCATGTAAGAACTTTAAAAAACTTGAAGTTAATTAATGGTTATTGTGAATGTCATTCATAAAGACATATTGTGTTAAAAGTAGCTTCCAGTAGCTTCACTGGTTTCTCTCCATCATGTCARAGAATAGTATGGGTTGTTAACTAGTGCCAACATTTCATCAGAAACTTTTGTAGTTTTCTGGAAGCCCTGACTTCTGGAGGGAAGACCCTAATTTTTTATTAGAAAAAGAGAAGAATATGTTTTAGATCTTTTGGTTCATCTCTTTTGCATGGAAAAGCCTGAAAGTATAAGCTTTATTCCTCCCTAGTGCCTGGACAATACAATAAAAAGGGATCTATCAGAAGAAAAATCTTTTTTAAAAGGCATTTGAGGAAAGGGATTGTTTCAGGAGGGGTAAAGGCTGACTAATGAATTTATAAGACCAGGAATTGACAAGACTGTGTGCTGGAACTGAACTTGTGCAACTGGAGGCACAAGAAATGACTTCTCCCTTTTATCTTGCCTGTGCCAGCTAACAGTTTAATCTTCTCTGTTTGCTGTGAAGGTCAGATGCTTTTCTTGGTCAGAAAGCTCCTGTGCTTGCGAGACAATTAYTCTCATCTTCCCACTCTTTCTGTGTTATAAATTGAGATAACCTTTCAGATATTAAATAGATTATGAATAATTTGGTGCTCAGCAGTGTGGTCTTCTGATCACTCAGTCATGAGTCCACCTTTCCTCTGGAGATCACCTTAACAAAAGAAGGTGTCATACAAACAATAGTCTGGTGTTGCACTTTAATCATTCACTTATGCAAAATTTCTTTATTTGATTTTCAAAGAAAATTCAAGATGTGAGGTTCGCAGGGGTCCCAGCTGATTCAGGGTGACTATTGTGTAAAACATTCTTGAGCAAAACCATGGCCTCTTCTGATTCTTTTGTCTTTTATATCAGTGTGTAAATCTTGGGCAGGTGTGCATGAGACTGGGAGAGATGGGATCTGGATGTTTAAGGCCAGGTTGGATGGGGCTCTGAGCAACCTGGTCTGTCACATTCACATTTTCTGGAAAAATCCCTTCACCCAGGATTTTCCTCCTGGGAAGCTGAGAAGCCTCAGAGAAAAGTGAAAACAATAATTTTCTCATTTGCTTCTCCTGTGTTTTGCTCATGTGGAATGTGTTTGGAGATTACCCACAGGTGATTGTTTCATTGGATTCTGGTGTGAGTTGTTTTAACTCTTTGGCCAATCAGGGCCAAGCTGTTTTGGGACCCTGGAGAGAGTCACGAGTTTTCATTATCTTTTTAGTGTTCTGTAAGTATCCTTTCTGTATTCTTTAGGATAGTTTAGTTTAGTATTCTTTAATATAATATAGTATCATAAAATAATAAATTAGCCTTCTGATAACATGGAGTCAGATTCATCATTCCTTCCTTCATCAGGGCACCCTGCAAATACAATACTGGTCCAGCTGAAGGTCCTGGAAAGAGATGGTCTTCAAGGTCCTTTTCCAACTTGAACCATTCTAGGATTCTATGGTGTGTTTCACTGTAGTCCAGATGTTGGCTTAATACTAAGACATGTGTGCCAATGTGGTAGATGAGGCTGTTCTTTGTCTCTGTCTCCTTTGCAAAGAGCCTGAAGGGCTGCTCTCATACCCTTCCCAAGCTGCCTTCACTACTCCCTGGTCCCCAGTGTAGAACAGCTGCTAACACTGACTTGCACAGGTATGGGCTTGTGAAGGGAAKTGCAGGCCTCCTTTGTACCCTGTCACCCTCCTTGCTGGGTTYGGTGCTTTAAAGGTAGGCCCATCAGTATTCATTCACTGGCCTGCCCTTTCTGCATCCCTTTTGTTTGCTTTTTTAAGGGTATCAGCTTGTGTGAGAAGAGAAATGGACAATTGGCCCCATGAGAATCACTGCATAAATTGGCACTGTATTGTTTTCTTGTTTGTGCTCAGCTAAACTTTGATTTCTGTCATTTTTATTACTCAAGTTGTATGAATAAAATCTGACAGTGTAATGGAACATTCAAGACACAGTGTCCTTTGACACCTGCCTGAATTCACCCATTCATTAAATAAGCAATCAAAAAATGCATGCCAGTCCAAAATTAAATTGACATGAGTCAGAGACTGAAATATTATAGTTTATGATTTAAACATTTTCATGAAAGACTTTTGCCTAGCAAAGACTGTATTACAAAAGCTRCAGAGARGACCACCACACCCTGAATAGGCTTTCTAACTGAGGCCCTGGACTGCTTGCTGATGGAGAGAAGATAAAGTAAACTCAGATCTGAGGAGAAAAGAGTGCATTTACACAGGGATCAAGCTTAGCATCTTCAGGGTAGAGACGAAAGCCCCGAGGCTATCAGCTGCCAGGTTTGCACAGACCCTCACACCAAAGGGTGGGTAGGGGGGGAGAGAGGCTTTGGGAGTGTGTTGGAAAAGCCTCTGGTYAGAGGTGCAATGAACACCCATTCTCTGCTGTGCGCAGCAGCTCAGATGTGGAGCTCTGGGGAAAAGCTTATCCACAACAGAAGGTGTGTCATGGCCCATCAAAGTCCCTCCCAGGGGATCCCCAGATSCTGTGGCAGAGCATTGCACATGCTGCCATGCATCCACATTGTTGCAAGGGACAGTGTCAAACTGTTCCCCTTCAAGGGAAGCACCTGCCCAAAAAAATATGTGGATCCACTGGATTCTACTCTTCTTCGTGGTGCAGCATGGCATTGTGATGGGGGACCCTCATCACCAAGAAGACTAGATGGAGGGGAGCGACGAGCGTTGCTAGGACACCTGGAAGGGTGATATGCTTCCACCTAACCCGTGTCACTCTCTCCCTGTCCCCTCAGCCCCCATGCACTTTCCCTTTCCCTTTCCCTTTCCCTTTCCCTTTCCCTTTCCCTTTCCCTTTCCCTTTCCCTTTCCCTTTTCCCTTTTCCCTTTTCCCTTTTCCTTTCCCTTTCCCCACTAAGGAGGGCAGGAGACTCCCTTGGAATGGAGAATATGACCCCCTTCCCTCTGAATTATTATAACTTTGAAATTAAGGGGCTTTCAGGCAAAGGTATGAGAAAAAGAATAACAGTTGTTTACAGGTATATGTATGCATAACAAGGCAACAAACAACCACAATGGTAACAAGAACAGAAACCCCGGGAACAGTCTCTTCCCTCTCCTTGGGCGCTTTCCCCTCCGGTGCAGTTCCGGGCACGGCCAGCAGGGGCGCTGCTGGCTCCCGGCCGGGCAGGGCGGGTGCGATGATTCCCCCGCGCCTGCAGGGGGCGCTGTGGCGCCAGCTCGGCTGCCTCTGCACGCGGCCATGGCGGCTGGGGCGGCGGCAGGGAGGGAGGAGAGAAGGGGCTTTCCTTGGCAAAGCCGCGGGAAGGAGCCGGTCTCAGTGCCCCTCTGGGTCTGTCATGGGCTACAGCAGGAACCTCAGAGCACCAGGCAGGAACAGCAGAGGCAAGCACGCCTGAGGCAGCAAATAAAGAGTAGCAAAAACTCTGGAGCTGCCGGAATAATGAGGTGTCCAGTCGGCCATGGGATGTTGGGTTGAAGTGTAGCAAAAAGCCCAAAGCAGCACCAGAAAACAGCAGGGCTAGGCAGTTCAGATGGGCTGCCACAGACCGCTGCTGCACGCAGCATGGAGATTCTCCCTCTAGGAATGGGGAGAGGGTTGGGATCCTGGGTTTTCGGCTGAGGCACCCAAGCAGTTGCTGAGGGTCCTTCTCAGYGTGTGGGGGATGAGCCCAGCCCTCACTCCCCAGCCAAAATCTCGTGGTGTTTCTGCCTTTCCCWAGAGAAATCCCCACAACTAAGAGACTGCAGCCAGCTGCATCCCTCCCCGTACCTTGGCAGGGGCACTGTGGTGCCAGCTCGGCCACCTCTCCACATGGATGATGGCGGACACAGCCAGGGGAAAGAGATGGAGGAGGGGTTCCTTTAAAAACCCCCAAGGGCAGCCAATCCCGGTGTCCCTTCTAGATTGCAAAAGTGAGATAAACAGGGCCAGGAGACCAGCTCCTTTAAAAAGGCCCTTATTAAAGACAGCCTGGGTAGAGAACCCAAGGGGTCATGTACACTGCTGCTGCTCCCACAGGACGACCCTGAAGAGGAAGAGGAGTGCAGCTTTGTCTTTTGGCAGAGCTGAGGCTGCTGTCCTCACCATAGTCCTTAAAAAGACAATGTTGGCTCATAGCTTAGGGGTATCCTCTGAGGCAAAGTGGAAATTTTCCAAGGTAGAAATCCATTCTGATTTAGGTGAAATGTACATTTTTGAGTTGAGTCTGTGGTTAGAAAACATAGCTATTTAGCCTGACTGCAAAACCTAGGCTCAGAGAAAGTGCTTCAGTGRAGGACAGAGATAAGGGRGGGAGACAGAGGGTGATAGAGAGAGACAGAGAGACTGCTGTGAGGGCAGGTCGACCTGACCTAAGAATTCTTTCTGATAAAGAAGAACTAGTTGCAAATGTCACGCAAAATTCGTAAAAATGAATATATATAAACCTATTGTGAAATTGTATGCRTATGTATCTGAGAGGGGGATAAAAAGGGACCTGAAGTTCCCAGAAGTACGCATGTCATTTTAGGAGAATGATTCCCACATGCGTCCAGCGCTGTAATAAACATACCGGCTTTACAACTTTCACAAAAGTTGTGGAGTTTTGATTATCTCTGCAAAACACCTCCAAGATGGGTACTATTAAATTATGGTGGCAGGACGGAATCCGGCTCTGGTCAAGGGTGGGCRATTTAGTGTGGTTCTGCTGGGTTAAAGTCATAGTTTATGTGCTGGTTTGTTGTTTTTGRGAGGGTTCATATAGCTCCCCCAGCCTCTCATTTAAATTCAGTCCGGGTGCAAGTCCTCCTGGGAGCAGGGGAGCAGGGGAAGTGGTTCCCGATGGGAAGGGATACAAATCCGGGGTGAARCAAAAAGGGGTATAAATACAGAGTATGATGGAGAGACAYACAAATACAGGGTAAAATAGTAACACTTAACAGCAGCAACTAAAGGCAAGTCCTAGAACTCTAACATTCAATGTTTAATAACAGACCAACACTTTAAATTAACACCCTATCAACTGCATTAACATCAACTAGCAATTGAGAGCTCTGAAAAGGAGCTCTCATCTCCAGGGTTTCATTTCTCACAAAAGGAGCTGTAGCAGGAACCTTAGGAGAAGCAAATGGAAGGGCAGGGCCTCCAGTGAAAAGCTACAGTATAGCACAAACCCGGAGCAAGGGGCAGAGGTATGGCAGGGGATTTCTTACTTCCTCAGAGAAAGAGAAAACACAATTCTTATCACTTGCTGYGCCTGTGTTGTACCAAAGTAGAATGCAATATAGAAATTGTTTATCCAAAGTAAAGATATTTTGTTTCCTTAGCCTATTAAGGCCAAGAGTGTGTGTGTGCGTGGACTGTCAAGTGACAGTCACAAGATTCAGTGCAAAGTGTGTAAAGTTGTGCGCAAAATTAAGTGCTTAGCAGATTCAGTTTTAGATGTATAAAATAATATAGTGTAATAAAGTAATTAATTAGCCTTCTAATATCTATAGAATCAAATGCATCATTCTCTCCCCTTCATCAGAGTCACCTTTAATTTACAATAGATGGGATAAAACATCCCCAAGACATTTCTCTCTACCTCTTTTGCTATTAAATAAAATATATAAATATATTTTTTTGGCACCAGCATCTAACCTTGTTTGGTTTTAACCACATTTTTTAGGTATATTTTGAACCTTCAAAGTTCTTTCCATTTTATTCACAGAGACCTAATTTTCTTTGCTCTTCTTTGCTCTGGTTTAAACCAGGTCATGACAAAATCTTTGTAGAACCTTTGTTGCTCTATTGCCTGTTTCTGTGCTTTTCAAGAAGTCTTTAGGTCACAGGAAAACCCCTTTTACCTCTCCTCAGCTTGGCCTCCTTGTTGCTGTGGATTTGTAAACCCAAGGTAGTTGGAGCTCATACACACCAAGTCTAGCAAAATTCATTGCCTTTGTACTCTTGTTTGTTCTCAATGACATGGCTCTGATATAGAGATTAAATATCTGTATGGTTAAAAAGACGYTCAGCTTTATATAAAACTCTTCATTGTTCTTAAAGGGTGATGGATTAATGTCCATGGGCTCCTTGGCTGGAACCATCACTTCCTTCAGCTTTTCTCCTCAGATATTGCACTGTCAGAAGAGGGGGTGCAGTAGGAACATCACTGATAGAGAATGCTTAGTCCAGAAAATTACCATGCAGTGGATTTGTCTATGTATAAAGCCAATGAGGTTCCAAAGGTCTAGGGATATTGCTAGAAATTGATTGGTCTGAGTATGAGCATCTCACCTGCCTCTGTTCTATAGTCTTTGTGCTTTTGAGGAAAATGTTTGGCATTTCAAAGAAAGAGGTAATACAAAATGCAGGAAAGCTTCTTCAGCATGTTGACATGGCAGACAAAGCAACACAATTGATTTGTGCATATTGTCATATTCRTGTTAATTTTTTATCAGTTTTGAAGTGGTTATGTCCTTAAAGTAAGTATAATTACTTCTAATATGTTTAATTTTTTAAAAAATGTYTTATTTCTCCCTTCACCTTTCATGCTTGCACCTCAGACACATTGCAAGGAAGAAACTTGGTTTGTTCTTCAATTATCAACAATTCATCGTCAATTACAGCAGAATGGSCTTCTGACCTAATGCATCTTTTATGATAGCTCTTAATGAAGTAGATTACAGCTATTTTTGGTAAGCCACACCTAAAGTCCCATTAAATCTTTATTTCAGTAGCCTACAATGTAGATCAACTGAAATCACAAGATTTGGGTCAGAATTAGACAGAATATTAGGAAATGGAAACTTTTGTTATCTCCCTCAGTACTACAGATACRCTGCTGAGGCTGCTTTTCCTACCTACCTACCTAATTCACCAAAGGCAGTTCTGAAATAACTCTAATTGTTTTTGTATTTGAAGACAGTGATTTAAAGCCTSTTTGTGAGTATATTTTTGTTAAGCAGGCAAAAGACACCAGAAACTGCTTTTTATTTTGCAAGGGTAGGAGATGGGGTTRTTTAGCAATAAAGATTACCTGCACACTGTCTCTGTCTTAGGTGGCTGTACCTCATGGGAATTCACTGAAGTTATTCCTGATTTACAATACTGTAAGGGAAGGGTCAGAGAATAGTTAGCTTTAAGAAAATGGAACRGGTTTGCAATTTCCTAAGACCTGGCATTCCTAGAACCTTAAATTTATGTGTGTTTTGTAGGAAGGCGTTTTCTTGGTCAGAATACTGCTGATGGAATTTGTATTAGAAATCAGGAATCCACACCATTCAAATGGTAAACCTCCAAGTCTCTGCTGAAGTGCAGTTCTGCCTGGAGATTACAGTTTTTCTTCTAGCCTGCACTGCTTGCTTTAGGAGCTTTTGTATTTCCACTACCAAGGCTTCCACATCAGTGTTCAAAGAAAGGAAACCAAGCGCTACAGCTAACAGCCAAACTAGACACAAAGTTGTTATGTGCCAAGATTGCTTATGAGAATGAAATTGTACTTGTTTTTACAGGAATCAATTCTTTGTAGGTCTGGAAATGGTGGGATGTAGTCTTTTCTCAGCTACCACTGAAGTTTATCTTGTCAGTGCACATGAGCATCCTTCAGGAATGAATATTTTCCTGCATGAATATTTTTGGTAGTAAACATACATGTATCTCATGCAGTTAGACCAAAGACTGAATCAGGCTGGAAAAAGGGCTTGGGAATACTGCATGAGATAGATGGCACCATATGCTGACCTGCCACTGCTTGTGCTGTTGCCACAGACAGGGAATCCTCTACTCCAGATTGGCCTGAGCAACACAGATCAGGTGCTCCCCTTTCTTTTCTCTTTTCYTTTTTCTCTTGTTGTCTGTTTTGTTGGGGGCCCTTAAGGAAAGTCACCTGACAAGAGTATCAAAGCACTTCCTTCTGTTAATAACAAAGTAAGAACATCAGTAGATTTGTATTTTCTACCTCTGAGAGAAATAAATAGGGAGCAGAAGTTACTAACCACTTGGAAGGATGCTTAGTTAACAAAATTACGGGTTTTTTTTAGAAAATAATTTCTCTGATTATCAGCTGGTCATTTCTTGCATGACTCCTGTAACCTACTGGTCATCTTGGTTTGTTTTTYCTACATTACTTGTGCACAAACTGCTCTTCTCTTGCATTATTCATGGAAACCTTTTCCCTCTATGCTATCTTGTTAGCCAGCCATTGTTTTTACCTCCTGGTCTGGGTTATACAGGAAGAAAATGTCAGCGGGCAAACTTGTATCTTGTTTGGTGCCCCTTCAAGAATGCTGCTGTTGTTTTGGGACTTGTTTTTTTTTCTATCTGTGGTAATTTATAGCAGCTGCTGCCCTTGAAAGTGGAGAGCACAAAGGTGAGCAGATAATAATGGCTAAAGGCAGATCCCTGGAATGTTGAGCTTTGGCATAGTGCTGTGGTTTACATCAGAATTACAAACAAGGCTAGTCCATGATATAAGAGAAACAGCGGGAGTAGGATTCCATAACCAGTCAACTAACTAGCACAAACCCCTGCTTGATCCAAGAAGAGATCAGAGAAATGTAAACACAAAAGCTTTCTTTGGAGAAATGTTTGAGGATGACAGCCAGAAATTTTCTTGTGCCATTGCATCTAAGCATAGCTTGTTGTGGTTTGCTTTTATTTTCCTTAGGAAGTGGATGGCTACCTGATTCAACAGCGTTTTTTGAAAGGTAGCTGTTAACCTGCTGAGAATTCCAGATCAGAATAATAATTGGAGGATTATCCTGGCTGGGCTGGGTGATATTCCTTCCCTAATGCTTCCCCTGAGCTTTGTTTGAAGCCTTTTGTGAGTCTTTTTCTTAGATGGAAAAAGGGAAAGAAGTACTTGTTTTCCTCTTCTAGMAATCCCTAGATACGAGAAGGATTATGGATATTGAATGTTGTCTTTGGACATATTTTCACTCATTTACTGTTGCCACTTTCCAGTAAACACTTAATTATTGTGTTTATTATTATTATTAACTTATTGAAAGCTCTGGCATGTGATCATTAGAGGTGGCAATAAATATTTGGAACTTAATATTGAGCGGTCTAAAGGAAGACAGTGTTTCTYGTTGACTCAGACTGGTCAACAAGAAGTGGTCTCAGACTTTTGATGTCTGCTCATCTTTCCAATGAAATCTGATGATCTTAGTGTAACTGAAATGCCAAGAGTGTTTGGAAAGTGAGAATTAAAAGAGGAACTGAGTTATTTGCTAGTAGATATGGTAGAGAAGGAAAAGAATAATATTGCAGAAAAACAACAGATACTGTCTTGTATAGGGAATCTAAGATCAATATCACTAACTTTTTAGAAGGATCCGAGTTGCTTTTAAGATATGTTATAAATAATTTTGTCCTTAGTATTGGGCTYGCGTAGAAACAGAACAGGAATTCTTTAAGGAGCAGAATTTGAGTTCAATGTGCTCAGGTTTTTGTTACCTATGTATCAGTTCCGCATACTTCAATATCCTACTGGTGTTTGGTTTTTCCCCACTAAAACAATTTTCCTCCTTTTTTGGAGGGGGGATGGCTGTGTTTTCTAGGGTTACTTTTTTGGCTGTTGTTCAGATAGATACCAGTAAAGAACAGCATCTTGCCTTCAGAATATTCCTTTTAGAGCCCAGCAGGGATACAGCATCTGGGATAGCTAYAAAACTATTTTTTCAGTTTGATTCATACTGAGACAGAGGTGGGTCTTGAGTTTTTTTATAGGTACCAAGACCAGAACTCTTGCCACCTCCTTGTGCCTGGGAGTAGAAATTCTGGCCAAATGTCTCCAGCTCACCCATTTAAAAGCACAGGGAGTTTTCAGGCAGGATGGAAGTGGAGAAGTTGTTGTTTGTTCCATATCAATCTGGTTCAGGTGTTGAAAAGTTTTACAAGACAGTCTAACTCAGTGTGGTTTCCCAAGATCTACCAATGTCAGAGGACTGTAGTGGGTTGACTTTGGCTGGAAACCAGGTCCCCTCCATGACTCGAGAGAGGAGAGAAAATATAATAAAGGATTAATGAGCTAAGGACCAGGAGAAATCAATCACTGATTACTGTGACAGGCAACACAGACTTGACTTGGRTAAATTAGTTGCATTTATTACCAAGCAAATCAGAGCAGGATAATAAGAAATAAATTCTTCTAACATCCTCCACCCAACTCYCCTTTCTGCCCACACTCTACCTCTTCCCCTACAAGCTGGGCAGGGAGACAAGGAGTGGGGGTTATGGTCTGTCCATCATACACTCTTCCTGCTGCTGCTCAGGGAGCGGAGTCCTTGCCCTGGGTCCCTCCAATCAATAAATGTTCTTCATGAACCTCTCCAAAGTGAGTTCTTCCCATGGGCTATAGCTCTTCACTAACTGCTCCAATGTGGGTCACTCTTCCATGGGGTGATGTCCTTCAGGAACTCAGCATGGGTCCCCCACAGAGTCACAAGTTCCACCAGGAAATCTGCTCTAATGTGGGCTTCTGTCTCCATGGGCCCATAGGTCCCTGCCAGAAACCTGCTCCAACGCAGGCTTTACTCCCCATGGGGTAACCAGCATCCTTTGGTCATCCACCTGCCTCAGCCTGGTCTCCTCCACAGGCTGCAGGTGGATCTCTGCATCCCCATGGACCTCCATGGGCTGCAGGGGCACAGCTGCTTCACCATGGCTGCACCACAGGGGAGAATCAGCTCTGGTGCCTGGAGAACCTCCTACCCCTCCTTCTGCACTGACCTTGGTGTTTGCAGAGCTGTTCATCTCATATCTTCTTACTCCTCTCTCCTCTGTGCAATAATTATTTTACCTCCTTCTTACAAATGTTATTCCAGAGACACTACCACCATCTCTGATGGGCTTTGCTTTGTCCAGTGGTGGGTTCATCCTGGAGTCAGCTGGCGCTGGTTCTGTCAGACATGGGGAAAGCCTCTGCAGCTTCTCACAGAAAACCACCCCTGTAGCCCCCTTGCTTCCAAAACCTGGCCAAAACCCAACACAGGTGTTCTGAGAAGAGTTGCAAAACTCCCTCTGGAAAACTTTTACAGAGTTGAAGCACAGCTTCTTTAGCTGTTTTCTGTACATTACTGTTAATTTGCTATATTTTCACATTGATGTTGGATCTATTTAGGATTTATAAGGACACTGTTAGATCCACATTCCCTAACCTTTGTGTTTTTAGTTTGTCATTAGATTTTAATGTAAAGCATCCTGAGTGCCGATTTAATTACATTGTATTACTGGCTAGTGTTCTGGCAGTATCTTTTCTCTGACTGTCCAGACTGGCTTCTGAAGGGAGCTACTTACAAAAGTATAGTCCCTAGGGCAATGAATAGAAAAGAAAGACTAAAAGAAGACTCTGTGGTGAAGGAGGAGTTAGTAGTCAATACAAGTAGAGGAAACTTYGCATCTTATCATGCAAATTTTGCCCAAGTTCTTGCATGCATAAAAAAGACCTCAGGCACATACTCACATATGCAAATTGAAAAACAAACCCCTTACTGGAGCAGTTATTTTAAATAGCCTCATAACAATTTAAACTGTGAATTTATAGTTGAAATATTATGCAAAAATATCTTATCTAGAAGATGCTTATTGGACCTCTAGGTGATATGTGGATATCAATTAGTAAGCATTACATTTATTATTTCTGATTAGCCTTAGAAACCCACCAAAACACTGAATTACAGCATAAAATGTTTAGCACATGTTTAGGGCTGAGTTTGTGCTTAAAGGAAGGACTCAGTATCTTTCTAGAGCTTAAATCTCCCTGCACTTGTGAATTCTCCCCCAAGCTGCTGACCTATTTGAAGCCTGGGGGAAATCTGCAGGTAGATGGAGAGAGCCAAACCACCCCCCCTGCTGGGACTTGCTTCCAGGATGAACCATTCTGCTCTTTAGCTGTCAGCCCAGGCTTTGTAAGGAATGCAGAGGTGAAGTAACATCACACGGCCAGAGCTGTTACTGCCTAGATGGGCTCCATACCAACTTGGTCAACTAACTTTGATGTCAGGTTACTTTAATATGCTGAAATAGGATGAGTTAGGAGTTGATTCATGAGTGGATCAGACATCTCTGCCTTGGGGGTGGAAACATCTCTTAGGCAGGTGGGGGAGGAAGGCAGGGAGTGGCAGCAGCTTCAGCTGCCTGATTTTCCTCTGCTCCTGCATGTCTGCCAGAGCCCTGTGGTCACAGGTTACCCCTCATTAAAATGTCCTTCCTGGACTGAGAGTTGCTGCTCGTTGTTCTCAGTRAGACTGAGGTTTACAGGATCAAAAGTTCTAGCTTTGCCTGACATATGGCCAYGGGTTATATTTGCCTACTGCAAAAGCAAACTCTTCCTACCAGATGAGCCTGAGCTGTGCAATGCTTTCTCCAGCCCTCAGCATATGGAGAGGGAGGGCTGCAGTTTGAAACTCCTTTCCTTCCTGCTTTTTCAGTTTTTTTGACATCTTCCCCACCTTACTGGGTTGGCACTGCAGTTTTCTAATGTGGTTCAGGAAATCTTTTCCCTGTTCATATCTTAAAGACAGTGCTCATTCAGCTGCATGCACCAGTGAGCCTTCCAATTGCTACAAGGTTGGCCTGGTCACCCAGCTTTAGGGTATCCCAATTGTTCTCCATTTAAGGTTCAGCTGTCATGGACAAAAATTTACAGTCAGTCCTGGACACTGTCTGCAAAATAGTTAACTTAAAAAAATTAGTTGTAATTTGAGTTTGTTTGGTGCCTTGCTTTTATCTGTAGGAGTCTCTATGTTGCTACATTAAAGATGATAAATTAATGATTTCCTGATATCTTGCAGATTACAGGCTGAGGAATCCTGATCATCTGAAAAGTCTTGCCAGCATCTGAGAAATTTCAGTCACAGCCAAGGTCTTCATTGGTAAAGAAGAAGTTGCTAACATTTGTTAATTATGCTTGTATTTTTCTTGATCAACTTCTCAAGTTCAATTAAGATAGAAATTGATTTGCTTAATGAAATTTATCTGTTTGCATAACTCAGGATTTTATCTAAGATACATCTAGACTACATACTGGGTTCAACTATGGTGTGTGCAGGTGTTTTATGTACAGAAATGGGATTTCAGGAGTAAAGGATCACTTGGAATGCAGAACGCAGAACTGGAAGAGGRTATGCACTCCTGCCAAGCCTGGTAATACAGATGTAGCTCAGACTTCTTCTGTTTCTGCTTATGATGACAAAATAAATAGTAAATAGTATTGCCTTTCTTCCTGATATGAAATCCATTAAAAAGAAAGACACTTGTTCTTTTCTTTTATGCTGAAGAAGCTACTTGTATTGGAAGTGGAACTGAAAGAATCTAGCTRTAGGTTGTTATGGAAGAACACGCTCAGCAAACATAAATAATGAGGAAGAACATCAGAAAATAGAGGAGATATGGTAAATGGGACAAGCCATATTGTGAAATGTTTTATGCAAAATCTTACTCTGTCAAAAGCCCCATGCTTTCCTTACAGGTAATTAATATCCTGATATTTTAAAGTTATAAGATTATTATTCTTTTAAGATGCCAAATCAGAGATATACTTCAGCAGAGGTATATCTGATGTATACCTTCACTCATTTTTAGTCTGCTCAGGATGAGAAAAGTARAAGTTCAAGACTAGATTCAAATTAGTTGCATATTACACTTGCATGATAGGAATAATCTGTGCTAATTCTCTGAAATAAATGTTCCACTTCTCATTTCATTTGCTCACTTTCTTTTGCAGAACCTCTAAATGAATAAGGGATTGTTTGTTGTCAGTTAATTGAAACTATCAACTAGATTATTTCTTTATCCCAAATTTATTGAATCACTTGGCTTCTAGTGTAAGAAAGATTTGATGAGGTTAATGTAGCACAGGAAAATATCAATTTAATTTTTTGGTTTGTGCCACATTTTATTTTAGTTATTATTCATTATTAATATTTATTATTTAGTTCTAATTTTTTATTTAGTAGAAAAGTTATGAATAAAGCTCATCAGGTCTGTCTGAAGTGAATGCTAGACAGTGAATTTGTCAGGTGTGGCACTGGGCGTGTTCTTCCTTCTTCCGCTGCTATCCTCACCCACATCCTTCCAATTAAATTGTTCCATTTCAGATTATTTGATGACGATAGAACACCTGGTGTCTCCTGTGGGCTTGCATGGAGTCTAGGCTGGAAAAGGAACACAGCCACAAACAGACTTGGAGGGGGCTCCTAGCAGACTGCTACAAGACTCTTTCCCACATAACCTTTGCCACACAGCGTGCCCCAATGTGTCTAATTACACCATTCCAAGGGATTAAAACCCACAACAATGACCTACCTTGGAAGGAGAGTGGGGAAAAGGGAAGGCATTGCTATTCCAAAGTCCTGAAGTGCCTGGCTATTCTGACCCTTTTTCTTCTAGCCAGTCTTCCCCAACTACTGTTTTCATACATTCAGCTTTATAGCTTTTCAGCTTCCTCCATAAGAATTGTTACTGAGGGGCTGTAAGTAAATTTGCCGACCAAATGCTTTCACTATCACCTTTGAAGCTTTGTTATTTCTTGTGGTCCATCCTTTTCCTCATTCTGATCTCTTATTCTGAGTGTGTGCCTCAGGGAAGCATTACAATAACACTGAATTCTGCAGCTCCTGCCTCTCTTGCTCCAACAAGCACATACATGAGTGTGAGACCCAGGCAGTGCACATGGAGCCATCCAGCTTTGGGCTTTAAAATGAAAGAGTACAGGTTTAGATTAGATATTTGGAAAATATTTTCATGATGAGGGTTGTAAAACACTGGCACAGGCTGCCCAGGGAAGTTGTGGATGACTTATCCCTGGAAGTGTTCAAGGCCAGGTTGGATGGGGCATTGAGCAACCTGGTCTAGTGAAAGGTGTCCCAGCTCATTGCTGAGAAGCTGGGCTAGGTGACCTTTGAAACCTCCTTCTAACCCAAACTATTCTCTGATTCCAAGATAATTAAGCAGGGAGAATTTGGATTGTGTTTGTTTTCTTCAGGAAAGTTGTGAATGTAGTGCTTTCAAAATTCATGAAGGAACAAGATGATATCCTGTGCAGGCAGAACAGCAAACCTGTTCAGTCTGCTGTGGCATCTTGAGAAGAAAATGGGTATGCATATCTTTCTGCTGAGCACTTTGCATCAATAAATACTATAAGCTCTTGGCATTATTAATTGCCCTCACATTCTGTGAAGCAGAAAAACAGCCAAAGGTGAATAATCTTAATTCCCAGTCTCTTTATCTAATTTAAACAGTATTCAGTGACCTTTAGCCAGAGAATGATTTTTCAAAACCCTTTTCAAACTCTATTTTAACATGACATCCAGCCTTTCAGCTGTGCCTGAGATTTCGCCAAGCTTAGGGGAAGGTCAGGGCATTATATAAAACATACCAGCTTCATCTAGGCATGTTCCAATAMAGAAATAAAATAGATCAATAAAGCATGTTGAAGTCATTATAATACAGATTTTGGAAATTCCTGTTAGCTGAGCACTTGCGGGTATTAACTGAAAATGTGTTTTCTTTAAGGATGAGTGGCTGTAATATCTGCTGTCACTCAGTGACTGGGAGCTTTCTCTGCACGCAGATATCACGCCCAACTCAAAAATGTTTTGGCCAGGTGGCAGTCTTGATATACGACTTATCAAGGACACATTGGTAAGAGAAGAAGTATGTCAAAACTCYGATCATCCCTCAACTAAATTAACCCTGTTTTGGAATTTTGGAAATTTTTCACTCAGATGTTTGTACCTAGGTAGTCCTGATTAGGCAATGACTTTGTTTCTCTCTATTAAAAAAAAATGTTACATTTTTTGAACTCTGTTTGCTTGAAGGTGTTAATGGGGAATAAAAGATACATAAATAATAACGAAATCATCAAATTTGAGAATATGTAATCAGTGACCCAAACAGCAAAATTAATTGCTCTTAATAAAACCAAAGTCCTCTGTATTCCAGAGCAAGGGAATTTACCTAAGGCAAAGAAAAATCCATAAAGTGTTTAATGCTTGACTTGCTATGGCCTATTTCCTTTTATAATTATAAAAAATTTCCAATTGTCACCTGCTGTATTTTCTAGCTGCTCACCTTTTATAGATGGGATAAGTTTAGGAAATTAAGACAGAAGGAACTGAAAGAGATAAATATAAGTTTCCTGGGTTTGAATGGACCCTTTTATAAAATATGGTCCAAAAGTTGCACATATTGAACTACATCATAGGCTGATCATCCATATTTTGAAGAAATGGAAAAGAGCATATGAATATGGATACGAGTAATTGATTTACTTTTAAGAAAACTATTCTATCATGTATTGTTAATGTAAGAAAGAAAATTCCAAGTGTGAAACAGCTGCAATAAAATGATATTTCCTGTCTAAAAGAATTTTCAGGTTTTTAATGACCTTAATTTTTTATAGAAGATATTCTTTAAATTCCTCCCCCGTGATGCTTGCAGAAACAAACCAAATGAGTAATATCTGATTAATTCTAAATTAGATGAGATAAAGCTGTTATAGGACTATGCATTTATTTGTTTACAATGTTCCTAACCCAGAGTGTTTTGCTGAGCACTGACATGTTGGGTGCCTTGTGTTGTGGGGCAGGAGTTAGTTTGCTATAACTCTGATAATTATAAAGTCATGAGATCTATAAAGAAGTAAAATTACTGCTCCTGCCAGGTGAGGATTTTTTCCAGAACAAATGTTATACTTAGCTATGGTATTTAATAGGTGAAGGAGGGAAGCTTCCAGAAGGAACTGTGCAAGTCTGTAAGTGTGGTCATCCTCAGCTCTTCTGTGAGAGCAAAACAAACTAAGCAAAGGGAAGAAGTCAGCCAGTCCCACCTGAGCATGTGGGCTATAGGCAGGAACTTTAATGCATTTTTCTGTTCTCCAATTAATCCCATTATTMTCCCCCATTTCCCATTACTTCTTGAAATTTAATCTTTACACATAGGAGTAGTCAATCCTAAGGACACCTGAAGGGCCAGGCATTATATGATGTGTGCTGTCAGACCCTGATGAGGACGACTGTGTCCTTCCTCAGGACACAACAAGCATGTTCAGTCCTTGTCTTTTTGGTGATGTTCTGGGAACAAAATACATGACTTGTGTGTTTGAGTTGTGATGCCCAAGGATAAGCTTACAGGACTGACAGTTGTTATAGATGCAATGCTTTTTGCAAAGTGATCAAGACTTGCTTTGGAAACTACTGACATGAAGTTAATTTTCTGAGGAAAGTCTTGRCATAACTGCAAGAACCATGAACTTCTAAAGGGATTTTAACTGCCAATGAATTTGTTACAATTTGGAGACACCCCCAAAGTACATGCAGTTTGATTTCACATGAAGTTACATCCAAAATATATTCTTGGAAAATGGATACACCCTTAAGCAGTGGAAACAAATGCAGAGTACTGTTTATTGCTCACCAATTAAATTTTAACCTCAAATGTCAGGCACTTTTTGAAAAAAGAAAAAAATAAAGATCTTCAATAACAATCCTCAAGTAAGTATTTCTTAATAACTATTGATCCTACACGTACTACTGCCTAAAGGAGATAGAAATGAATCTCATAAATGTCAGAGAGAGAACATCAGAAAAACATTTTCTGTAGAAGTCACAGATTGTAAATATTTTCCTTTGAAATCACAACAAAACATAACAGCAGTTCCTCTCTCAAATGGTTAAGTAACSTTTTTTCATTTGAAAGATTTTAATTACATACTGTTAGGGAGTGATTTGTTACTTTTCAGTATTTGTTTATAGGGACCTTTATAGCAGGAAAGTTTGGAACTGTATTGTTTTTTGGTAGATTTTTTTATTCTTTACTGAAATCTTTAAATGTGAGGTCTTCTAACCTGTATTTTCATAAAAATGACAGCTGTTACAGCTGATGAAAATGCAGAAGCTATGGTACAGAAAAAAGGACATAAGCCACATTATACCTATACAATAGCTAAGCGCTGGCCAAGAACAACTGTCTGCCACTGAGTTTAAGTGCATGGCCAACATGATCATTTGTGCCTTTTTGCAGTCAAAGCAAACAACTTCATTTAATTTTCAGTGAAATCGTGTAACTTTATGCTTGTTTTCAAATTAATTGTATCATAGTCAAATAAAACCTGCAAATCTATTGCTTCCCTGGTTAAAACRTAACTTTCTGTCTTTGCACATAAGCATTTAGTCTCTTAACACTCTGTAAACTGGGTGAAATTTTGCAGTGAAAATGGGGGAAGGAGGCAAATCTGTGGCATAAATGATTTCTGGTTTTAGGCAAATTAGTAATGTGAGGATTCCTGTGAAGCACAATGTGACCTAAAGCTATTACACAGGAAATTTAGATCTGCAAGTGCCTCCTGAAAATACAATTAGAAACTCTCTTCCAGACTGAGTAAGGAAAGGCAGAACTACTGGGATAAGAGAATCCTCCTTGGAGTAATACCTCAATAACTCTGCTTGCTGAGTTGAGGTATGAAGTTTGTGTTTAATGGTGGTTATTGTTGTTGTGCTACTTCCACCCCTCCTAACCCTCCCATCCTGAACCTGCTTTGTACTCACAGTTTTTCTTTTTAAGTAGTTCTCTTCTTTGGTCCTAACATGTAGAAGAATTAAACAAGGCTGTCCAGGCTGCTAATAAGATCAAAATCTGTAAAATGAACTGGAGGATAGAAACAAAACTCAGTTTGAACAATAAACAAAGAAAAATAATTACGATGAGAGTCATAAGAAGATGATGAATCCTGAATTACCACAGCAGCCTGGCCATGMAACTATAATAAGGGGGAAAGAAAATCCACCCTAGCATATCTCATTTTAATTAAACTCTGTTATTTTTAAGTGCTTCCATAAATTTTGCCACCAGTTTTATAGATCCTGACTTCTTGCCTAAGTCTGATTGCAGTCTGGGAGGTGCTATGTCCACACAGATTTCTATGGATTTATTCAGAAGTAGGAAAGGACTTTTCTTTCTCATGTGGACCAAAATAGATATAACACAAAGAARCCAGTAAAAGAAAGCAGCTGCAGAACAACAGAGTATCAGTAAGCCTGGATTTCATGTGCTACAATTAAACTTTTTCACTTTAATGTGTGTTTCTTTGGCATGTATGTGGTGATATTTAGTTGGTTGAGAGGAGGAGGTGTGTAGATGTGAATTATTAGTGAAGCCCACTGGATCTGGGATGTGTTAGAAGCTCATGAGCTCTTCTGCCTGGAGCCCAAGAAAGGCTACTTGTAGTATAAGTCAGGCAATAATAGGAAAAAATATACAGTAAAAATTGATGCAAGTTGTCTTATTGGGAATTCTGCTCCTTATATTGAGCACTTTGAATGAAGAAAGAGGACAGTTGTGCACAGGACAGTCTGAAGATAATAAAGTCATTCCTTTACATGCTTATGGTGCCTTCAGAGAGAAACATGTCCTATTGGTGTAACTTTTGGAACTTACAGAGTCTCCACAGCACATGGAAAGACTGAGCTGTCAACTTTGGCCCCTCCTGAAATGCAGTAGACTCTTAGGAGTGTGTGGCTGCATTGACAAGTTTCACAGAGGAAATGGAGACAGGAGGGAAGAAGGGAGGGAGGAAGGGAGAGAAGGAGGGAGGCAGGGACATAGGGGAGCAGGAGGCTTGCAGGAGCTGCTGATCATAGTCTGAATAGAAATTTAATTATGGCACTGTCACTTACACAGTTAATTTTATAAAGTTGCTGCCTGATCTTTATTGATCCCAACTGGACTATAAATTTACTGCTTCTTCATAAGAATCATAGAATCATTTAGGTTGGAAAGRACTTTAGGATCATGGAGTTCAACCATTAACCTAACACTGCTGTCTTCACTATTAAACAACACAGTTTTACCAGCAAGCTTATTAACTCACCCTGAGACTTTCTTTCCTGATGGCAGGACACAAACAGTCAAGAAGATTTCTGGAGTGTGACCRTGTTCACAGGGGTCTTAGGATGAGGGAAGAGACAAGGATCTGACTCCATGTTTCAGAAGGCTTGATTTATTATTTTATGATATATATTACATTAAAACCTATACTAAAAGGAAGGATTTCATCAGAAGGCTAGCTAAGAATAGAAAAAGAGAGAGTGATAACAAAAGCTTCTGTCTCGGACAGAGAGTCCAAGCCAGCTGGGCTGTGATAGGCCATTAATTACAAACAACTAACATGGACCAATCACAGATGCACCTGTTGCATTCCACAGYAGCAGATAATCAATGTTTACCTTTTGTTTCTGAGGCCTCTCAGCTTCTCAGGAGGAAAAATCCTAAGGAAAGGATTTTCCATAAAAGATGTCTGTAACACTGGAGGGCATCAGGAATAACTTCTTGCTTCAAGCACTGGAATGAGCAGCTAGGGTGATGCACAGACAGGTCTGCTCATTGTTAACCTGGAAGACATGGCTTTGGGATGTGGTAAGCAGTCAGGTTTGGAATCAAAGGGACCTTGAAGATCATATTGTTCTAATAYACCTACTGTGGGCAGGGACACTTTTCATTAGACCAGGTTGCTTGAAACCCCATATAACCTGATCTTGAACACTTCCAGCAATGAGGCATGCACAGTTTCTCTGGACAATGGCTGTGGGGTGTGGAGGCCCATGAGCCTACCAGAGAAAAGGCAATGACAATGCCCTGGAAGGGTAGGTCTTAGGCTGTGGGTGTTCCCCACAAGTTATGATGAGGAAAGTGGCTTCTCCCATGGTGTTCTGCAGCACAATGTTACTTATCCCCAGTTCTGTTCTCCCCATTGGCCCGTTGGCCTTACCTACCCCTTTTACCATGTTTGTACCCCAGTTCTAGAAAGTTCTTTGTGCCCTGTTTCCCCGTTGGCCCTTGTATCCCTGCCTGTCCACCCTGGTATTCCCTATTGGCTGTTACTGTTTGCCCCACCTGTGTACCACCCCTGTGCCCTCAGATCATTGATCCCTGATGCTCTGCACCACCCCCTCTTACCCTGGTCCCTCCTTTGTTCCCTGGTTTCCATCCCTGGTCCCTCAGGTGTGTGGATTCAATAAACCTCCGACAGAACTCCATATAGAAGGCCATTCCTGTTTTCATTCATTGACATCTGTGGCAAGAGCATGTGTGACTGCGGGATTGTCAGAGCACCTGCCCAAACACCCTCACCTGGAGACACTTTTGGGAGGGTAGTGGCAATTTACCATCCACCCAGGCTGCTACAGTGGGGTCCAAAACAGTGGGGTTCAATATCCTGAGAAGAAGGAGGAAGGAGAACAGTAGAGAACAGGTCCTGGGCTCTGTATTAACCATCTGCAGTGGTTTTCATCATCAAATGGCTTGGATGAAGGGGCAGATGCCTCCTCAATGAGCTCACTGATGGCACAAATCTGTGAGGAGTGAGCAATACTCCAGAGGGCTRTTAGCCCTCCAGAAGGACCTTGATAGACTGGAGAGGCGGACAGAGAAGAGCCATCTGAAATTCAACAAAGGCAAGTGCAGGGTCCTGCACCTGGGGAAGAATWACCCCCTGCACCAGCACAGGCTGGGAGTGACCTGCTGGAAACAGGTCTGCAGAGAAGGACCTCAGGCACGTGGTGGACAACAAGCTGTCCATGAACCAGCAGCGCCCTTGTGGCCAAGAAGGCTGGTGGTGTCCTGGGGTGCATTAGAATGAGCAATGCCAGCAGGTTGAGGGAGGTGATCCTGCCCCTCTCCTCAGCCCTGGTGAGGAACATCTGGAGTGTTGTGCCCACTTCTGGGCTCCTCCAGTACAAGAGGGACATGGAGCTCCTGGAGCATGTCCAGCAGAAGGCTATGAAGATGATGAGGGACTGGAACATCTCCCTCCCAAGGTTTAGAGTTGGTTCTGTTCAGCCTTGAGAAGAGATGGCTGAGCAGGGCCCTCATCAATGTCTGTGTGTGTCTGCAGGGAGATGTCAGAGGATGGACCAGGCTCTGCTTGTTGGTGCTGAGCAACTGGACAAGAAGCAATGGGCAGAAACTGATGTGCAGGAAGTTCCACCTGAACATGAAGGAGAATTTCTTTACTATGTGGTGACCAAGCRCTGTAACAGATTGTTCAGAGAGAGTGTGGAGTCTCCCTCACTGGAGATATTTAAGAACTGTGTGGACACAATCCTGTGCTGTGTCCTCTGGGATGACCCTGCTTGAGCAGGGAGGTGGGACCAGATGAYCCACTGTGGTCCCTTTTTGACCCATTCTGTGACTCTGTGACTTCAGGAGAGCTTCAGCTCAGATTCTGCAGCAAAATGACAGCTGGGATGGCATGGGATGTAGCTAGAGGGGCATGTAGGTCAGGAAGAGAAGCAAACTTATCAGGAGATGTCTGTGTGCGGAGGRATGCCACCCACCACAACTTCTCTTACATTTTTGCTTATGGATGAATGATACAGAGCAAACAAAGCAGGATGTCTAGTCTGTTCCTCTGAAGACTGGAAAAGGGCAAGATGTCCCAGTAGCTGTTCAAGGACTGGAATCTAGATGTCTCTATAGCTGACAGAGCTGTACGTGTCTCTTCCAAAGAAGTGCCTCGCCTGGGTGAGGGAGGTAGAACAGCAGACAGGTTAAGGGCTGGCTGCTGTTGCCAGAGCCCTGGACCCAAGTGTACAGTTAGAGCTGGCTRTCTGGTGAGTTACATCTTCCCAAAGCAGCTAGCTGTACAGGGTGGAAATTTTCCATCTTTCTTTCTTGGGTTTGAAAAGTGATGCCATCTTTTCCTTGAATCAGTGATGAAAAAATAAGTTATACCTCTGGTGTAACTGCAAGCTTGAGTAATGATTTCCTGTCCACTCTCATGTCCTGGTAAATTACCAGAAAAATAATGTAATTGAACTAGAACATAATTTTGAAAACTTATCAGTGGGGTTAAAGGGAGAGACCAAACCTATTTTACCTAGTGTGTGACTTCCAAAGAAACTCCACACATTGCAGAAGCTTGTTAGCAGGTTACAGCAGCTATGAAATGTGTTTTGAAGGAAAACTAACTGTATAATTATTTGGCTTTGATAAAACTGCTGCTGGTGTCAACTGTCTAGCACTAATCTTAACACTGCATTGAAGCAGAATGTAGATAGATTTACTGTTTTTCCTTTTTCTACAGCTTGAAATAGTTATGCCATTATTGCCTCATATTACTCTTAGCACAAAAAATTACTGCCTGACATAGCAAAAATAAAAATAATTTCAAAAGAAAAATAGGCCAAATGTCTTAGGACTTCACTATCAAAAGCTATCCACAGGACACAAGATTACAAGGCCTTATTGCCATGGCCTCATTACCATGTGAGGCAACAAAAAACTGCTTTAACAGTTTTTTGTTCCAAAAAACCTAGCCCTGGAATCACCTGCCAGAGCAGCAAAGTTACTGGTCAGCTWAGCCTTTGGCTCTGGTCATTCACATGGAGCTAAAGATTCCGTTGTACAATAGATTTTTCTGTATCTTTTCTTACTGCAATTATTACACTTCTACAAGTTGTTGAATCTTGTGGCCTCAGTTGCAGCCTAAGCTGATCCTCTTTCTTTACATTTTATTCTGGTAATACTTACTCTTCTTTTGGTATACTACTGGGCGTGGGGAGAGAATTTTAAGTACCACAAGATCCAGAAATGGGAATGTGATGGTGCTTTASATTCTTCTTCAGCTGTTCTTTAAACTAGCAAAGAGATTTATACAAAAATGAAAAGACTAATCTTTAGATGATGTGGAAGTGAAACTTAAAAATTGCATGTACAATATTATTTAGTTATCCGTAAATATGAGGAAGAATCCTGTAGCACCTTTCATTTTAAGTATGTTTAAAAGTGTGATGGAGAAAGAACTGCTAACAGCAAAGCTGGAAGAGGTAGAAGTGCATCATCTTGGACCACAAATCTTCTGGACCTATCATGCAGTGATAGGCAATTTCCAGGAAAAGGACCCAACTATGAGTCATTTGTCATGGGAAAGTGAGGAATGTATCATGTTATTCTCCAACCTTCTAAAATGTCCATCTCCCATGCTTACTCATATAGAGGGTTTTCAACAGARGAGCAGTACAGAAGGTATGCATTGGATTGTAGAGTTCCACCCCTGATCTGTTTCATGTGTTGGTTTTAATGTAGACCTTAAACACAGGACAAACCAAGCTTTAAGGAGAAGATCTGTTCTGCAAAGTCATTTGGTAAAAATCTGAGGAGTAAGGTGCTAAGCTGTCTCAGCTTTTGTTAATGGGTGACTGCCTCATACTTTAGTACTAATTTAACTTTGGAATTTCTCTTATAATTTGTACTACTTCTGTTTAATTTTCCTGTTTTATACCATTTCTCACTTAACCACTAACTGTTCAGAAATTTCTAATGAGAATTTTTATGTAGAAATTTTCATGCTGTCTACAGGTTCAGTGGTTGTCATCTTACTAATCTTAAGTAGTGTGGAGTTGAATTTTTATATMTACTTATGTATCCTATGTAAAATACCAGAGATTGAAAGTTTGGATGGAATTTTGTGGACATATTTGGTTCATAATCTCTAAGACAAAAACAGAGAGGTTTCATGGCAACAAATTAATTGTAGTATCTACCCCTAGGTGAAAACCCTGCARTTTTCTGATACATCACAATGTTTTTCACTGCCACCTCTCGTTTTTCTRAATACCTCTGTGTGCTGTTGTGAAACTCATTAGAAAGCTGGACTGTTTTTCAAAGCTGCTCCCTTGGCTGGGGCAAAGGCATGCAGCAATCAATTATTTCTTCTGTGATTCCTTTTATGTTCTCATGGTCCACTAGTACCAAGTATGAGAAAATTATGCCTTGCCATGCTATTGTGGGTAATTTTGGTTTGGGCTTTCCTTCACCACCAAGGGTAGCTTCTAGCATTTTTTTTTCCTTAAAGAAGTCTTTCTGCCAAATTTTGTCCATCACTCTGTCATAATAATACACAGTGATACTTTTGTGTAGCTAGAGAGAA
Source organism: Cardinalis cardinalis (assembly GCA_014549065.1). Lineage (NCBI taxonomy): Eukaryota > Metazoa > Chordata > Aves > Passeriformes > Cardinalidae > Cardinalis > Cardinalis cardinalis. The sequence continues at coordinate 55,861 of JACDOX010000309.1, forward strand.
GCTTGCCATAGATTTATCTAGCACAACAATTTCTTGACACATACTAGGGTACACACAATTGCTTCCTCTGATAGTTAGCAACCATGGGCAAAGCTTTTCCTGGAGATGGAGCTTAAAGATAGCCCGTGACATCTGACTCTGGTTTAAAGCTGGGCTGTGTAATGCTAGGTAAGCATAGGAACTGCATCACCTTTTGTTGTGAGAGCCTTTTATGGTCCAAGATTATAGGGATRTGCCTTAAAACCTGAGGAGCTAAGGGACAGGTCAGAAAGACAAGGAGAGGAAAGGAAAATGATGACATGTTTTCAAGTTCCTTGTTGCATATAGATAAAACCTTATAAGTACCCCTGAGAAAAAGATTCTGTACCCATGAGAATTGTTTTGTACCCATGAAAAAGAATGTAAACATCTTTGGGAAGAAAGTCTTTGGTGAGCACATCCACTAGCAACATCTAACCAATGAACTGGGTAGCAACAAGTTACTAACTGATTAAAATTAAACATGATGCTTTTAGAAAACCATATAAATATGAGCTGTGAGCAATAAAGATTGGCTATTGCTGCATGAAGGAAAGATGTTTTGTCTGTCTCTACTGTGACAGTTCCTCTTTTTCCTGAATTATTCATGCCCTCCAAAAATCTCCTTTCCACTTTTCCCTGTGTTTGTTTCTTTGGTTATTAATGTTTTCTCTGCCCAAGGATATGCCTATGCCAGTCTATTTGTCAGACTATGAGATTCAGTTTAAGGCTAGGAGTTCTTATATCWGTTGGTGGTTCTTTTTCTTGTGGTTTTTTTTTTTTTTTTGCATCACTTGTACCCGATGCTGAAGCTTTGAAGTGGATACCCTCTATTTTTACCCTCCTTGAAGCATTGAGGGGCAGTTCATCTGGCGAACACCTCATTCTGTTGCCTCTTCTCCTGTAGCTTGCAACTTACACATGCATCTTAAATGGGTCATTAGCTAATCATTATCTTGARTTGGCAGATGGTAATTGCTGTATTAAAATTCTACATAACTTATTTGCCATATAGGACTCAGCAGAATTATATGTGCCTCACCAGTGAGTTGATTAGAGATGCCTTAAGCATCATCTTTTCTAAGTTTTAAAAAATTACTCACTCACAGCTTTCATATTAACTCAGAACAGGGATAAAGTTGAAAACAAGACAATTCTTAGAGCATACTCTACATATTCTGCATCTTTTTGTAAACCCAGTCTGACCTCTGTCTGCCTCCAATGACCCATACATGAAAGAAGAAAAGGAGAAATATTGTAATGAATCAACTTTCTCCCGGCAAGATTTCTATTCATTGTAAAAAAAAGATGCAAATGAGACAATAAAAAGCCAGRGTTGCTGAGCTGGTGATCTTGCCATCTCTGGAATGGCTGAGGTACCCTACATTGGAACATGTCATGATGCTAACATGATGGAGGTGGAGATGTGTTCTAGCAGAGGTGCAGCATATTTCCATAGTACAAAAAATGACAAATGACATACCCTAAGTCTGCAAAAGTACTTGGCTCTTAGTGAGTCTCTTTCTACACTGGGGATTTTGCCATCCATGCTTGGGCTGATTTGTTCTCTCCACTGCCAATGGATGTGGTTKTAATTGAAAGCTTAGTTGTTATGCTTAGTTAGTATCCTCTCAAAAGAACAGTAATTCCTCTCAAAAGTACAGTAATTAYGGTGGCCTAAAGAGCCCTTTTTGCAAAATATTTGAGGGAAGAGACAGAAAGTGGTGCAGGCTTTTAGCGGCCACCACTCTGTAGATAGCATATTGCACCAATTTTGGTGAAGTGGTCTTGCTCAGCTTCCCATGTTGTGAGGAAGCCTTTGGTTAGGGTCCATTAGTAGGGTTGGACAAGGAACTTTGTGGCTTTGTTTTCCATAGCTTTGAATCTGGGTTTTGAGAACTGACCAAGTCTTGTTGGTGTGTTTATGTGATAGATGGGAGAGAAGTCTGCATAATCAGTGAACAGCTGGGATGAACATTTGCACTGGAGTAGCCACAGGGATGTATATACCAGGATGAGAAAATGCCTGTGTATGCCTGAGTACAGAGCAGTCTGAGGAGTTTCTGTAGTGTTGATTGGTTTATATTTGTAAATTGAAGAGCCAATCCCTGTCTTAAAGGCTTTGCAACCTCAAATTGTGCGTTGAGTTTTAGGCCCTTTGCCTCAAGAAAGACATTGAGGTGCTAGAGCATGCCCTGGGCAATGGAGCTGGGGAAGGGTCTGGAGCATGTGATGGATGAGGAGTGGCTGAGGGAGGTAGGGGGTTCAGCTTGGAGAAAAGGAGGCTTGGGGGAGAGGAATAGAAATTTGTAGCCATGTGGAATTTGGTCTTTTCTCCTGGGTAACAAGTGATGGGACAACAAGAAATGGCCTCAAATTGCACCAGGGAGGTTTAGATTGGATATTAAGAGAAATTTCTTCACAGGAAGTATTGTCAAGAATTGTCAAGTATTGCCCAGGGAAACTGTGAAGTCACCCTCCCTGGAAGTGTTCAAAAAACGTCTAGGTGTGGCACTTAGTGGCCTGGTTTAAAGATGAAGATGGCAGTGATGGATTGTTGGACTGGTGACCTTAGAGGCCTTTTCCAACCTAAATAATTTGATGATTCTTAATACTACTGAAATATACCTAATGGAMTACCTGAAAAAAATACCTAGTGGAATAAAGTAAAGTGTAGGAGTCACTGGGCAGGCAGTGGGACTGGAGATGTTGGCTGCAAATACGAGAAAGCTGATGTGGCAGGTGGTGGAAAGAGAAGTTGTTGAAGGATTCTCCACCTATGGTCCACTGTCTTTTGGAGGCTAATAAGTGTTTTYCTCATTTTAAAAGCAGAGTGAAAAATTCCCTTTTGCTTGTTACCCACATTAGGGAGGTTTTGAGAAAATTACAACAATTTTGCATTAGAAAACCTGACATGTACTCTAAAAGAAGCTTCTTTTGCCATTTGTAATTCACCAACATATAATGATGTTCACAACAAAAATGATGTCACAAGCACAAGATTATGATGAAATTTATGAGAAAAGCAATATAAGCAACTTACTTACTGGTAATGGGCGTAGCTGAAGCCAACAGACAAAGGGGGGTGGACTGCTTTCTATCCAAACCAAAATCAATTATTTGAGTCATGTAAAATCAATATCCAGCGCCATCATTGTCTCTGCAGCTACATGCTGGAATTAGTCAGTGATTATTTCACTGGATGAGCTTTTGGGGTAAGTATAGTTACATCACACAGTCTTGTACCAGTATTTCTTTCTGCACTGCTGTGCTGAATGTAAACATAGTGATTACTTCTCTTTCCTTCCATGCAGCTTGGTGGTATGATAAAWAAATGTGTGGTGTTCCTGGTTACTGCTGCCAGCTGGTGGAGTCACTTTTGCAGAAGTGGTGGTTTATATCACCAGGTTTAGCGTTTTATTGATGGTTGATGACAGAGATTGYCACGTAGCCAGTGCACATCCCTATGAACAACTGGATGAAAGAAGCTGTTTATGGAACATCCAAGAGAACATAAAGCTGAATTTTTCTTACSCACATATTAGGAATAATAGTAGCTGTAGCTATTTACATGTACACAATCATTAGCTTCAAAATGAGGAGCTGCTAAATTTATTTTCATCCATAAAAATCTGTCTCATTTTTGTTGTTTTTGTTTAATTTGCTATTGGATAGATACTGAAAAAGTTCATGGCTGATACTCTGATTAAATGGTGCTTCTTATGTGTAGAAAAATACCTGAATAAAGAGCTGAAGATGTCTGTGAGAACTGAATTAAAATAGTTCAAGCTTTAAGCACACCCAACAAGTATCTCTTGAAGGGTATTGTGTGCTCATTGAGGTCCGAATTGATACATTCTCAGGTGTAAGCAATTAATGAAGAATTCCTTAATTATAAGAAATGAAACAACTACAGTAGAGAAAAATACTGTTTATTTTATTATGACATCCAAATTTTTGGAGACTGATCTGAGAGCAGAATTGGTCCATACTTAGTTCACTTACAGAGAGAAGGACAAGAGAGGAAGGTATTGCACTAAAGCATTAATCTGTTGATTGCAACTATAATGAGATCAGTCCCTCACTGTACTAATGTACCTCTTCTTCCTGTCTGCAGCTCAGATTGGCTCATATAAACTTGGAGAGAGTTCTACCAAAGAAAGAGAAAAATACTATTTGTTCGAGGTTTTTCTGGAAGAATTGGTTTGAAATATTTAAGCACTACAAAGTTTTCTGACCTAAATGAACAGTGTGGGAGACTCAGAGGTCTCCTTTACCTTTGACTTTTTTTTATTGCCAGGAGAAAACTTAATGTAATAGGGAAATGTGCTATAATCTGTCACTCAGAGGTCCCATTCAGAAATTGATCTTCCTCTTCTTTAGCATTTTAGCCCTGACCAATTCTTCCTGAGGAATTTAAAAGGAAATTGAGATGTTCATAGTTTAAGTGCATACAGATGTCAAATTGCTTTGTGAATGATATTCAAGAGTGTTGACGAGGGGAAAAAGTCCTATGATAGATATTGGTGAAGATCAAGATTTGGTTTTCTTTTTTCCTCTTTCTTTCTTCATATCTTATTCCTTAAAGTCGTTGAAAAATACAYCTAAGAAAACTTCCTCTAGACTAAAAAGAAATGAACTAAAGAGCAGGATAGTGTGGAGTTTTAATGTGAGTGGATGGTCTAAAATATATTTTAACCAGAAATATGGAAAACATTTTTTTTGTTTTGTTTTCACCAGAGTTAAATATGTCTCAAAGGGACTTATGCAAATTCATGGTGGAGTAGTGTTCTGGCAATTAAAATAGAGGTAATTCAGATGCAATTTTTGTGTCATGAGCTCTTGGGACTGCAGCTGGAGTCAAGCCTATGTCCTATAGATGGATAGTGTTTGCTGGGGAATCCAATTTGGCAGGCTTTGAAGAACTGCTATGATAAAATGCTATGGTGACATTAAGCTAGTGTACAGCAGTTAATAAGGGAAAACGAAATTACTTTGTTGTGAAAAGAGATGATCCTAGAAGACAAAAGGTGAACAGTACCAGCTCAGTAGTAGCCTCTTGTCTCACTTTTCTCCACCAGAAAAATAAAGCTTGATATTTTTTCTTTCTCTTAGCTTTCAGTTTAGAGTGCACCAAGAGAACATCAGGTTACTGTGGAAAGACTTCAACATGAATAAGTAGGACACTATTGATTAAACTACTCAGATCTGCAAAAATGGTGACATCTGCTAGTTACAGTGTTTGTTTCTCTGATTTTTTTTGCYGTACTCAGCCAACCTACTGTGTGTGAACAATAATTGCAGAACTGGGCCAAACCACAATGCCTTTAATGTTTTGGAGATGTAGCTGAAAGCTGGCCAGCTGATGGGATGAGGCTGTGCAAGGGTGCTCTGTTCTGACTTGATGGAGGTGTCACTTTGAAGGCTGCCTTTTAGTGTAATTCATCCAAAGCATTTCTATTTTATTTCTGCAAAGACTTTGGATAGCTAAACCAGAGGTGTTTTTAAGCCTGAACAGGTTTTATTGATATAGAGAGCGGGGATAGTAGAGAATGGAGAGATAAGCGTGCCACAACTGAAATGTGTAAAAGAGCAGGTGAGATCCTGAACTGTTTCATTGGTTATGTGATTTAACACTCCCTGCTTTGAGTGAGATTCACTCAAAGGCTTTGCACTCTGTATCCTCAGTGTCTGTAGCACAGAGTTTTGTTGTGCTAAGTGCATCTGTTAAATGACTTGCAGTTTCCTTATGTGCTATGCCAAAAGGAGTGAGATATATAGAATAGAGGCAGAAAAAAAGTTGAAAAATGTTTTATTACAGGATAGAAAAGAAAGAAGGATTTAAAAAATGGAAAGAAAAAAACCCCTGGCATTTGTTAGTTGGCTGTTCATGTTAATCCTCTTTAAGACACATGTGACCTCAGCTGGAAAACCTCTCACATTTTTCAATCTGTTGTGAAGCAGCGAGCTTAGTGACAGTCATAAGAACCTTTAAAAGTCTCTGAGCAGTTTCTAGCCCCTCTCAGTGTCACTCTCTGACTCTCTAGGCTGGCATACCAGCGCTGCTCAGTGACTTGGACCAAATGATAAATACTAAGCCTGCTTCTATATATATCAGTTAGTCTGTTCCAGGACTACTGGCTCAAAATGACATGTCAGAAATGGATGTGTGGATTTTAATGCCATTTTTGAAAAGMGACTTGAACAGAATTTTTATTTTCTAAATTGAATTTAATAATTTGTAGTGTGTGCCAAAAAACCCCCACACCCTGGATTTCAGCTGTTAAGGTAGTTCAGAGGAGTTACTAAAAGTCCTGAAAGGACAAAGCAGAACATAGTGCTGAAAACTTTCCCTCTGAAATGACTGTAGAGGTAGCAAATTAAAAAAAATGAAAGAAGGTGTAATACAATAGATCATTTTGTCTCTTATGCTGTCAAAGCTGAAGCAGGATCATACATTGTTATTTTCAGTACTTATCCAGATTAATTTTGGTTGTTTGGACAAACTGGATTTTACTACCTTATATGCCCAGAACTACAGACATGGGGTTATTTCAGTTTTTCTTTACTTAAAAAAAATATATATATATATTACCAGGAAATGTGGGCTGACTGAGAACACTAATAATATGGCTCATATGGTCTAACTGTAGGGATTAACTGTATGACAATGGTTTTAGACCTTAAAATGAAACTTACACCTTCCATAATTCAGGGGAAAAAACAACCTAGAAAAGAAAGGAAATGGTCAGGTTTCGAGTTTTTAATTAACCATTAATTTTTCTGCATTATCTGTACTTAAGAACTGAAGAGAACAGCTGTCTGCTTGAAATGRTATTTTATGCTGAGCTCAAGTGAAGTTTCTTTTTATCCCTTTGGGTGCTATCCTGTTGTCTTTATTTTGCCCAAATTTTTAATGCATTAATAGTGATGAAATTTGATGTTGTATGATTGCTTTCATATTGTGAGAAATGAAATGTGTAGCTGTCTGGAAACACCAGATAATAATTTATACAACAAATAATTTATCTTTTCTCAGATCTCAGCAATTATGAGAGCTTGGGTTTTTCTGTGTATAAATGCTTCAGCCAGATTGGTTGCCAATAAAACTGGTAAACCTATAGAAACTGAAAGAGTGGTAAATCACAGAAAATATATAAGAAAAGATTTATTTTATCTGATGGTTGTGAGATGATATGTCAGGAATTAAGTATGAGGACATATTTTGTCATACCAAGATATCACTCTTWAATGAAACCTTTTTGTTCATGCTGACAGACTCCTTCTTCTCCCTAACTGATTTCCAGGTTGCAACTAGTATTCATGAATGTAGTGACAATTTTAAGACTGTMTTTTTTAAGTGTGAATGTGTCATCTCTAGTTTCATGAACTGCTTCTCTATGAGGTCGATCTCTAAAGTTCACATGTGCATATAAATTTAAAAGAAATTTAGTTTTTCCTWGTAAAATGCTGCAGTGAGAATGATTAAAAAGCATCCTGGAAAGTGAGTCATCATAAATGAGGAAAAGCATTTTGGGAATATGACCTTGAGAAGTCTGGGGACCTGGTCCACAAATCCTACTGCCGCTAAATTTTTGATGGCAAGTAGTAAAACTCAGCGCAAAGGTTGAATTGTACTTGAAATTATATTTTAAAGTGAAATAACAGTAAAGCAGTGTCTGACTGCACGGAGATAAACCTTAAAGTGGGTGATATATGAAAGATAAAATTTACAAAGGGACAATGTGTGAATGGGAGCAGCCAGGCAGGCTGGGAGCGTGGTCATCAATTTATGCACACAACTGCATTTTCAACATAATTAGCTGTCTAATTGAGCATTATAGTTTAACTGACACATTTAAACATGTAATTTATTTGAATGCACACTGCTTGTAATCTATTTCTAMTGTTTGCTCTTCAGGATGGCATCAGACTCTCGAAGAGGAAATTATCCTTCTGATGCGCAGAAAAAAGAACCAAGAGTATATTGAGAAGCTCTGAATGCAAACAAATTTCTGTAATTTGAGATGTTAARATATACAGAGTAGTCTGTCAGCAAGTTGCAGGAGGAAGGAAGAATTTCCTTCATTTACAGTTGCACAATGCCTGGTGTGCCAAAATTTCACTGTCTGGGTGATAGCTGAGCACCTGGACATTTATTTTTAGGGCAGAAACAAACCAATGCATGTTTGATTTTTGTTCCCAGATTTTTCTTTCCTTTACTTTTGGGACTTATTTTCTGATCAAAATAGTGACAGATTTCCTTTTAACCCAGCAAACTTTAGTAGTTGCAGCTCATTCTGTACTTTGTGGTGCTGAGCTGTGAATCTGCTGCTTCGATTACAGAAACTGCCAACAGACATGAAAATCCAGAACATAGAGGCTAAAGAATTCCTGCTTTTTATCTTTGGAATTACTTTTGCATACTCTGACAATTTCTCCTTCTAAACAAAATGTAGTAACAGCTACAGTTAAGAAATGCAAAACAACTAATGCAAAACTTTGCTGCCAAAATAAAGAAGAAAAGTACTTTTTCAAACCTGAGGTTGGCACAATTCCTGGCTTTTCTCCTCACCTTTCCTCTGCTCTCCACACTCCCAAGTAATTAATTATCTGAAGGGAAGAAGAGAAATTAAATGCAAGATCATGCAAGTAGAAATAAAAATGCATGAGTCTTTTACACCAAGATGAATTCACTTGTTAGGAGATTCTGAAGTTTATAGCAGTGGATTTTGCATMTCTGGATAGATAAGGTAGAATAAGCTCAGAAGATAAAAATAAAACAATGTATGTAGAAGGATCTCTGAAATTTGCATAAGTTCCCAAATGCATGGCTGCCATGCAGAAGCCAAGAGGAAAGGGAACACTTACAGAAAAACTGTCTTTGTACCCTTCATGGGGAGATGAAGGGAGAGTTAGGAAGATGGACTGTGACTCAGAGCATTGTTTCTCATTTCCAGTTTTTTGACAGAACAATTGTCAGGAGGTAGAATTTTTATTTTGTTGCCCGGTGTTTTCAGAATAGTTCTTGTCAGGAGAAGTAGTATTGGAAATATAATGAGAAATACATTATAGAAAATAAAATTCTTTACTACCTTGACCTTTCAGTCCTTTACATCGTGCTTCATGGTGATATCCTCCATTTTGTGAAGAATATCAAGGCTGTCCATACAAAGAGGAGAGCACTTTGAAAAGCTCCCTGCTCTGGTTAGGGAGCTAACTCTAACTCTGGTTATGACATTTGTTGGAACTTCTGGATTAGTGCCTCTTCTATTCTCCCTTCATGATAAAGGAGCAACAAAACCTTTCCCATTTGGAAGGGGAGGACCACTGGAAGAGGAAAATCAGAGAAATTACTCCCTAATTACCTCTAATAGGGATACTTTACTACCTCCTATTTTATGATATTGCTCATTCTTGCTCTGCTTTGAGAAAAATAGGAATTCCTGTCTCTGGACTCTTTGCTCTGGTGGGAAGCAGGAAGGGCACCAATGCCAAAAGGCAACCTGGGAACTGCTGTCTCCTCACCAAGATTTCTGCTCGGCTGTGCCCTGGTGTGGGCACACAAATCTGGCTCAGCTGGCTGGTATGTGCAGAACTGGCATAGCCTGGGGGGCAGGAAGGACSGTGAAGAGCTCTGGATTATGCTGTTGCTTGGTTGAGCTATCTGGGATAATGATGGCATCTGGATCAAAGAGTGAATCCTACATTATTCATGAATATTCACTAAGACTTGGGCATTCACTGCCCCCTGGAAAGGGCCATGAAAAAATACAGAAAATAAGAAGAAATTCAGATGGGAATGGCTCCTACTTTAGTTCAGACTTAAGTGAGTATGTGCCTTCAGGTGGAAAAAAAAAGGGGAGAAATAAAGATCAAAAACTAAAATAAAGCAACAATTAATGGCAGGATACTCCTTATGTAGCAGATTCATTGCTGTCATGCCTGAGGAGAGGCCTTTAAACATATGTTGTTTTCAGAAAGCTGAATTGGGCTATTTTCCTTAGTTTCTCTGAAGGGTTTTATTGAAGGGTTTAATTGAARATAATTATTAACAAAAGCTGTATGCAGATGATTAACAAAATCTCTCTGCTTAACCTATACTCCTTCCCTTTATTTCTTGTTTAAATTAAGAATAAGTAAAAGCCTACATTGTGTAACCTGAAGAGAAATTGACACAGGAGCAGCTCAAATTTTCCCCAACCTAMATTTCTGTGGCATTTTGACCTATTCTGCAGGAAGTGTTCATGTGATTTACAGTGCACCATCTTTCTGTACTCCCTCTCTGCAACCCTTCTGTCTACCACAGAATATCTTTTACAGGGACGTGTTGTGCTACTCAAAAATGACCAGTTACTTGGTGTGCTGTTTTAACTCAAGTACAATTTGTATTTTGATTCAGCAGATGGATACTCAGTAAAGGAGATCTCTGTATATTCAGGGTTGCTTACTCAAGGGGAGGGCCACTTCAGTGTGGGAGAGGTTATGCAGTGGGAAGGATTTACTTTAGCTATAGAGACAGTGACTGGATGAGATTTCCACTGTGTATATTAGCTCCAAATTTCAGCACACTCTGTGTGTGTGGGTGTGTGTGTGTGAGAGAGAGAGTCTTTTATCCTGTTGAATCCCTCTCCGCCACCATCTCCTGTGAGGGGACTGTCAGGGCCCTGAAGCCTCTAGAAAAGTGTGAACAATACTGATTGTATTCATTTATTTTAAGGCAAGATCCCTCAAATTGTGCTCTCTTACAGACTCCTCTCAACTCTCCTCTTTGAAGTGCAACAAAGAAGAATAAAATCTGAGGTTAGTGTCCATTTTGTTATAACAGAGCCTATGATAAGAGTAGAAACATTTGATAGGAAAGCCTCCTTTCTTAATCTTTGAACTAGATTAAAGGTGGAAGGGATGGAGAAGTGCCAGAAGTGGTGCATTATACACAGAGAGGGTTGAGCTGTTGGCTGTTTCTAAGTTTATATGTGAAGCATGAGCTTGAAATATGCTTAGAAATCCATATCAGTAAATTTGTTGTCCTGGAGGCTGAATTTCTCAGGATCTGGGTAAACTGTACCTCCTCACAAATGTGGGGACGGGGAAGAGGGCATATTTCTGTCATGGTAGCTCTTTTGCACACAATTTTAAAGTCTAGAAGTGGCAAGTCAGAAGTACTTTCATCAAACCCATACACTGTGTCCATCTTACATACATTATCTTCTAAATCTTTTTACTAAATGTCACAAAACTTGGTAAAATTACTATGCTTGAGTAGGCAGTGTCTCYGAAGAATAGATTGTGAATGTGGAAAATAGGAACTTCACTTTCAAAGAAAAAACAGAGGCTGACCTCAGCACTAAAATGCTGCTCTCATTTGAAGTGTGGGAATAATATACGAAGCTGCACTAGTACAAACTGCTGAAGCACCTTGGCAGTGCTCCAAGCAAGTGCTTTTTCTGATGGAGTTTTTAATACTTCAAGAAGACAAAGTATGTGTATTTAGATGCCAATAAAATGATTCCCTGTATGATCCACAGGCTGCATTTCAACACTAAACTGCGTGAATGTGTGAATGATTGACTGCCAGTCATTTCTGGGCATGTATGTGCTTTTGCTTATCTGCAGGTTAAATCCCTTCTTGTGGCAAGCTCTGTCACTGCTTCAATCCTTAACTGAGATGCTTCTGTCCATCTCTGTTGATGGAGATGTTGTGCCATTGCTGCTAAAGAAGCCCTGACCACCCTAGGGCTCACTGACTGAAGCCTGACCTTGCTGCATTCATGACCTGCACAATGCCCCAACAAAGATTTGTTTGGTCTTCAGACCAAAAAAATCTACATTAAATGAGAAAGGGGAAAAATCTATATTAAAAGGGAAAAAGTGTGAGTATTGCTGCATATGGCAACTGAGACAGGAATGAGAACAAAATGGGGCCTACAATTCCCATCACRATTATTCTTGGGTGAGAGTGTAGTTTTCTTCTTAAGAAAAGTCAAATAACTTTGTAGGTATTCTTTATCTATTGTATGCAGCAGAAGGGGAAGGAGCTCACCTAATCTGGTGGGACAGACAGGTGACCTGTTGAGGATGGAGGAAGGAACTGGGCTTCAGATCACGACAAGGGATCTGAAAGATTTCTCCACTTAGTGGTCAGTAAGTTAAAACTTTGTTAAAACTTTTTTAAAACTCCTCTCCAAGATTTTGCATAGATTCTTTTCGTAACAGAGTTCAGCAGCTGAATCTACCTGTCACACCTTTGAAATGGGATAAGTACCATTAATCCTTTTTAAAAAAAGAAAAATGTGATTTATAGTGGAAAAAACATAATTTACAGAAAGTTCAGCACCTGATCAAATAGATGAGTAATGCAAATGGAAAATGATACTGTATGAATTGTATGAAAAATACCATAAAATTGAATATGGAGTTGCTAAAGAGCCAAGGTAAAATTTGACAATATATGTGATTGTTGTATGTTTTCTTCACATTACAAGCTTTTATCTGYTGTGAAGGATTCTCCCATGAAAAATGGGGAAAATGGGTTAGAAAACATTCTCATTGCTAATTTTGTCTCCATTTGAGTTTTTCAAAGATTTTTTTTCTGAAGTGCCAATTAATGCTCTTCACATGCCCAGCTTAGCCTGAGTCATCTGAAATAAAATCCTGATTCCCTGAAGCAATCTTGCCATCGTGCCAGGTATCTGGCACATGCAGCTTTAATGGAAATTTACCCTGAGGTCTTGATTTCTTGAGTGCCATGAGGTATCTCAGTGTTTGCATCCAAAAGCTGAGGAAAAATAACATAGAGACTCTGAAAATTGTTGTTTCATTCTGCTACTGAGAAATGCAAACACAGAAAAATCAAGAAAAATATTTTTGTACAGCATTGCTTAGATAATGATTACATATATCCCGAATATGAAAAATGGGATAGTATAAAACACACTCGTATTTTAACATCCACAGGGCTTCAGTGAGAATTGGCTTTCTCTCATGTGGAGCTTTCATGCTTGATACAAGGTGCTAATGATTCCTGTCTGCTTAAAAAAGACCCATTAAACTGTCAAACCATTCAGCCAAATTCATCATGTCTTTTGAAATAGAGCTTTAATAGTGAGAAAAATAGGAGGGATTTCTGAAATCCCTTTTTCTTTCCTTCTTTTTGAGCTGAAAATTGACTGTCAGCTATCAGCAAATTGAACACAGGGAAACTTTCAGAAGCATTTGCCTACTAAACTGCTGTTGCCTGCAGTCTTCTGGATATCAGATTTTTATTTGCTTCCTGCATTTCGTAGGAAGTTTTTGACTGAGAATACAAGAAAACAAAATTRAATTGCTTTTGGATTTCTTACAGAGGTTTTATCTTATTTTTAATATCTGTGAGCTCGATGCGTATTTCATTCCTTCTCACTTTTCCTTATGCTGCTAAATAAGTTTGTATCCAGCACAGAGTGGAATGCAAAATAATTGAGTAATTTGTAAGACTCTGACTAGAAAATAACAAACCCACCAACATTCTCAGCGGTTCCATTTTAACTGAAGATTTGACCTGTAGTAGAAAAAACAAAGTATTTTGATATTCTCAGTTCTATGTTTGCATTAAAGCTTTAAAAATCTTTCCCAGCCTGCTGAGATATTTGTTACTTCATAATGATTTATTCTCAGTGACACCTTAGTTTTTAAATGCTTATAGATTTTCTCCCCCCAGTGCTGGTTAAACTCCTTCTCAACACTACAATAGGAGCTGAAATCCCCAGTCAAAACTTCTCAATGCTAGATTATCTACATGAAACAAATACTTTTAGGTATTTTGCCATCCTTTGACATTTGAAACCAGACTGCTGCCTTTCTGCAGGGCTGCTTTCTGAAGCTCACAAACAACTTGACATTATACACAGAGGACTCAGATCAGTTTTCTAAACAACATTTTTCATGCCWTGCCACCCACATGTAATAGTTTGGGGCTTTCCTCGCCTTTTCAGTCTGGCTGAACTTCCTCTTTTATTCCTGTGTTTCTAGTAAGCATGGCAATGTGTGGCTGGAGGCTTGACTTGTGACTCTTTGGACTTGTTTGATGCAATAAGCTGATAGACAAATGCCTGGAAACGTTGTCAAGGTATGGTCTCTACGTCTAGAAATTATAGTGATTTTGTGGGCTTGAGAATTGGGAGCTCAAGTTCAGGATTGAACTTTAGGTTCTTCACTTTGCTGCATTTGTTGTAGCATTACCATACAGGTAAATGCTTTGTGTGTGCTCTGTAGCATTCCCCAGGGGAATTACCAAAATTGTAGCTTTTTGGAATGATACAGCTGTGTCCAGATGTTGGCAAAAACTCTGTTACTGTGATAAGCAGGGCTAACACCGTGTCAGGGATAAGCAGGGCTAACACCGTGTCAGGTGTGTTCAGCCTGAGGTACTGAGCTGTTGTTACTCCCTGCGATGCTTAAGCACAGAGAAGAGAGGTGCAGCTGGCCAGCAAGGTTATTCACACTGTGAGAGGCCACTGATGGCATCCAGGCAACCAGTCTGGGTAGCTGAATCCTCTGGCTGATGTTTTAGCTCTTTGTGGGGTATAGGTGTAGGACTTGTAGGCTTTTCTGGTAAGGATTTTTGTTTGGAACAGACAGTGGATAGATTGGGGGTGGCAATGAGATTCAAAAGGAAACTGTTTCMCAGTGATGATATCAGTTATGCTTTAAAATGTTTGTTCAGGAGAAAATGCCTATGAATTGRAAAAAAAACAACCAGAGAGAAAAAATAAAAAGGCAATGCACAATGCCAGATGCTATTAGAGGCTCAAGGTTTCTTTTCAGAACATATTTTTAGAAACACTGCTTTAAAAAATTTCATCACTCTAAAGAAAATTGCACCTTATACCTTTTTGTTCTGCTTTTAGAGTGAGTTTTTATGGAAGAATGGGGCTGTTCTGAGTGTTGGACAGGTTAAGCCCTGTGCTTTCAGAAAAGCTCTTTGAAAAGACACTGAGCATTGCTTGTTGTGTTTGCATAGCGGTCCTTGCTCTGTGATGAATAATTGAAGTAAAAGTGGCCGGTGAGATACAAATAATCAGARGAGATTTTGTGAGTATACTGTAAGTGGGGTCAGCAGACAGTTATGACCCTCTTCCAGCTTTGTGACATCCTCAGGACTGGGCTCAGTTTATGGATAATTCTTATGAAATTCCCAGAATACAAGAAATAATCCCCCAATATCAAAAAAGTATTCCTTAGCCTGAGTGGAACTAATAATTAGAAGTAAGGCTGGAACTCAAAGGAGAAAAGCTCCTATTTTTCTTATTTTTAGTGGATAGCATTGAGAAGCTATGAAGAAGAAGTACACAAACATACTCCCTGTGAAGGCTACAWATAATGAGATCACTAGCAAGCTGCCAGGAGTTAGGAAAAGGAGTTTTCTGCATCTAGCTTTTCTCTGGTCCCACCTTATAAATTTCCCTGGGAATTTCACAAAGTCCTAAGCTTTGCATGCATGCTATCCCTATTCCACTGAAGGAGCAAGCACCCTTTTCCCTGCGTGGGAGAGTGTTAATTGCTATGCCCAAAGGGGAAACATGTATTCTCCTGGCTAGTAATCAAATGTTGTTTGGAAGCCATTATACTGCCCAGGATTTGTACTGGATGGTTGTTGCAGACAACTGGCTTGCTGGGAGCTGCCTCGGGGTCGTCTGGTTATTGAGCTTTTGGTTTGATCTTGGAACCAACCTCCTGTGTAAATAAAGGGTAAACATTAGTTAAGAATGTTTCCGTTAAAGTATCAGATGTTTCAAGATGTCATGTGCTTCTTCATCAAAAAGCCTTTGAAAATGAAAATAAAGGTCACCAGCCCAACTCAGTTCTCTGGTTAATACTCTTTGCTGGTTTGATTTGATCCAGTTGCCTGATCTTATTGGGGGGCAACCTGTGGAATGTGAACCAAGAGAAAACATCTTGGCACAGCACGCCACCTAATCCTGGCCTTACTTRTGTGCCATGGAAATTGGCTTGGTTTGGACTGTGGGGTGACAGGGAAGGTCCTGTCTGCCATCAGTCTGTRCAGTCACATGTGGGCTGCTGTACGGGGATCAGCTGACCGCTGAGGGATCAGCTACTGAGCACATCAGTAGGGGGAGGCAGAAGCAGGAAATGTTCAGAAAACCGGACAAGCGCTRCTTGACTGCTCTGCAGTCAAAAGCTACAATCACTTTGCTTTTCACCTGCGTGCATTTAAACCAGATAAGCTTTTTTTATGCCTTCTTTTATCTCAGTGCCAACTATTACAGGTGAGTTATAACTGAAAATATGAGCCTTTAAAAACACTCAAGTTTTACAGCTGCAGCATGTTGGTAGTCCAGTATCTCTTCTTTCTCACATAAATTTGAAAGCACAGTTGTGCTCTGAGCTAAGTGCCTTCTATTTGAAGGATAAAATGGTTTAACTGATCTTCTTTTTACTCCCAAACCAAGGTACCAATTAAGCAATACCTGTAAGAGAGTAACTGTAGCAATAACCTCTCACTACACAGATCTAATCTGAAGCTATTAGCAGCTGCAATAGTTATACCACGAAGAATTTTTCCCCTTTGGCATATGTTATAAAGGCTGTCCCTTGATTAGGTCAAAAATGCTTGAAGGCTATTGATTTTTGCTCTGTTTTAGAAGAAGGCAGCTCTTTTTAACACTTTAATTGCTCCGTTTGAATTTGAATGATCAGGTGAAGCAAATGTATTTATGCGTCTGATTACCCGTTCATCTGGTACGGGGAGCGCTGCGGATTTTTGTGTTATCAGGGATAACACAGAAATGCCATTCTGATTCCTGAGCTGCTGGAGATCCTGTGCTCTGGGGTGTTGCCCTGCTCCTGCCTGCTCACACATACCAGGTGCTGTGAATCTTTGCAGTGCATTTTAACAAAGTAGTGTCGCGGTGCTGTTTCCTGACATCCTGAAAACGAACATCCTGACACCTACGAAATGCCTGTTCTGTGGAAATCACGTCTGTGTGTTCCTTAGGCTGACTGGGGGGTGTTGCTAAGGAACTGGGGGTAACACCGGGGCTCTATGGATCCTTTACAGTGGGTCCTGGTCCCTGCAGAGATTTCCAAATTTGTAACACGGACGTGGGAGAGGCGGATSAACTGCGACGCTAGAAATTCAGCCCCCGCAAACTGAACTTTTGTTGAGAGTTTTTCGAGAATGAAATTGGATTAGACCCAGGGATGACGTATCCTGTTTGATTTCTTTTCCCCTTGTGCTCTGACGTGCTTTATGTTTAGGCAGGCTTTTGTTTCTGGCTCTGAGCTGCTTTAAAAATTGGGAGTGTGTCTCGGGGTGTCGAGGGTGATATGCTTGCATTGATTGGTGAGGTTTGGCTCGAGTTGCTTGCGAGTGCTTTGTTCTTCTCACCACCCCCAGGTCAGTTGCACAACATGCCTGTACAGTTTAAAAATAAAAAAAAAGAGGGGGGAGGGAAGGAAAAACAACAACCAAAAAAAGAAGGAAAAAAAAAAAAGAAATGCTGAGTAATGCCAGCGGTTTCTCAAATGGCTGATGCAAACCTGGAGAATTTGCATCATCATTCAGCTAGAGTAACTTGGTATGACAAGAGCTTAAATACAACTCCATGCGGAAGCTGAGCTGGTTTCCAATGATAGGGCAGTACCACAGTGTGAAAACGCAGGTGTTCCTGAGCTGGGCTTGGATCACAGGAAGGGCTCACATTCTCTTTAAGAGCCTGTTACCTGTGTGTAGGAGCAGCTGGAAAGATAAAACAGGAAGAGACAAAGTAGTTGGCTACATAGAGAGGGAAAAAAACCCCTTCAGTTTCTGTTGAAAGCTTTTCTGCCTGTGCTTGCCAGCAGAGTGCTGGTGGCACTGTAGCATGTTTAGGAAAGCTGCTGTGCCCACGGTCTCTAATGGAAGCTACTTGCAGGGACAAGCTAATGGCAAGCTGTCCTCTCTGGACAGCGGACAGCCAGCCCAGGAGGGAAAAGTTGTGCTGAAGAAGAAAGTGACGCTTTTGAGGGGGATATCCATCATAATTGGCACTATCATTGGAGCTGGCATCTTCATCTCTCCCAAAGGCATCCTGAAGAACACAGGCAGCGTGGGCATGTCCTTGACTGTCTGGACAGTGTGTGGTATCCTCTCGCTTTTTGGTAAGTCCCTGAAAAGTTTCTAATTGGCCTAGAGGGGCAGCTGGAGAATTGTTGTGATTATTTCTCTGATTTTACYATTGGATAGGAAGTCAGAGTGCAGAGCTTGAGCACCAATGGGACTACAGAAKGTCTGTGCTTCACGATGGGTTTGCGGAAGGTGCAAGATTTGCAACCCCTGTCCCCTCACTCCCGGCACCAGCTGGTGAAAGCTGGAGGCATAAATATTATATATTTTTTTAAATGGGTCCCTAAAGGAAYAGGAAAACTGAATGAGCATTTTTCCCTATAGAATGTGCTGTATGTTTTTCTCCTGTCTGTAAGACGTATTTATGGTTTGCTTGTAATGCCCTGGCAGCTAGATGAACATGCTTCTTGAACACCACTGAAATGTTTAGACAGCTCAACCTAGTTCCCCAGAGGCTAGAGTAAGGTCTGAGAGGAATAATTCCTACTGTAGGTAAGCTGTATTGGCATGAAGGGGAGCAAAACAATAATACTAATAACCGCTCTTCCCAGTTCTTCCTTCCTCACTCATGATGTTGCTTTGAAAGATTTGGCTACAAAAACCAGTGTGATGGAAGCAAATCTGCCCTGGGAGTTTGATTGCTGGCCTGCATATTGTGGGAGTTTTTTGTTTGATTCTTTGTATTCTTGAAGAGTGTTGATTTGTGAAGAAGTCCAGTTAAGTTGTTCTGTACAAAACAAAGCCCTCATTCAGAGTGGAAAACCCCACCCTGGCCTCTGTGGGACAGAGGGTTCATTGACCTATTTAATGAGTTAATCTCAAAGAAACTGAAGAAGTTACATGAATATTGGCTTTATTTAAAAGGGAAACTGCTTGTTTACTGGCAGGAGGTGAAGAGGACAAAGAGGGACTAAGTGTCTACTTAATAGGCGGAACATGCAAATGCCACCTTGTAAATTGGCTCTGAACTTAAAAGAAATATTCTTCACAGACTAAACCCACCCAGGCCAAACAGTCGAGTAAGTTAGGACCCATTTGGGTCAAATGATAAATGTATGGGTACAATGTGCAGCGTAATCTCTTGTAAAAATATGGAAGATCTGCCTGCAACAAAATTCCGCTATCAAGAAAAACCTCAGATCCTATTTGTAACCCTGTCAAAAGACCTTGGTCTTTTGAGTTACTTAACTCAGAATTTGCTTAAGCACTGCATTTATGGCTATAACTTTAGTAGTAGTAATCTTCTGGCTGTGAGATAAAGTCTGTACCAAAAAAAAAAAAACCCAAAAAAAACCCCAAAACCCAAACAGAAAACCACAAAAAACCCCCAAACCCCCCAAATCAAAATAAGAACAAAACCTCCTCTCTCTTTTGTCAAACAGAATTTTTTCTGGTCATTTTCCAGACCTCTAGATATGAAGAACTGTGTAAATTGGCACAGCACAACATAGTATCTTGTTCTCACAATGGACCTGTAACAGATTGACTGTTTGTTTTTTGGTTGTTGCTTCTTTTTTAATATTTTGGTTTTTATTTCCTTGCATGACTTATTTATAGTTAAATCACATGTAGAGGTCACATAAGATCTTGCTGAGGCTGTGTTTATAAYTTATATTAAAACACAATTTCATTTCATCCTGAATCTCAACAGAAGAGGCTAGCAAAAGAAAATTCAGAAACACCTTTTTTTAATGTGGCTGTAAGGATTCCTTTAAACACATCTTCAGGTAAGCTAGAGAATGGCAGATAAAAAGCTGCCACATTTTTGCAAAGTCCCAAACAAAACAAATGAACAAGGCTGGAGAATTTGTCATCATGTGGTACAGCTTTGATGGGCTTGTACGTGTGATGTGGTTTTGATAACTGTAGTTCTTATCTAAAAGTGTTGTGACGTGAAGGCGTGCAGGGAAGAGAGCTGAAATGAGTTCCGGTATGTTGCTGATCTTAACTCTGTGTGATGCTAACAAACTTTATTACTGCTTATTACTGGCTTCTCAGAGTCTTCCAAGAGGGCTGCCTGTGTTTATTGGTTGTGGAACGCTACTGATGTGCTTCGTGTGTGCAGCCGTGAATCCCCGGGTTTGTGCCTGGCTGATTGTTCCTGACCTTTCATTGCATTTGCAGTACACAAAAAMCACTCCATCAGCCTTGAAAAGCTGTGACTAAGCCATCTCCTGAGTTTTGTATGGAAGATGTTAGGAGTAGTGTTGAGGAAAATTCTTATTCTACAGATCCTGCTTCCAAATTTTGGCCATTTGGTTGCTTTTGCCCATGGCTGAGGAAAAGCAATACAGTTTTCAGACCTTCAGAGTTGGAGCCAGGCATCTCTAAGGCTGAAAGGAGTAGRTCAGCCTTTGATAACAAGCAATTGCGTCAGAAATCTTTCATTTAGTAGTGTAATCTGGCTGCCTGAGAAGTAGGGTGGCTGGTGTGACACCCCAATTTTTTGTCCTTCTTCACAAGATACTGAGTAGCACAGTAGGAATTGCAAATAGCTTTTCCAGAGGCTTTAAATATAACTGGATAAATGGTTTGGTTTACYGCATGTCTAATTGAGTGGAATTAGATTAAATTAATTGGAAAAAATTTAAAAAATATAAAAAGTAGTTGAAATGCCATGGAAGCTCTGTTGTTTAGGCTATAAATGTTTTGATAGGTATTTCTGGATATCTCTCATGTGAATTCTCACAGGTGCCCTCTGCTATGCTGAGCTAGGAACATGTATTAAGAAATCTGGTGGTCACTACACCTATATCCTGGAGGCCTTTGGTCCATTACCGGCATTTGTGAGGGTCTGGGTTGAACTCCTCATCATTCGGTAAGTGTATCATGACTCTTTCTTTTCTGATGACACTGCACTTGTCAGTCATAAAGAAATATCTCTGATATATGCTGGGCAAAAAAAAAAAATCAAATATATTTTGGTCAGTCAATTGTGTTCTTTCACTATGATTGCTTCAGAGAGTTTAAAACTGCTATTCTGCTCATCAGCTTTGAAATGTTCAAGGAGACACGTGTGTATATATGGGGAAAATAAGAAAACTCCCTGCCAMAAAAATTCAATAAATTGCCTTCATTTTGGTAAGCTTAGTATGTCCATTGATGTCACTAATAATGTTGTTAGCCATACCTAGATATGGTACAGTGAAAGAGAGAAGTCACCTTTACCTTTTCTCAGTCTTGGCATTACCTTCTGGAGCAATTACTGTTGTCTATGGATACAGGAATAACTCCTGGTGAGACTATTGKCCAGTAGTTTTCAGAGTTAGGGGCACCATGTATGTTTTATATGTCAGATTGGGCCCTGATTTTTTGTTTTTGTGGGRTGTTGGAGAACTTGACTCTTACTTTGAAAAACACTAACTGACCAAATAAAGAAACATTGTTTTCACATACCTAAAATGTCCAATATATTGCCTTGGTGTGTAAACCTGTGACTCATGCAGCCTTTGACATTGTACAGAAGAATTGCAATATGAAGACGTTGAATCGTATAAAATAAACTTTCATAATGTAAATGGATTAACATCTCAAACTCACGTGTAGCCTCTCTTTTTATTTTTACAGTTGTGCTGAGTTTGGAGATCTTGATACATGTAGAGCAGGGCAACTCACTTATACAAAATGACTTTGGGAATGCTCCATCCCCTGCCTCAGGCTGGTTAGCGCTTCTTCCCCCTCTTCTGCAATCAGCAGATTAGTCACAAATGAGGCACAAGCATGATTTCAAATCACAGCCACGTTTACATAACACTGACAAGTCCTAGCATAGATTGTTGAGTTTAAAAGTGCTGACGGCGCTGAGTCATTATGAATGTATAAATCCTTGTGTTGTTTCCAGAGGAAATAGTTTTRTACGTCAGATGGTCCAACACAACCTCCTCACCAAAATGTAACCTTTGAATTAACTGCATCATTTCCATCAAATGTGATGAAAGGGCAGATGTCTCAACTGTATGAACTTTTTGCCAAGAAGGAAAATCAGGCAGTGGAATGAGAACTATGTTTTCACAGGTCTCTGTGAACAGCTATATAATTTCACATCAGAGAATCAACAAAAGGGAACAGTAATAGAAATCTCTCTCTTAATCTGCACCTGGTTTGTCCGAGGGAACTTATTAACCTAGGCACAACACCCACGAGAAACCAGGCATCATAAATTCCTTTCCTCACAAAATAATTACTTTTTACGTACAACAGTGTCCCAGGAGTGTTATATAAATGCTCTTAGTCATTGTGATCTGCCCCACACCCAGAAAATAATCGTGTTGCATGGGAGAGAACATCAGTGGATTCTTTAATCACCCAGTCTGAGAGGCTGTGAGGAAGCCATACGTGTTATAACTTGCAGTGACCAGAACAGCACTGCTGAAACTCTGTGTGGAGTTTTATATCTGACTCCTGCATCAGGAAACTAATTGACTTCTACCATCAAAGAGCTTGAGACCACTTATATGTTTATTTTTTGTTTTCAGGAGATAATGTTGCACACACACGTCTCAGCTAGACTGATTTTTCTTCTGAAAAATTGCAGGATTATCACACTCATAGGCTGGCAGAGGAGTCACAACCAAAATAGACATTTCCTGCTCCTTAAAGCTGCTACTTGACAGTGGAGGACACACTTAACTACTCTGCCCACATACCAATTAGTTCTGCCTTGCACTGCACTGCTTCTCACTCAGTGCACTAAGTGTGAAACTTTTTCTCTCCCAAAGCCGGGTTGTGTGTATTTTATACATATTTATATACCTTTAGAAAATCCCGAACAACTACTTTTCAAACAAAGGAAGACAGCAGTGTGAATGTATTGTTTGTAGAGCTAAACAAAGGTGGTTGCTAAACAAAGGCTGGATCAGTGTGTGCTGCCAGGTGCCTAACTCACCTGTGGTATGTGCTGGGACCCTGTCTTGGTCCTCATCTGGTATCTTCCTGTATCCTTGCCCTTCAGTGAAAGCTGGTCATGTACTTTCTACCTGCTCCTGAGCACACAGCTATTGAGCACTGTAGCAAAAGGAAAAGCATAGAATCAGAAAGGTTGGAAAAGACCTCCAAGATCATTGAGTCCAACCATTAACTCAGCACTGCTGAGTCCACCACTCAGCTATGTCTCTAAACACCCATCTGTGTGTTTTTTTAATACTGCTCCATTCTTTGAACTTCCCCCTCCACTGATTGACTGCACTGCCAGCAGCATCTCCCCCCAGACATGGGAATGTCAGAGCTATTTATTAGAGGTGCAATTTAGGAGCTATGCTTTTAGAAACATAGTGGTGGTATAGATAGCAATGACTGCTTCTTTAAAAAGGCTTTTCCTTGAAAAGGGAGGGCAAAATCCAAGTTCTGGGGAAAGGAGCTGGGACCAAGGAAAAAAGTCTGGGACAGCTCCAAAGATCTGATCTTTCATCTGATCTAGGGTACTCCAAAACCACTTATGGCAGGCTGCCTGCAGTACTTGAAAGTCAGAAGCCTGATGATCTTCTGATATGAATTAGAAATAGGTAAAGTCAATAAATGTCTSTGAAAATCCAGACAAAATTTGCAAAGCCATTTGCTGGCCAGTGAGAGGAACATCCCCATGCATGGGAGATGCTCATGCAGCAGCCCTTGCTCATCCATGCAGAAACTTACTGAGGCAGATTGTTCTGTTGTGTGCTGCTCRGCAGCTTGGTCCAACACAGTGKGTGACTTCTGGGTTGAGTCATAACRCAAAGAAAGTGGGTTTTGTTTCCAGGGTGCAACTCCCTTGTGGGAAATTCTTTTATTGTTTGATGGAGAACAACAACATCTCTGCAGAATTTTTACCCTGTTCCATAGAATTTTTATCAAAAATTCTGTGAAGTGAGGTGTTGCAGATTTTTTCACAAAAAAATTGCAAGGACTCTTGTTCAACTCAGAAATCCTTTGAGAATCATGTGTCCTTTTGTCCTACAGTGTGTATGTAATAAAACACAGRTGCCATCAGCTGTCCTAAAAAGAGTGAAAATGTCCTCCCAAATGGAACATGAACAGTAACATGCAGGCACAGGCTAATTTGCTACTACTGTGTGTCAGTGCTAAGGCTTCTGTCAAACAATTAGCTTCCCTCAAAGAGAAAGGCTGTATGAATATTATGAGCATTTCAAATTTGTAAATACAACAACTTTGTGGGGTGCTGGAGAGCTTAACTCTTACTATGAAAAGCAGTATCTGATCAAATAAAGAAATATTATGTATTTTTTCATATTCCTTTGTTTTATAGTATTCTATGGTTTACTACAGGGATTTTTGCTTTTAGCTGCAGTGTTAGGAAATTGTTAGTCAATAAAAGGAAAATATTTTGTTTGTATTTTAGAAAATTCCATTTGGACTGTCCCAGAATTTAATAAAAGATCTGTGTAGATTTTGGATGCTTATTTTAGTAAACCAGAATTCTCACCGTGAATGAAATTCATTTGCTTGTGTCTCTGTGGGGTGGGATATAGCTGACCACTAAAATTCACTGACTTTTGAGCAGGCTGTTGCCCATGTAATCTGATCCTGGTATTAGGAAAATTAATCCACAAACACTAGGGATTTGTGTCCAAAAAGGAGACAGAGGAGTCCTTTTTTGCTTTATTTGAATAAAGGGAGAGGCCATGGGGCATTCTTCTGGGGTCTCTCAAATTTTTGGAAGACACAGCCTCCTTTTTATCTCAATTTCCCGGCCCCATTTTCCTTCTCTCTTTCCCATTGGCTGAGGTAATTGAGAGGTACAGACTTCCTAATACCCCYGATACCAAAGATTTCCCTCTAATGCACAACCCTCCCTTTTAATTTTTAATTCTTATGGAATKTAGGGGTTTTTCTTCCTCATTGTTTCTTTCATCTTTCAATGTCTAATTTCAYTTATCAGCAGACCTAAAGTTCATTTGTAAAAGCAAATATCTTTTTCCATTCATCAATCAGTGGAATCTTTCCCATTGTTTCTTTTATCTCCCAGTGCTGGTTTTATCCACCAGCAGACCCACAGCTTGTTTGTAAAGACAAATCTACTATTCCTCTCRCTGGCTATGTTCACTTCAAGTGAGTGAATGAAGATTTCTATTGATACTTTTCCTTTTTGGTTATGGCTGCTTTGCAACATGGAAGTTGTAAGACCCACCCTGGTAAGAAGTGTTGAATTAAAGATCAGAATCACTGAGCAGTGCTATGTTCAGAAACTGTGGTGCATGTCAGTAAAGCTACAAGGAAGCACCAAAATTAAGGTTCACAGTTCTCTGATAGTGAAGTTACAGCATGATCCAGTAAGAATAATAACTATATGCTATCAAAGATTAATTTTGTGACTTTGTTTTTCTTTTCCTCCAGCCCTGCTGCCACAGCAGTGATATCATTGGCATTTGGACGCTACATCTTGGAACCTTTCTTTATGCAGTGTGAAATCCCAGAACTTGCCATTAAACTTATCACAGCTGTCGGCATCAGTAAGTGCCCCATTTTAGRTTTCAGGGGAGGGTAAAGATTATATAAATTGAAAAAAAAAATATAGCACACTGAGCAGGTTGTTGCTTGGTGTAAATCATTAATTGCTGTGCATCCAATGCCAGGGGCACCTGTGTGACATTTTGCCTGGGTGTGTGTGTTTGTGAAGAAACACAGGAGCAAAAAGAACAACAGACTTTATCAATGGCTGGGAAAATCTATTRTCAAGGCTGATTCTGTTGCTCCTTGAATTTATGGCCAAATTTTCATTATTTTTGTAGAAGCAATTTCAGTCCCTAAGACACGGCAAGGCAGTACCAGAGATACGGAAGAATGATTACCTTCTTTAAGTGCTTTGCTCTACCTTGGTTCTAGGAGGCAATTGAATGCCAAATATGATGTCATGAAGAAATGTAGTTCTCTCGAGTGCAGACAGCAACATGAGGTCATCTTCCCCAGTSCCACTCTTTCCATCCTGGCAATAATCGTTATTGAGGCACTTATGGTTCRGAAAGCAGGAACTGAATTTTGGAGCAGAACATACAGCCTGGTGCATGGTTGTTGCTGGCTTGTCCTACACTTGCTAACTTTGTAGTTAGTGTAAAAGGGATCATTTAGGGTTACAGAAAGCCRATATTTGCAGTGGAAAGAGGGGCACTACCCTGCCCCTCTTTCCACTGCAGAGGCTTTACAGTGTACATGGGTTGGTGTGGAGGATGCATGCAATGGGAGAGCACAAAAAATGATGGGACTGGGACTCTGGAGCTTGTAGCATTAGAGGCTTGTTTCCAGGTCTGCCTGGTCACAGGTGAGAATGCTTCTTGTGGGCACACACTGGAATTCAGCTGTGCTGGGAGGGAGTGCAGAGTAGACCTGAGTAATTAGTAACAGATTGTTCCTTTAAATTTGCTCAGTGCACATATCAGAAACAAAAAGACTGTAAAAAGGAAKTAAGACATGCTAAATGATCAAAGGCCCACAGGAGACCCCTTCAGTTTTGCACAATAATAGGTTCAGATGACTTTCTTTCTTCGGGGCAAGGAGTTCAATTGACATTTAAATTTCCAGTCTCCARGTTACTGTGGCTTTTTGTGGGAGCTCTCTCTGTAAGATTTCTTTTCTGCTGGGAGTGTTAAAAAATCAGTATGTGACTGCATTCCTTTCTAACTTAATTATGCACAAACTATAGGTTTCATAGGAATAATTGAATTAGGAGTTTGAAATGTGAGGTCAACGACTTTTTTCAGCTACATCTGTCTAAAACATTTCAGTGCAAGATAGGAGTGAAACAGATGTTCAGTAACATTAAGGTCACTGAGACAAAAGGAATATTAAGTGAGGACTCCATCAAAGCGTTTTGTTAATTGCAGGTGATTCAAGCACAGTAAGTGAACAGTTTGAAATATGTTTTTATTACTTTTAATTTAAGTGAAAATCAGTATGATAAGCCAGGGCTTGGCAAAATAATTGAACAAATAAGTAGCATTGCAGGGGAGGCGGAGTTAGGMTGAAATAATCACAGCCTGAAGAGAGAGAGGAGGTCAGACTCTSCTGTTCAGAGTGGGTCTGTACAGCACAGTTAGGGTCTACTGGCATTTCACTGAAAGAAGGGATTCTTGTAGAAAACTTGTAGCGGTGAATGTGATGGTGCTGAGAAAAACAGRTATGTCAGACTAGGCCTTCATTCTTTGCAGTATTCTCTACAGTGGAGTTTCATTTGTAGTAGTTCTAAGAACTTCTGCTGCAATTAACCTCAAGGATCCCAGAGTGTCTGAATGTTATCCTTATGTGGTAAGAATCATGCTGTGGTGGTAATTGCTACAAATGTTTGGTATTGGGCATGTAGGCAGAGTGACAGGTAAGATTAGGGTGGTGAGCTGAACAGACACTTYGGAGCCCTGGAGATCTTGTAATCCAATATAACAGTGCAAAAAGTAGTGTTTGTTTCCACTTCAAATTTTAAGTAAATCAGAAAGTGGAATGACATGCCTTTTTCTTACCCATGCCTGGTCCCTTTTCCTTCCTTGCTTGATGAGAGAGCACTGACTGTGTATGTCTTTATTGCATGGGGAAAGGCAGTGGGATGCACCACTGAACTCTGTCCTTGGCTGACAGTTTTACCTTGTCAATTCTCATTGTACTAGAAAGGAGAGGGAGAAATTTTGAAAAATCTTCAGGTGGTCCCCTGATCCCAAACACAATCAGTGTTATCTAAACAATTACAGATGTTTGTCAAAACTGGCCTTAAAATCTCCAGCATGGGAGTTTTTTAAACCCTCACTGGCATTGTAGCCCAGTTTTTTTCTGTCCTTGTCACAATACAGCTTTTCTCTTTTCTTTTTTTTCTCCCCACCTGTATCTCTATTGATGCGTCTGAAGCCTATTATTAAAAGGTGGATGCAACCAGGATTATGCTGGGGAGTAGCAAATACTATTGCTTCTCTACCAGCTGCCAAAAAATAGAGGAGCTACAGCCATTCTGCTCCCCACCTCTCTGCCTCTTCAGTGAAAAAGGAAAGACAGTGCAGAGGAGATGTAGATCAGATGAAAGTTAGAATGCAACTACTGGTCACGGTGACATTTAAAAAATCCCTTGTCCTGGCTTTATTATTTATAGGAAAAAAGACATATGCTGGGCACAAAATTCCCCTCAAAATCACCTGTTCAGAGCAATCTTGAACAATCTGTAAAACCAAATTTTCTGTTCCACAATATGCTGCTTTCATTTTTGGTTGCCTTTATCATAGTTTTTCTCTTTTTACTATGACCGACTAACCAACCAAAATGTCCAAACATTTCAGTGTCTCTGTAGAGAGAAGGATGCTTGTGTGGAGTCTCTATTCAAATGCCACAGCTTTCTGAACCTCTGAGCAAAACCTTCCCATTCTTTTCAAACTTATAAATCGCTTAAATTCACTTGGTGTTTCTTAAGCAAATMTTCACAAGGAGAAAAACCTAGATCAAACACTGGATATGCAGATCTCAATTTGTCAGTCTGCCATAAACTTTTTCTCAACTCRGTTAATTAACTGTATGTGAAAGAGTAGCAGATGTCTCAAAGATTTTTATTACACTACACATTTCATAGACTCACAGAATGGTTTAGGTTGGAAAGGATGTTAAAGATTACCCTGTCATGGGAAGGGACATTTTCTACTAGATCAGGTTGCTCAAAGCCCCATCCAACCTGGCCTTGAACTCTTCYGGAGACAGGATYTAATTGCTACAATTTTATGAAAATAAATGGCCAGCTAGAGGAGAGGGAAGCAGGATGTGCTCCTGCACAGGGAAGGACAGCTGAAGAAAATGCAAGGAGGAGATTAGCCTTTTTAACTCCCTGCTTTGTTCCAGCAGGTCAAAATAGCTCCAAGGACACAAAGCAGAGGGATGTTGTCAACCTTTGTTCTGATGCTGAAGGTAGTCTTTTTAGGAGAGTTTAAAACTCATTTACCTCTTGAAGTGAAAGTTGATAAACTCCTCCATATTTGTTGTTTCTTGACATGAAGCAACATCCTGTCATTGCAAAAAAGGCCCTAYATTCATATATTGCTTTATTTGTATCTATTAATTCTTTTCCTAATGGTAAACTTAAATATAATGGTAACAGGAAGGGATAAATTGGACTGTGCAAAGGTATCAAACTCTTCTATCAATATGTAGCCTGAATAGGAACTGAGCCTTTTCCAAACTTTTCACATGGCCTCCTTGTCAGAAAGCAGATAAACAGGTTTCAGCCATTAAAAACTGTGAGACTGAAAACCACTTACTAACTCTACCAACTCACATGAGTTCTTGCTCTAATTCATACGTGTATTTTGGGCATTTTACACTGCAGTAATACATAATTTCCCCCCTTTTATTTTTTTTTTTGTTTTTTGAGAAGTCTGCTAGCAAACTCAAATACCCCAAACTTTGGCTGTTAGAGCTAAAGTTATGCTTGAAAACTGTGGTTAGCTGTAGGTCTATCAGTGCTTGCTGGCAAATGCTCCAGTCCCAAGCTTTATTGGTGAGTCTATAATTAGATGCCTTTTTTTCCCTCATCATGGCAGATGTTGTAGATGCCACTCTCTGCTGCTGACAGTCTTCAGACAAACAGTTTACATTAAAATATCTCTTGGCTTGCAGGGATCTGCTCTGATATGCTCTGATAGGTGCTCTTGGGCTYCCTGTGACTTTTAATTGGCTCATTAGAGTCTGCAAATTGAGGGTATTTTTTGGCATTTTTTGAATGCCTTGACCCTAAAAGTCTGACAAGTTATGGGAGAGCAGTTTTCTTGGTCTCCTGCTGAGGGAGTGGTACATACATTCTGAAAAGTAGGCCAGGATGTAATGCTCACTGCTGCTTCTCCCATTAGATTTTGTTATCTGTCTATAGMTGTGTCTGTGGAAGGGAAGAGATTGTGAAAAACATGCTTGGTGTTTCCATTGTGTTTGATTGTTCATGCATCCAATTTTGTTCTCCCTCCACACTACTCTTGGTTAGGATTCATCTTAGCAAGGTGTTTATTTTAGGTAGTCTTCTATGCTCCCCATACAGTGGAGAAAGAGGAAAGAGGAGCTTCCTGAAGGTAAACTATCTCATCTGGGATAGGCRTCTCACAGAGGTATTGTTATTCATCCCCTGGAGTTAACTGTCTCTTCATTGAGATTGCAGCCACACTCAATGCCTCACTTTTAGTTAGAAAAGTTAGATCTGAGTCCTCCTTTCACTTCCTCTTTTCTGAGAAACTACTGCTCCTTCTGATATTTGCTGTGATCCCTTATCAAAGTGTCTGAAATCAGCTTCTCTAAATATCTCCAATAGGCCCTATTCTAAAGAGAGGAGTTGACTAATGACCATAGTGCCAGAATATAATGTCCTTCCTGAGCCCTGGCACAGCTGTCATCATCTTTTCTTGCTTTTTAGCAGCTTTCTTCATGACTTCACTTCCTCATTGCCTTTCACTACCCAGTTGCTAACACGATCAGTACTGTGGTGCTGGCACATGGTACTGGTGTAAGCCCCACATTTCTAGACAAGTGTCATGCACAGAACCATTAACACTGAATTTTTTATTATAAGATACTACTACTATTATTGTTAATCTACAATTAACAATAATGCATTTATATATTGTAGTATTATATGATAAAGAAGACTATAAATTCCTACAGCCTAATAAGTACAATAAAATAAAATTTTAAAAAATAAAAATGGCCTCAAATTTTCTAAGCATTTGTAAGCACTTAAGTCTCAGCTCTGCAACCGGAATTACTACTACTGCAGTCCTCCAACTCTGCACTTACTCTTGGGAAGGACTATCAAAGGACATTTTTATCAAGGGATTTTTTACAAGGGACTTATTTACAAATAAGGRCACAGTGATAGGTGTCCTGGTTTCAGCCAGGTTAGTGTTAATTTCTTCTCAGTAGCTATTACAGGGCTGTGTTTTGGATTTGGAATGAGAATTGTGTTGGTAACACAGTGATGTTTCGGTTTTTTTGCTAAGCCCAGTTTATCCATAGTCAAGGACATTTTTCCCGGCTTCCATGTTCTGCCAGTGAGGAGGTTCGCCAAAGAAGCTGGGAGGGAGCATAGCCAGGACAGGTGATTACCAAAAGGAAATTCCACACCATAGAGCATCATGCCTGGTACATAAACTGGGAGGATTTAAATGAAAAGGCATCTGTGCTGGGTTGGGGAATGGGAGTTCTGGCTCTGTTCAGTGGGTGGTAAGCAATTGTATTGTGCAGCACTTGCTTTTTTTCCTTTTTGTTTTCATTATTATTATTATCCTTTATATTATTTCTGTATTTTACTTTGTTTTCAATTATTAAATTGTTCTTATCTCAACCCACAAGTTTTACTTTGATTCTTGTCCTCCTTCCAGTGGTGGGTGCAGGGGGAAAGGGGGGAATTGAGTAAGCAGCTGCCAGGTTTAATTTCCATTTGGGCTTAAACTGTGACAACAGGATGAGGGGAAATGGCTTCAYACTGGAAAAGGGCTGGTTTAGCTTAGATATATGGAAGAAATTTTTCTGATGTGGCTGGTAAGACACTGGCACAGGTTGTCCAGAGAAGTTATGRCTGACTCATTCCTGAAGTGTTTGAGGCCATACCACCCAGTAACATTCTCATATGTGTATCAGGAAGGTGAAACCAGTGCATTAGAAAACCTGGAGAAGCTCTCCCCACTCATGTTACCTACTCTGACCTGTGTAAGGCTGACAGACTGATTGCTGCAGTCAACTTGAACTCTGAGTAAACTGGGTATCAAATTGCAGATTCTCTTACACAAAAAACTCCTCCTTGGCATTTTCTTGTGCTCTGGTCCATGCCTGGGTTTCACTTTCTACAGAAGAAAAGTATTGTATCCTGACTCTTCTAGGAAAATTAAAATAAGCTAGTGTTTGACTATGGCACTARATTTTTCTAACTTAAGCACTTTTGGTCAAATGAATATTTTAAATATATTTTGCTTAAATAGTAGTCGTTAGTCTTGTTGGTAATCAAGCCTCAGGGAAAGAAAGTGAAACTCAAACAGCAGTAATATTAGTCAGCAACCTAAAGGGATCTTTCAAAATTTAAATGAGTCGAGATATGTCAATATAATATTGGAACAGCAGAGTAATGAATCAGGCCCTGGGGTTTTCTGTTGCCTGTCAAATATAGGTATACAACGAAGTAATAAGCAAAAAAAAAGTGTTTGGGTCTCTTAAGACAGTGTCAAGTGAAATGTTGCAGAAGTCCAAGCAATTTTTTTGTGACTTCACAACACTTCAGCTCTGAAATACGGTGAGATACAGAACTGAGTAAMGATTTTGATCTCCAAGATCCTTTTCTGGGGAAAAAAAATGTGTTAGGTGGTGTTGTGAGTATATATTGACTTGTAAATAGCTCATTGGAGAGTGGAACTGTCTCTCTCCCAAATAAAAATTCTAGAAAAATACTTTTTTTTCCCCCTGTAATTYTTATTTTATTAAAAATGTATGAAAAATACATTGGGATCCAGATTACATGGAATTTTCTCCCGGTTCCATTAAACTCWAACTACTTTCAGTTGAAATGAGAAGATTTTAAAATATTTTTAACCTTCCTGGTGAAGAGAAACTGTATAAAAGACTTGAGATAAACCAGTAGGGTTTTTTTCCAGAAAGCCTGTGCCATGCCAGATTTACAATGCTAGCTCCTACAAACTAGCAAATTGTGCTTTTGTGTGTCTTGAGATGTGTGATGTGGCTGATGATTTACACAAACTGCTGCTCTTGAGAGAGCTTGAGTTACGGGAGGATTGAGATGAGGAGCTACTTCATTAGCTCCACATGATGGCAAGAAAGAGAGGAACATGCTTGACCATGCTTACCTGGAGCAGGAGGGGGAAGAGATTTTTTATCTAGTAAAATGGCTCCCATCTTCCATTCTTTAGGGAAGTTTTTATTTTTAATATCTAAACTCCTTCTGTTTAAGTAAACTAGAATAAGTGGCACTAAAATGACAAGACCTGACCTCCTCCTGTCAGTCTGTGCTGTAGGAAATGCTAGAGGATGCTGTCCCTGACACAGAAGGAGATGCAAGCTGACCAGGCAGGATGTAAATATCCTTCTCACTGATCTCTCCACATGCTGGTGAGCTGCAGACCTGAGCTTTGTTTTCAAGAAATAAAAGCTCTCTGTTTCTTCACTGATTCCTAGCAAGGGTGAGCACAGTACTTGCACTCTGGTCCTCCTGCATCTCTGGTGGTACAGCAAAAAGGGGGGAGAACATGGAAAAGAGGACCAGAGGTAAAGCAGTTACAAATTTATGTGTGGCTTAAATGAGGGTGAGAAAGTTCAATATGGTTATTAATTGTTACTGTTTATGAAAAATACAAATCTCTACTCAAAGCAGCACTGACAAATGAATCTGGAGTGACAAGAGTTGAGCAATTAATTTCTTTCATCTTTAGAAGTGTCCTGGCAGCCAGTTGTCTACCAGCAGTTGACAATTCTGGGTTAATGAAGCTGCAATTTGGTGTGGAGGATGTTAGGCAGAGAAGGCACAGATGGATGGTCAGTGCAGAGGGTGAGGCACAGGGGCTCAGCTCAAGCTTTTAGTACGGTACCTTGAAAGGGGATGGGAGAGCTGGAGAAGATTATCGGGGYGTATTTCCTTTAATGCATCAGGATCTGTTGTTTGTGTGATCTCTCTGCTGGCAAAGAATTTTGTGACAATTATTTATTTCTGAGTTTTCTTTTTCCTTCCTCRCAGCGCTTGTGATGGTCCTGAATAGCACAAGTGTCAGCTGGAGTGCCCGCATTCAGATGTTCCTTACCTTTTGCAAGCTTGTAGCAATTCTGATAATTATAGTCCCTGGAGTTATCCAGCTAATTAAAGGTAAGAAATGAAAAGTAAATACTTTTAAAGAGCTTTTATCTTTACTCTCAGCCGTCTTTCCCCACCTGCCTTCACCACATAATGCTTATAGCAGCAAAATCTCTTAATTAGTCTGTGCTAGCTTAACTGAGGCTCTGTACTGTCATGTCATTGATAAGAAGTGGAACTACACTGGGATAACATGGTATTTCCTTCAGCATGCCAATGAGACTATTCCAATCAGACTTGCTTTTCCAAGGAGTAAACGGACTGCCCTTCTCTGGAATCTGTCTTTGGCCTGAACTTTGTGAAAGGGGCACGGTGAGATTCAAAGGCAGATAGAAGCACATGCACCTCCCCAGAGCACATGCAGGCAGGATGGCTGCTCTGACTGTGCTAGTCCCTAGTCATGGTACATGCGTGTGGTGCTAGAGGGGGTTCCCAATTCACAGAACCATAAAATCACATGGTRGTTTGTGTTGGAAGGGACCTTAAACATCATCTAGCTCAAACCCTCTGCCATGGGCAGAGATGCCTTTCACTAGGCCATGTTTTTCAAAGGCCCATCCAAAGCCTTGAACACTTTCAGAGCATCCTGGGCTGCTTCTCTGGACAAGCTGTTCCAGTGCCTCATCACTGTCACAGGGCGGATTTTTTCCTAACATGTAATCTAAACATGCCCTCTGTCAGTTTACAGCTATTTCCCCTTGTCCTGTCACTACATGCCCTTGTAAAGGCCCTCTTTTCACTGACAGGTGCTCAGCTACCTGTAGAGGCTTTGCCATCCCAGCCCTCTGAGCAGCAGGTGTGAGATGGTGACAAGCCCCAGGTCACCCTCCCTACAACAACTACAGAGAGCACAAGCAGCCATGCAGCACACAGGGGCAGAGCAGGGAGCCCTCTTGAGTGTGTTGGTAGCAGATTTTATCTAACAAAACCTGTCACAGTTTTGACCTATGTCCCACCCAAGTGAAAAGCACAGTGTTAGTCTGTGCAGTGAGCTCAGATTCTCAGGGACGGGAGGCTCTCTGTAGTTAATATATTAAGACWCTGAAATAAAAGTTTTCCTCTGTAGCACTCTGCTGATTCACTATTTTTGTTTTCTTGTTTTTCACTTTCTTTTTGGCACTTGCAATGTCATTTCCTCTTGCACGTGACATATGAAATGTGCAAAATTTCTCTCTGTTCCCATCCACCCCACTTTTTCTAGACCTTTGGAGCAGGTCAAACCCAGGTTTGCTTGGGGGGTGTTGCCCTGAAGTAGCTCAGCTGGTGTCCCTGATTCTCCACTGGGACCTTTTTCTGGCCACAGTTTCTGCCTTAACCAAAAAGCCTCTGCTTCAATGGGGATTTTGACTGAGGGCTTAATAAAACCAGAGCAAAGGGTAGAGGATTTGACTCATTGCTTATTTAAATCTGAATTAATTAAGTTTCTTCCTGCTCCATATTTGTGGAGGATCATTGCTTCTCAGGAAATTTGGAATTCTCAGGAATTTTGGGAAATTTGGGATATGGTAGGGACATTTTACAAACCATAAAGCACTTTGTAAATGAATGAGAGCATAACAAAAGTGTTGCATATTTGCATTTATAGATATATAGATAATTCTTACTCAATGTAATATTAATACAGTATTGATTATCATGGTGGGGGTTACTAAACTAATTTTTCAATGGTAGAAATGTTTAGGATTTTGGGTTTATTTATCTTATAAATATTTCTTCTAAATGAAATGTCAGCAAAGTTCCTTCTGATTAAAATGTTGAGCAAGWGAAATTTTCCACATCTAAAACTACTGAGCTCATTCTGCTCTTTCATGTTGATGTAAGTCACTGCTGGAAATGACAGAGCAGAGAGTGTCATCAAGCTCAGCATGCTTTGAAATAARCTAATAGGTCAAATTCTTCTATTGCATGAATACAGATTCCACAAAGCCTTTTACAATTGCTGGCAGATTATGGCTGCAAGGGTTGGGTCAGAATTTAAGGTCAAGGGGCAGAACCTCATGTCAGTGAACTCTTGGGTGATTAAATGTTCCATGATGTGTTTTATATATATATATATATATATATATATATATATATATATATATAAACTAGTTATGACCAAAGACCTTATTTTTCATTTTTTTTTTTTGTTGTTGTTGATTTTGCAGGAGAAACACAGCACTTTAAAAATGCCTTTGCAGGGAATGATGCCAGTGTTATGGGATTACCACTTGCTTTCTATTCAGGAATGTATGCCTATTCAGGCTGGTAAGTGGATGAAACTTATACATATTTTTCCTGAAAACAAACACTAATGTACTTTAACAAAGCTATCTATTTATATGAAGCAATGAGTAGCGCATTCTACATCTTTTGCAAAGCTACATCATACAGCTAGGGTAGTTGTCACCACTGTTYCATTTGCCCAGTGGTCATTGTGCAAGCAGCTCTACAAAGGAAAGATTTTTTTTTTTCAGTGCACAATATATAAACATGCACTGACCACCAAAATAATCACACCACAAGAAAGGATAGTCTTCATTTTTCCATTAAATGTTTTAATAAAAGGATAAATGTACAAATGAAGCTTTAATTTTTTTTAAGAAGTCAGTAATTATATTAAAAAAACCCCTGTGGTTCTGTTACAAAGTGGCCCTTAGCCTTTCTTTGTAAAAGCAGTATTTGACAGGTAAGAAACAATGAGATTGATACGGACCACAAAGCAGAATAGAAATCTCTAGATTTTTACACTTCTTGGTCTGAGAAATTTGGACCATACTTAAAAGAAGTGCAGCTGGCTTCCACAAAAGTCAGGGGTGATTGACTGGGAGCAAAGGAGTGAGAATCTACCTTCAGGTATCCTGCTTAGAACTTTCAAGTCCTTTCTCTCTTTTCCCTCCAAAGTACACAGCAGCTGGTTTGAAAGGTGCTGCCCCTTCTGGAATCTGCCTTTACAATTTATTCATGCTCCTCAGGGCTCTGCATTGTGCAGTGCCAAAGGCCTTTAGCAGCAGCAGCCTGGGGGGAAGGAAGGAGACTACAGTGCACAGAGTGGGCTTATTTTGAGATAGTTTTGTCTGCTGGTCTTCCCTTTGCTCTCCATAGCCTCACAGGCAGCCAAGTCCTTTCCCTTGCACAAAAGGCGAGGGCTGCAAGATAAGGGGTTTATTTATTTAATATGAAAGGACAATGGGCCGGGCATTGGAGTTCTCTGCCTATCTGTAACTCCCCGGTTGCAGGAGCATTATAAATGTGCACACTGWAGTATGAACAGAACTTCATATACTAAATGGCAGCGGGGGAAGAAACCCAAGAGAGTCCAAAGCCTTTATCTGAGATAGATATGTAAGTAAAGAGCCTGGCATTTTGAAGCCTCAAAGAAATGGAATTGATTATGTGGAGAATCTCTACTTTCTTCCCCCTCTCTCCTAAAACTGACTCTATCTCTCATATCCATGCATGTGATGGTTTCTCAGTTTTTAAATACTAACCTAAGTTTTTGTATGAAAGCAATTTTAAAAGCTCCTTATTATTATTATTCAGAGTTTCTTTCCTGCAAAATGCTTCATCAAAAACACTGTTATTCTGTTGCTTCTTTCCCATTCCATTTTTCATATAATGGTTCAAAGCCTTGCAATAAAAATACCTTTTTTCCCCCTTTACATCTTCTGMCTTTTATTTCAAGGTCCTTATTTGCTACTTATAAAAGAAATTAGCAGGGAAAAGACCTAATTTGGCTAGTGGTTCTTCCCAGCTCTCTATTTTTCTTTGTTATCAGCTAAAATTCATCACCTCATCACGGAGGAGCAGACCATTAAGTGGAGTGGCAATATCCTTGCACTATCAGTTTCATGGGCCTAAATGAATGCAATTAGCTGAATACAAAGGAGTGTTGGAAGTGTTGGTGATGTGTCCTGGGATGCAGGCAGAATTTTATGCATAGCTCACAAGACTGTTAAATTTTAGCTGTTAACTTTTAAAGATATAGCTTTGAAGAAAAGAAAAGCAGTATCTCTTCTGTCTGTGGGTTCATCCTGCCAAGAGCAAGTGTAGACTGTGGGGTATGTAAAATGTTGGCTGAAAAAGTGGAGAAAAGAATGCAAGGAAACATGCTTTTGCATCAATAAAAGGACTGATGCCGGGCTATCACAGAATGGTTTGGGTTGAAAGGGACTCTAAAGATAATTTTGTTCCAATCCCCCTGCCAAGGATAGGGATACTTCCCACTAGACCAGGATGCTAAAAGCCCCATGCAACCTGACCTTGAACACTTCCAGGGATGGGGCATCCACAGCTTCCTTGGGCAACCAGTTCCAGTGCTCCAGCACCCTCACTGGAAGGACTTTCGTCCGTATATCTAACCTAAATCTTCTTCTGTGCTCTATGCACTAGAAAGTTTAAAAACAAGTACCGATGATTTTGCATAAGGTGACAAAGAATTTCTTGTGCAGTCACAAAATCACTATTTTTAAAAAGCCATGAGCCAGCATTAACTTGTTCTGCTAACCCAGTTCTGCTCCAAGACTTGCGATGGGGCAAAGCTCCCAGACTTCCTGCCAGCTTGGTTACCAGTGGTTTATTCACTTTAGCACTGCTGGCTCAGGTGCCATTTGTYTTTCTGCACAAGATCAGAAGACCAGCGTAGGTGCTGTATGGAATGCTCTGTTTGATTAGACAAGATCTGTCTTTGGGCCTGTCTCTGAGCCAGGCACAATTGTGTTCCAGGCAGGCACAGACTGAATGCTAATAAATGTAGAAGAGAGGGTTCAGTGGCCTTGAGGCTTATGGTTGCTTTGTATGCAGGGCTGTGCCTGGTGAGCAGCTCCTATGAATTCCCATACAGAGCTCTCCCTTGAATGCTGCTGGAATGTGATCAGAGTGCAACCTGTACTGGATGTTGTGCAAGAGCATGTAGGGCTAGCAGCCTGTGTTTGAGCTTCTGTACAGCAAACTGGTGTGAAAATTCTTGGTTTAGGAGGGTTTTTTTTAAGGCTTCTGTTACTTGTATTGTTAAGGAGCCCTCACTGAGTACTCTGATGAGACTTTTGCCAAACTAACCTGAAACTGTAGAAGGCAGCAAGCACAAATGGAATATAAAGCTTGAAGTGTGCATATGTGTGTGTATGTATGGAATACTGTGTCATATGTCAGGGGGAAAAAAATTAATTACACACTGACTTTACATAGTCACTGTCTTTTTCTTTTCCTGCTTTGCTGTCTTTTCTGAGAATTCCCTTCCTGAGTGTGAGGATAAGGGAAGGTTAAATATCCCTCTCTCCTTAATCCAAACATGGGCCTGCAAAGCCTACAGTAATTAACAGCAGTCTTAACTAAAATAATCTTCTTGATTCTTAGTGAAAGAAATACAGAATAAAAATATAATAATAAATCTTATAATACATTTTATAACTGTTTTCTAGGTTTTACCTCAATTTTGTCACCGAAGAAGTCGAAAACCCTGAAAAGTACGTACTTAACGTTTTGCTTGACTTTTGAGAAATGGTAATGAAATTTAAAATGTTGTAAAAGTAGTGATCTTCAGAAGTTCTGTATGCTGGTCAAGCTGCTTGCCTTCAAGCAGATCTGGTATCTATTTGAATTGCAACTGCTCAAAAATTTGCTATTTTTGGTCTGTTGTGACCTTATAATGTATTCTGCTTTTGTCTGCACTGAAAGAGTGGCTGGTTTAGTGTATTCCAGGATTAAGTAGATCTCTAGGGCTCTGGTTCTCCCCCTGAGGATACGAATAACTATCAGTGGCTCCTTTCAGTGGAAGCTACTGATATCCTGTCAGGGAAATCTTGCCCAAGAAACTTATCTGCTGCAATATTTGTCAGTTTTGCTGTGTTTAAATATTAATTAAATACTTAGTTGTACTTGTTCTAAATGTCTCAGAAATGCAGGATCTTGAATACAAGTCACAAAGCATCCAATTTAATTAAACTGGACAGGGGATATGGGTTGGAGCCTGTTTCAAATCAGAGCTGAATACTCCCACATGACCTGCCTGTAAAACATGGAAAGTTGTCCTGTTAGGGAGAGTTAGATTTGTCCCATCTATTTTGGTAGATGTGTATTGGTACATGGGGCCAGTAATAAAAGGCTACTAACTTTTTCTAGAAGTTAAAGAAAATGTGCCTTTCCAGATCAATTTGTTTTCTTTGAGGAGAAGAAACTATTTACTTGACAAAGAAATTAATGGCTAAATTTTCTTAGATTTTTAAAATAAGATAGCTGGCTGGGTACCAAATTGCTTATTATTTTAAAATTACTCCCAGCACTGTACCCTTAGATAATATGAATCTGAGACATATAGGGAAAGAAAACCCCAAGCCATTGACTGGGAGCATCCAGAAGATTTTTGTTGGTTTCTTCAAAGTCTGAACCAAACCTGGTGCTATTTCAGAGGCCTGAAATTATAAGAAAATGGATGATAAAACATGAGGCTGGTAGAAACACTGGCAGATTTCTATTGATTCAGTGACTTTGGGATGTGTTGTGTGTTAGCAGACTCTGATGTGATCTGGATATGTAGAGTGAGAATTGTGTGACCAGAATCTGAGACCAGGTAGAAAATACTGCATTAATATTTGTGAGTAATCATYATGACAGATATCTCTGTACAAATGGGTTTTTCCCTGATAATCTTCAGTTCTGATAAAATGCCATTTTAGGAGCTGTGGTTTAGTAAACATGACTCTGGATGTATTTAAAATGTGTAGATGTGGCACTTGGGGACATGGTTTAGTGGTGAGCTTGGTAGTGCTGGTTTAATGGTTGGACTCAGTGGTCTTAGAGTTCTTTTCAAACCTGAAGGCTTCTGTGCTTTTAAGCATTTGTAKCAGTGGAGAGCTGTCACAGACATCTTTTATGAAAAATCCTTTCCTTAGGATTTTTCCTCCTGAGAAGCTGAGAGGCCTCAGGAACAAAATGCAAACATTGATTATCTGCTGCTGTGGAATGCAACAGGCGGGTCTGTGACTGGTCCATGTTGGATGTTTCTAATTAATGGCCAATCACAGCCCAGCTGGCTCAGACTCTCTGTCCGAGACACAAGCCTTTGTTATCATTCTTTGCTATTCTATTCTTATCTAGCCTTCTGATGAAATCCTTTCTTCTATTCTTTTAGTATAGTTTTAATGTAATATATATCATAAAATAATAAATCAGCCTTCTGAAACATGGAGTCAGGTCCTCGTCTTTTCCCTCATCCTCAGACCCCTGTGAACATGGTCACAGAGAGTAGCTGGCTAAAGATTCCCAGGCTTGGGRCACACATGAACTCAGGCTGGATAATCTAGGGTTTAACTACCAAGGATCTGTTCTCTTTATAAAATCATGAGAGGCAGACACTAAAACAAAAGACAACCTACAGATTTTTTTCCTTTTGAAAAAGTATTGTGTCAAAGACTGATTTTAAATGTGAAACTAAATGTAACTGTGAAGGGATTCTGGTCCAGAATTTAGCTCTTCAGGCAATTCTGGGGAGATAGTTTAGGAGCCAGAGTCTTGGTGGTATGATTAAATTCAGCTAGAAGCAATATAATTTGTAAATTATCATGTGGTTACCACCAATACTGTGTGATCTTTTTAAACGTGCAGATGTCTACACCCTTTGTGACTTTTCAAACACTTCTGTGTCTCTGCAGTTCTTTTAACTGGAATTCTTGGTAATTTTCATTATAGCTATTTTTATATCTGTTGAGTTTTTTGTGACTTAAGTCAGAGGAGTGCCTATATTTGAACATTTTGCTCTCTGCTGCATAGGACAGAAAAGCATAGCTCCTCTCTCTTTTAAAAGCTAAGCACCCCTTGAAGCATGATATATCTCAGCTAAGAGAAGTGATGCTGGTTCAATTCTGATGATTTTTTTCCATTGCAGCTAGGATGTGAGGGTGGAAGGCTGTCTTTTCCCATCTTGGGATAACTTCTCTGTACTCCAGGTTATCTTTGGAGAGCTGCTGAATTTATGTGTGCTGCTAGTGAGGATGTAGGACTGGAGGGCAAAGCACATAACGTGGCTGGTTTAGTATATTCCAGGATGGCACTGGAAAAAAACCAGCTCAATATTACATGTGCAATGTTATCACAAGGCTCTTAAAACTTCYCTTCATCACTCTTCCTCTTCAGGCTGCATTTTGAGAGGATGAGTAGATGCCCAGTTTTTACAATCTCCATGCTAAGGTATAATACAGACTAGAAGAGAGTGGATATTAAAAATTGCTAAATAAGTGGCAGGTGATGGTGGGGCAAATGGATTGTTACTGTCTGTGCTGACAGAGACCTCTGTACCACCTGTAAGTGGGGATTCTGGACTCCCTTGAGCCTAAATAAGCAATTAAATGAAACATTTGGAACATATTTTTTATTTGGTTGTCACCTAATGAATGGCTCTGTTGGAAAGATGTCCTGAACCAAGGGCTGTTCCACCACTGTTCCCAAAGCTACAGGGGAAGGGAACAGTGTGGATTAATCTCAGTGGCAACTGTCTCAGCTCCCACTAAACCCAATGCAAATGTTAGATGAGCCACTAATTGTTCTGTTGT
Organism: Cardinalis cardinalis; assembly: GCA_014549065.1. Taxonomy (NCBI): domain Eukaryota; kingdom Metazoa; phylum Chordata; class Aves; order Passeriformes; family Cardinalidae; genus Cardinalis; species Cardinalis cardinalis. Next base: position 98,294 of record JACDOX010000309.1, read on the forward strand.
TCTAGGCATTGATTAAGACTAAACTGCCTTTTCTTTTTTTTTTTACTTTTTTTTTTTTAACCTAAAATGCTGTCTTTCATTCTTGCTGTGAGCCTTATGTTAAAGGTTGCACTGAGCAACCTGGTCTAGTGGAAGCTATCCCTGCCCATGGGTAGGGGGCTTGGAGATACAACTTCAAGGTCCCTCCCAACCCAAACTATTCTGTGATTCTACTGATTCTTCTGTTGGTATGATGTTGCTGATTTAAAAAAGGAGGAGGAAAGTACAGGCTTGAACCACTTAGAGCTTGTAACATCTCCAGATGTGCAATTTGTRATGTTTTTCAATGGTTAGGATCGATGCAAATTACTTACAACAAAGGAGGTGAGCACAGTGAGGTCTTCTGCCCTGCACCTGTCAAAGTAGATGTCTGCCTGAGAATCAGTGACAGTTGTGCATTTCCAGATGTGCAACAGCTTTGGAAGTAACTGAGGTGAATGATCAGCTCCATCCCCATGCGAACCAGCAGGCTGCAAACCCCCAGTGAATGTACCAAGGGGATGTGCCAGGTTTACAGCAGAGGGATGGCAGGAATGCTCTAGCAGAGAGTGGGGATGGGGCTTTGAGCAGCCTGGTCCAGTRGAAGGTGTCCCCACCTATGGCAACAAGATTGGAACAAGATGATCTTTAAGGTTCCTTCCGACCCAAAACATTCTGTGGAKGTGGGCCCTAGAATATATCCTGAGATGTGCTGGAAGGTGGAAGCATCTGCTATTAGACTTTAAGTTTCCCAGATACGGATTGCATTTCTTTCTGTGATATATGGCACTAGGGAGACCTTTTGGAMTATGGCATGTGTTGTTGGGAATGCAGAAGAGAGGCAGGCAAAGGGGGATGCTTGTGCCCTTGCCCAGTCCCCGTTGTGCTCCAAGCAGCTGTTTGTAGAGGCAGAAAGGGCTCTGGAGGCTGTGGTAATCTGTGGAGGTTCAGCTGCCTGCCCAGGTGCAATAAATTCCACACTTAGGTCTGTAAGTAGGATAAATACTTTGGGTCTGAGACACTGGGGTGCTGAGGCAATACAAAACCCTAGAGAGGGAGAGCAGAATCAGAGGGCATGAGCAAAGCAGGAGCAAGGGGAGTAAGCACCCTTTACAGTACAGAAGGGAGAACAGAAAGGCTTTAAAAAAAAATCTCAAAGTGATTGTCATTACTTTTTTGCACAAAGTTTTGGAAGTAGTGTTGAATTCTCACTTTGGAAATGCCCCTGTTCCTTCTTTTGTGTAAGGACATTATTATAACGCCAATTATCATAAGATGTAAAAGTAGCTGTTTCTGTCTCTCGCTAAATCCCCTTTTGATGTCTCATTTTTAAGCCTGAACTCCTTTTTTTATTCCTCTTTGTTCAAATGCTTCTCTCCTTCTCTCATACAGCTATTAATAGCACCCAAAGAGAAACACAAAGTTAATGTTTATTTTAGAAGGAGCTGTGGTTGCAGTGTTAATATACTATTTTTTAAAATAGCCTGAAATAATTTTAGTATCAAGAATATGTGGAACAACATTAAAGTGTGACAATTAATCTCTTTTCCTTTTTTTGAAAATTACGCTTTGCATGTACAGGCTGAGTGAATAGCAATTATTGTTTCAAATAAAATACCTGAATAATCCTTGAAGCAGAACTTCACCAAAACAAACTTGTGCAGCCACATCACCTGCAGMTTTGATCTTTTTGATTTCCTTACACTATAAGGATCAGTCTCAAACTGAGGTCTTATTGTTAAATAATAGGTGAATGAAGGAACAGCCAGGTCTCTGAGAGAGTTTGTCACCTGAAAGTTGACAGAAGCCATGTTGTCTGGAGYAGAAAATTTTTAGGACTAGAAATCATGCATGTTGAACTTCCAGACTCATTTCTTATACGTAGTCTTTGATCTCACCTGTATTCTTGAGCACCCACTTGTCACAGACATCTTTTATGAAAAATCCTCTCCTTAGGATTTTTCCTCCTGAGRAGCTGAGAGGCCTCAGGAACAAAATGTAAACATTGATTRTCTGCTGCTGTGGAATGCAACAGGTGCATCTGGGATTGGCCCATGTTGGWTGTTTCTAATTAATGGCCAATCACAGTSAGCTGGCTCAGACAGAGAGTCTGAGCCACAARCCTTTGTTATCATTCTTTGCTATTCTATTCTTAGCCAKCTTTCYAAGGAAATCCTTTCCTCTATTCTTTTAGTATAGTTTTAATGTAATATATAYCATAAMATWATAAATCAAGCCTTCTGAAACATGGAGTCAGATCCTCRTCTCTTCCCTCATCCTAAGATCCCTGTGAACACCGTCACACCCACTATGTACTCTCAAGAAACAGACTGAGTTTTTTCAATCAAGACCCTGAAAGCAGTTCATGCCTGAAGAGCACTTCCCTCTTCCCTTCCTAGGCTGAGCAGTGCAGGATCAGTGCTRTAGTTCATCAAGAATTTTGGCAGCCTCCAGATGAGAAGATTAACACAGAATTGTTTTCACATCACAGCAACACCCTCAGAGCCCTGTCAAAGTCAGGTTGTGTCAGATGCTGGCCAAAGAGAAGCCCACTTTAACAAAATTGTGCTCCATCCTCAYTATGAGTAGATGATTGGCCTGAATGCTTCAAGTTGTGAAGATTAGGCTTGTGTTGGAAGAGAAAGAAAATATTGTTTCACTTTAAGGGGAGGGAAACTTAGACTCAAATTCCTTACTGACTTCAAGGCTGTCTGTCATCAAGTGGGCAACTTGAGAGAGATGTTAATTTATAGCTCTTGTTTTACTAAAAAATTTTATTTCTTTTGCAGTGTAGGTTTTTGTTGGTGTTSTTGAACCTAGGAAATATTTTTCATTTAGTGGACAAAAATAATAGAATTTCAAAGGATGTGGATTCTGAAAATATTTTACAGCGTAGATTACATTGCAGTTGCAGTTAAGTACAGCTGCTATTTGGCATAATCCTTTCTTTTTTTGTCTATCTCTTCTTCTTTTTTTTTTTCCATTTCNCCCCCCCCCCGCTCCACCTTATTGAACCATTTCATTTGCAAATATTTCATTTTTGTTTGTGAAATAACTTTGGTCCAGCCCAGGCAATCTATCATTGTTTAAAAAATTACACAGTGCAAAGAACATATTATTGAGATGTATAGTGTTTATAAGTGTGGTCTCAGATTGATAAATCATGTCTTGTGCTGTTGAAAAACCAAGAAATGAATTGCTTTGCTATGACCTTGGAGTCTGAGATCAGTCAGTTTGTCTATTAGATTTTTCCATGTCCTTCTCACTTCATTTATTCCTTCTTTTCCAAAACACCAAGAAATAGTAGCTGTATAGCAAGCCACCAGAGCTTGATATCATCAGACATTTTATAAAATCAGGATATCAAAATGTTTGATAAAATCTATTTTTATACTGTKTTAAAATAATGTGAATGTCATGTCTAGCTAACGTGTGCCGCCCATTCATTCTAATTATATGGTGGCTGAGATGCTAAAACTCTTCCAGCTCCYGGCCGTTTGTGGCCATCTGATTTTTGGCACTTCTCATTAAAATGCAGCCCCCTACCAAAGTGAGTCAGAAACTTGAACTGCAGTGTTGCTCATTGTCAATCTAGCCACTGATTAGGGATCAGATTCCCAGTAAGCAAAAAAGTAAAAAATCTTTTCAGTGTTAATTGAGAGGATGCAAAACTGTGATATTTCTCCCTCTCTGCTTCTTACATTTTTTGGTTGTTATTTTATAATTTAATGACAATTCCTGAAGAGGAATATTAATATCAGTACTCTTAGACACTTGAAAGATTCATCTGTTTGGAGTTTGAAATCTTTCTTGTATCATTATATTCTGCTTATTCCTAAAAGATACATTTGACTCCAATTCATTTTCTTCATGTCAAGCTACAGTGCCAAATATTCRGTGCAGAAGTTATAGGATTACATTGTGATATTTGACCTTAATATAATGAAAAGAGACAAATGCTAATCTTTCCAGTATTTTGTAAAGCCCATTTGCTCATGTGAATCCATCAGATTACCTTAAAGGGAAAACCAGGTCAGTTAAGTGAGAATTTGCATTTTTTCCTATATATATTATTTGTGTCTTGGTAGATTTTTTGCACTTGAATACTTATTCTTCATCATAGAATAAGTATTCTTCATCATAGCTCCCCCCAGCTGTTTCTATGTCTCTTTAATAGAAGTTTTATACTTTCTAAATTTGACTGTATCTAACAGCATTGCAGTCTGCTTAAATTCCTTCAGTTATCTGGGAGGCATCTCAGATGAGGTGTCCAAACCTGGTGAATTCAACAACAATTTCTGCAGTTTATTTTTGCCCTCTGTAAGTGATAAAATCATGTTTTCAGATCTAGAAAATCCTTTAATGGGGAGTTGAATCTACCAAATAAAGAAAACAAATTAATTTACTAGCTCAAACCTACTTTCAGGAAACCAAGCATGGGTTTTGCTATTTGTAAAATGTATGAAAAACATTTAATTAAGAATGTAATTCAGTAGTATTTGTGTGTGTTTGAGAGGGACAAATAGACAATTACTAGCTAGTGAGGAGCTGACTCACCAGCTGTTCTTAATAAAATTATCTTTCCTTTACTTTTGCTTTCTCACTAATCTTATTGGCTCCTTACTATGACTCACATCTTCAGCTCATTAATTATTGTTTCTTTTAGAAATTACTAATAATTMATTTCTGAAACTAAGTATTTCCGTCTTGGATGCATGATTTCTGACCTCTCAGTATGGGAAGAAACTTTTCTCCTTTCATAAATTTGTTTTATTCTTTTTAGTTGGAGGATGGTGCTCTTGCTGGAAGTTGGAAATTCTCTTATGAACGGGACTCAACCATCCTGAGTGGCTTTGCCTTTTATTTATACTCTTTCTTCACTCTTAGTTTGGGAGATTTTACACCAGGCTTCTCAGGGCCCCCTCCAACCTGGCCTTGAATACTCCTGAGTTCTGGCTCCAACCTTTCCTTTCTTCACTCTTGCACTAGTTTGAAAGCAAATCAGTAAGAGACTCCACGTCAGATCTACAATTTAATAGGAAAATTAAAATAAATGCAAAAAAAAAAAAAAGGCTTAACCTTACACAGTGAGGATACAACCTCAGGATACACCCTGACTCCCTGTGGGTCAGGGTGGTGGTAGCAGTCCCATTAAATGGTGACTGCAGCCCTCCTGCAGTGACAGGTGTGGCTCTGTTGAAGCAGTGATCCTGTAGAAAGGCCTGGTCTTCCTCTGAATGTCCAGTGGTGGTTACGTAGCTCTTGTCCTCTGAGAATCCAATAGATATGACTGCTTCTGGTGCTCCAAGTCTCAGATTATATCGAGTTAGGAATGCTTGGCTCTTCCCCCTGGGCGGAGCCTCTCACAACGGGATGGTGTAATGACTCTTGAAAAGAGTCATTCAGTGAGGCTTGATGGCCCATTMACAGAAGATATCCCCTGGAGTTATCAGGGATGAGTCATGGAAGAGATAAAGGACACTGCCCCACCTGGTTTTAACAGGTGGTCATAGARTACATACTTTTGGTTACATCTTACATTGTAACTAAGACTACTCTCCATCCCACCCCTCAGGAGATGTGCCATAAATGCCCTAACCTTGACAATCTGTTGGTTCTGCTGACAAAATATGATTGAGTTTCATGTGATACATGCAAATGATTCAAGGGTTGCAACTTGCTTGTGAGCCCTAATTGGGTTCTGTCTGTGATAGGATTTGTTGAGGGTCACTGAATTCACAAAATATTTCCAACCAGAGTAAGAAGTAAAACTGTGATTTTAACTGTGTTACCAGCTTGAGGTAAAAATGGGGAAAGAGTCAGAATGGAATTGGATGGCAACCCAAACTAAAATCCAAACAATTGGTTTCTTTCTTTTTTTGTTAACTTCAGTTACATTGGACTGGATTTTTGGATTTGATAATGTGGGTTATCCTGTAGTCTTATAGTGAAGACATTTCTTTGGCCCTGTAATTTTTGAGACTTTCRACATAGTAGGTACCATGTATAATTAAGTGAGGATGCAGATTCGATCCTTCTGTTCTTGTTTTCCTTATTCTTGGCTGTTGAATGCAAATTCCTCCTGCCTCACCTGAGTGTCCTCTGCCCCGTAGGTGCATGAGGTCCTACTTCACAGCAGTGCTGGGTCACAAGAGAGAATAGAGAGCACAGTGTGCTGTGCAGTCTGAGTCTGGAGGGACCCAGATTTATGTAGAAAACACTGCAAATCCCCAGCCTTGCCTTTGACAGATGCACCTTGTTGTGTCTGAGCAGTGCTCTGAATTCACCAGAGCAAGAGATGCGGGCAGCAGAGGATCTGGGAAGATGACTCACTGCATTAATTCACCTGTCATCTGGGTGGTCACGGGGAGCAAAGGCTTCAGCAGCAGGGATAACAAAAGGGCTGCAGATTTCATTGGGCACTATTCCTCTTCCTTTCCTCTGAGACAGGCAGAGGCAGCCACTGTKTGTGCCTGCTGCTTTCCAGAGGCTGCATGTTTTGCTAAGACATTTAGTTAGGGATGCTGTTAAGTCTATGATGTTCAGGGATGTGTATGTGACACGTATTCAGTACATATTATCAGATATTGTTATTTATTTTTCCTTTCCCCATGTGCAGTTACTTGCTTTTTTTCCCCCTACCCCATTTTTTTGGGGTGCTTATGTCACTGTTGAGTCCTGTGGTGAAATTCTACACCATGGGAGAGATGACCCTGGGATGCTGTATCTTTGTCATTGGCAGCTGATTTCTAAACCCCAGTTTAGCATTTGAATTGGTTCAGCCGTATTCAGGTCTTTCTAACTCCTACTTCCTCTTTATTATCTTTCTGTTTTATGTAAAAAAAAAAAAAAAGAAAGAAAAGAAAAAAGAAAAAAAAAAAAAAGAAAGAAAAGAAAAAAGGAAAAAAAAAGAAAAGTATTGTTCTGTTTAGAAATTGACTGCAGTGAAAAGCTATCTGTGACAGGCTTTAAACTGATATGCCAGTCAATATGAGTAAATTAGAAAAGAGAGTGATGTAATCTATAGTGTCTGTAAAGATTTCAAAGATGTACCTTGATCATTAATTAAGACAATAAGGATGTCTCATAGAACTGCAGTTGAGAAGACTAATAATTCACTATTGAATGAAGCAAGGCAAGGTCACTTGTATAATTGCCTGTTCTAACATTTATATTCCTTGTATAAAATACTCCTACTCAYATAAAAGTCAAGCTGAAGGCCGTGGAAATATTCAGGACGAGACAATGCAGTTTTCATACCTAAAGTTTTGTGCACACTAAAGAAACACAGTAGTTGTCTTTTTCTATGTATTTGTTTGATTTTTATAGAYTGAATTATTATCTTGTACAGAGTTAACTTATAGCACACACCTGGCATGGGTGTTGGAGAACAGTGAGTGGGAAAATGGCAGAATAAAAATGAGTGCTATAGGTGCATGGTTAGATACAGTRTTGCTGTGCTGGGTTTTATCTGTGGATATGTGAGTTGAAATTAATAGTGCTACCTCTGCTCTTTTTCCCCTAATTGTCTGATAGAGACTCTGATTCTAATTCCTTTTATGTCTCAAAAATGTAATAAGGATACTGCCAAGACATTAGTCAGAAATCAGGAAGGTAGTCTGTGATGGTGTTCACAGGGGTCTTAGGATGAGGGAAGAGATGARGATCTGACTCCATGTTTCAGAAGGCTTGATTTATAATTTTRTGATATATATTATATTAAAACTATACTAAAAGAAGAAAGGATTTCATCAGAAGGCTAGCTAAGAATAGAAAAGAAAGAATGATAACAAAGGTTTSTGGCTCAGACTCTCTGTCCGAGCCAGCTCACTGTGATTGGCCATTAATTAGAAACATCCAACATGGGCCAATCMCAGATGCACCTGTTGCATTCCWCAGCAGCAGAYAATCAATGTTTACATTTTGTTCCTGAGGYCTCTCAGCTTCTCAGGAGGAAAAATCCTACGGAAAGGATTTTTCGTAAAAGATGTCTGKGACAGTAGTCAGCTACCTGAAAAATCAAATCTATGCAGCAAACATAGGTGGAGGATGAAAGGAAAAAGGTGAATTGCAAGGGCAGAGAGTGTAATACCATACTGCTATATCCCAGGACACAGGGGCAGTAGTGGTTCTGTTCTGTGTGTGCTCTTGGGTGGGAGGAGGGTAAAGCAGGGTGGGAGTGCATGCTGCCTGAGGGATTGTCCTCCTCCTCTAAGGCAGATCTACATTAAGGCAATACTTCAGAAGCCATTGCTTTGATATGTTTGTTTCTGTTTATGTAGACTCTGTGGCTTAAGATAAAAGAACCAACTTGAAATGAAAATGACTGGATGAATTCCTTCAGAATCCTGGAGACAACTGGAACTTTTTGAAGATTATTTGTTAGAACTATTTGATAGTTCTAAAAATGCATCATTGGGGCAGGATCCTGGGAGGATGGGAGAGGTTCCTACAAACCCACCAGATGAATGGACATGTGAATGCCTGGGCTGCTGTGATGCCTGTCCTTATCTCTTTTTTTTTTATCCCGAGCCAGTGGAGAAAGGGGGTCTGGACTAATTCTTCTGAGGCGATGATGATTGAGCAGGCTGGTCAAGGGGAAAGTGTCCCTGTCCATGGCAGAGGGTGGAGCTAGATGATCCTTAAGGTCCCTTTCAACCAAAACTATTGCATGATTTCAATCTTTTGGTTTTTACAAGTGACTGTTTTCGTTAGTTCATAGGTGACAATGGAAGGTATGGGTGAGGTTCTGCTTGCAGTGTACACAGAAGGGACAAACATCTACATGGAAGTGCACACTTAGGATCCAAGCCCTCAAACAGCCTTTCCTCTGCCAAGCCTGTGGCACCTCTTCTGAGGAAGCAAAGTCCAGGGAGCTCAGGTGGAGCTTCCTGCTCTCCCTCCTGCTCCGGAGTGGAGAAGGTGTGTCCTGGSTGCCAAGACTGTGGCTGGCTGCTGCAGAGGGTCCTGCAGCCACTCTGTTTCATGGAGCCTTGGTATCTCCAAGGTGTGAGGATATGACAAGCCCGTGTGCTGGCCCTGTCTGTCCCCACAGTGGCTATCTGTCTGTGCCCACAGTGGCTATTCAGTGTGTGGTGCATGGTGCTGTGCCACTGCACAACAGATTGCTCCTTTCTAGCCCTTGTGGCTCATTTTGTTTGCCAATGTGATAACCTGCTGAGTGTAAGGTCTGTTTGCATTTCTGTTGCTGGTTTTACTTTTTTGTTTTTTTAAATCACTTCTGTTTGTTTACGTGAATCATGGTTACTATGAATCAGCTCTCCTAAGGAAGTAAAACAAATGTTTATCCACAGTCTCTCTGGCTAGCTAGAAAAATTGTAATCTGCTTTACCAGCAGGGTAGTGTAACACAAAATATTGTAACCTTTGAAGTTTCCATTGCCCTGGGTTTTCCTTCATCTTCACCAGCTAAAACACATGCAAAACTGTTCTATTTCTATTTCACTGAGTTACATAGCAGTTCCAGTAGAGAAGGGTGACAGTTTCCTCTTCACGGGAAACCTGAGTTGCTCAGCAAAATATTCATGGTGGGAATAAAAATCCCTTGCAAGACKGATGCTCTGCTGCAGAACAGAGTTTATTTTACTGGAGAGATGATGGGTTTCTCAGGGCTGAGCAGCTCTTCTCTTGGCCACAGTGAAGGTTCCGTTAAACATTTTCATTCTCTTTTGGCGGTTCATAAGCAGGGGGCCTGGCTGAAATTACTGTAAAAGTGATGGGCAATAGTGTATTAGGGGTAGATAGAAACATGAGTAAATTCACTAGGGTGAGAAGTTCAGCTGAGGTGATTCAGAGCAGTCACTGAAGCTGCACCTCACATCTCCTGTCCTGGGTCCTAGGGGTGTTGCACTCYTTGTGAAAGCAAGTGTGTTTTATAGAATTTCTAGTGTGGGTGCTGCTCTGTGTTGTAGGTAAACCTCTCCCAGATTTTCTCCTTCCCACTTTAAAATTGGAACCTGGCTTTGTCTGATACTTGAGCTCTTATTTCTGTGTTTACCAACAGCATTAGCTCTTGTGGAGGTGACTCAGAGCACTTGCCCTAATGTTTTGGTCTGAGATTTAAATCTGTGTTTCAAATAGCACTGAAATCTTGCTGTAAACCCCAGCCAAACCCCTGAAACTCCTTATGAAATTACAGGTCAGCCTTTTCTCATGGGTACTGTCAATGTTGGTTTATAGACTGGCTATAGAAAAAGAGGTCTCACAGCCATTTATCCTGGTATTTGTGAAAGCAAGTGACCCCAAATACCTATGGTTATTTATATAGGGCAGCAACAGCTGCTTTAATTCATAGTGCAATCTTGTGATCTGTATGTGGTGCATTGTCTCCTGGAGCCAGAAGGGGATGACTMTCTTCTGCCACTTTTTATTTCATTTTCTCTTTAATGCTGAGCCTCAAAAATGAGGAAGAGCAGAGTGCTAAGGCAGTGTTAGGTAAGCAGGGTGTTACACCAGCACATGTAGCAGCATCTTGCTTGCCATTAACAGTAAATCTTTTACTGGAGTTTMCCATTAGGCTGATGCTGGCTGGCACCATCTGACAGAGGTGGTGAGATGACTGTCAGAGAAAGTAAGACAGATTTTTACTGGGATAAGATACAAAATTGGAGAATAAAATACAAACAAAGCAATGGGCAACAAAAATTGCAAGGGCCATATGCTCTTTATTGCAGTCATGCACATCAGATTGGAGTATTATAATGCACAAAGAGTTAATAACACATCCCATGCCACCATGGGATGGCATGGTCACAATTCCAATAGCAATGGTATTACACACACAAGAAAAGGAATATGTTCCACTTATTTCAGTCAGCACAATGACTTACTCTGACACAGTCTTTTTGTATGAGATGTTAAATGAAGTTCTCTTATCTGATTGTTCATTTTTAATAGGTAGTGAGATTGCTGGCTTGTATTTGAGATATGTAATAGTCATATAAAAATGAGACAATTTGGCTTTGTATATCTTTCCTGCAGATGAGTACATAATTTCCTGTGTTACAGCAGAATTTCCATCAGGGAGAATTGATCTTTATCTAGTGAATGCTAAGATTGTTATTCCCCTGCACACTCCTTCACAGCATGGTGGCTGTTTTATGTGAGTGCTTATGGGTGTGCAGATGTTCTGGGAGCAGGTTCTGGTCACTTACATGTTGATATTTGGCTGTGAATATCTTGGAATTTTAAACACAAAGTGACAGTGATATTTTATTTATGGAACGACTATTGTTAACYAAGTGACCATTAGGGTTTTTAGTCATTTAAATTACAGTACAGCCTATRTCCATGAAATGTAAACTAAGAGGATTTATATAAGATTAGTAATGCTCTAGGGGTGCTGTGAAGTGAATGATCTGCATTTCACAAGTAGCGGTGCTGTGGCTTATTATGTCAAACCTCATTCACTTGCAGCACTTGCTGTTGAACAAGTGCTGTTATTTCCATCTTCACCTTGACATTATGTTTTGTTTCTTGTCAAAAATGGACTATACAATAACAGKATTTAATTTTTTGAAGTATGATGGAATGAAAAATCCCTTACAAGTATAGTTTTGATACCATCATTTGGAAAGATCTGATAGCAATTTAGAGACCTCCTCCATAGATAATCAGAATGGATAATGAATAGGAGCACTCTGRTATGGCAAGAGGTTTAACTTCTATGTGGGGGTGTTTTAAAGGAAAGAAAATTTCCATTCATCTAGCACTGTAAAGGAATGACAGGCACTTCTAGTTTATCGTATCTGTTTATTACAGGAAAAAAACAGTTGCTAAGCAAAACCAGATAAAAGTAAAGATTTATCCACAAGGAATGTAGAAGACCATGAAATTCATTTTCCTTGGGCAAAACTCCCATTAGAGGATAAGCTGCTTGTGAGTCTAAGGAAGAAATATTTCAATGGATGTGGAAAAAAAGCAGCAATGCTTTAGGATTCTTGCTTGGTGATTGTAAAAGTCATGAGCAGAGGCTTTTTCTTAGTTSCAGGCTATCCCAGACATGAAGAGATACAAGCTTTAGGCCACCTCAGCTTGGTGTGAAGTGTTGACAGAGTCATGATGCTGTACTGGAATGACCCTGGAGTGCAGTGAATTACATATTTTCTCTGCTTTTAAGAATATATTTTTGCCCACAGAGGCCCAAAAGCTGCCATTTGCTTTGTGCTTATTTTGGTTACTGAAAAAATGTCTTGCAAGCATTATTGCTAAACTAACACATAAATTTGTCCTGTTCCCCAGAGCTGGTCTTTTTAAATGAGGTTCTGCAAGAAAAATGAAGACAGAATTTTTAATAGGATCTGTTGCAATGTACAGAAAAAGGGGTAATGATTTTAAACCAAAGGAGAATAGGTTTAGATTAGCTACGTGGAAGAAGGKGTTTACAAYTGTAAAGCATTGGAATGGGTTGACRGTGGTGGATGTCCCATCCCGGGAACATTCAAGGCCAGGCTGGGTGGGGTTCTGAGCTGTCTGATCTAGTGGAAGGCGTCTGTGCTCTTCCCAGGGAAGTAGGACTATATAGCGTTTAATGGTCCCTTTCAACCTAAATCTTTCTATGATTATCTAGGTTTGCTTTCAAATGCAGAAGTCAGGGAGGCTGGTGGTGGACAGGCCCCTGTGGAGTGCCAGGGTGTAGGGATTTTTGATGGCCAGTACATGGTCCTTTTAAGCTGATGTTATGGGTCAGGATAAGAGATAATGTGGTAAATTCTGCATGAACCCTCATTATCACTTTCATTTTAGGATTTTAGCATGGAAGAGTAGGGCACTTTTGCAGAGGGTACRCTGAACAATGTGCAATTGCAAAGATGAGTCAGCCTTAAAATCCTGAGACTCATTGATTATACTGTCCAAGGTAATTGAAATAGGCTACCAAGTCTGGCTATTTCATGTCACTATCAACTGCAGGGAACTTGATTTGTAGCAGAGTTTCAGAATTAACTCTCTAAGGTTATGTTTAAGGTTATGTTTAAGATTTGTCAGTCTGAACACAGAAAAAGGAAACTTCAGCCTTACTGGCCATTCTGAAAATTGTGCATATTTTGATTCATGATATCACTTCATCAAAAAAGACAAGGATAAGCTTTTCTCCTATGCCTGTGATTGTAGTTTCAGCATTATGAAGTTTTAGTGAGAGAGGATTTCAGCTTACTGTTTCCCTACTCAAAGCACAGAAGGTAATAAAATAGAAAAAGTTGAAATTCCCATTTGAACTCCATTCAAGTGCTTCCAGTTACTGTGTGCTGCAAAGGCATATTTAAGCTCACATTTGAAGTTTTCTGAATTTCTGTTCTAAGTCAGAACTCCTGTAGAGTTGTTTCAGTGGCTGTGTAGGCTGTCCCACATCTGTAGGTTCTTTGCTGGTCTGTCCTTAGCAAGATGAGAATTTCCCTGCTTTCTGCAGAGAAAACAATTTATCTGCCAGATAGCCACCTTCATGGCAGTGCAGTRTTGTTAAGACATCTCCTTTTAATTTCATTTACACCTTTTTGTATCTTTAAAAATGCTAATGCTTTAAGGCACCTGCATTTACCATTTTTCTCATTTTGAATTTCTTCAAAAGAAGACCCTGTCTTGGTAAATGATATTTCAGTTTCCATGGTGCTCCTTATTACAAATAGCTGCTCTTTTCATCACCAAACGGTGCAATTTTCATTCATGCTGAAATATCAATYGTAACATACAGTAGCAAATTGTTCCTTTATGATCCTTGTCATTGTGGAAACTCTCCTGCTCAAAATCAAATGTCAAGGAATTAAGCAAGTACAAAAAATCTGACTCCTTTTATGCACATACATGCAGAGATGTATGCTCTTCCCTCTGTGCTCTGTGCATCTAAGCATTTACCCTCCTTTATTTCTGTAAGGAGTCATTAATATGCTACCAGTGATGCTTCCCAAAAAGTCCAGCTTTTAGAGGGGTTAAGGGGATAGCATTCCTTCCTGTACCTTCCACTGGAACTGAGTGAGGAGTTTGGTATTCAGGGTACTTGTTGCCTGGCTGTGAGTGTGAGTAGATCATTTTGGGAATGATAGCAGCCTTGCCTGCTCCCYTGCATTCCTCAAAGTGCTGCTCTGTCATTTGCCCTGGCCCAAATTACAAACGTAGATAATAGAAATACTCACAGATCAAGGCAGGGCTCTGCTTCCACCCCAGCCCCACTCCCTGCAAACCCTGAGGTACTTGTGGCAGTGTGGGGAAGGTACTGTGACAGGCAGCACTGTTTTTTAGTGGGATTCCTTTAACAGCCACTGTGATCTCTTTCCCTGGCCATGATATTGTTATGCAGGAGATGATGGGTTAGGTTTCTCAGCCACGTGGCCTGATTGGCACATTTCCCAGATCAGGTTCCCTTGTTTATGATTCTAAATATCCCTCACTCACCCACTGCCAACTGTTGCCAGTGGTCCATCTTTCCTAAGAAAAGTGATCCTGTCTGGAGCAAGTAGACACTGTTCATAAATCAGGTGCTCAGGGAATTAATAATTTCAAATTCCCAGTAGAGCCTGCTGTGTTGCAGACATCTTTTATGAAAAATCCTTTCCTTAGGGTTTTTCCTCCAGAGAAGCTGAGAGGCCTCAGGAACAAAATGTAAACATTGATTATCTGCTGCTGTGGAATGCAACAGGTGCATCTGWGATTGGCCCATGTTGGATGTTTCTAATTAATGGCCAATCACAGCCCAGCTGGCTCAGACAGAGAGCTGAGCCACAAACCTTTGTTATCATTCTTTGCTATTCTATTCTTAGCTAGCCTTCTGATGCAATCCTTTCTTCTACTCTTTTAGTATAGTTTTGATGTAATATATATCATAAAATAATAAATCAAGCCTTCTGAAACATGGAGTCAGGTCCTCGTCTCTTCCCTCAACCTGAGATCSCTGTGAACAYGGTCACACCGCTGTAATAAATTGAACTAYTTTTGATACACAATCACTTCAGTTCTTCCCTTTTGTATTTATTTAAGTCTGGCAATGAGATATGTGATGATATGGAGTAGTTAAGAGGAAGTTAGACCCACTAGACCAACTAAATAAAGCAGCTTGGAGGAAGTGCTTTGGATTGTGCCTCTGTCCCCTTTCCCCTTCATTTCCATACAGGAGCTGGGTGCAGGCAGATGTTTATTTTTTACAGCCCTGTGTAAGGTTTGTTTTTATGGCTTCCTTGCCTGCAAGCAAGCACCATGATTTACTAGTTCTTCTCATAGTGATCTACGCTATTGACAGTACTGGGAACACTTCCACAAATAGACCTCAGGAGAAAATAAAATGCTGGAACTTTCTTTGAGAGAGCYGAGGTGTTCCTTTCATCTTCTGGCTGGGAGAGAGCTGGGTAATAAGGGTAAAATCTCAGGTTTTGTCTCTCTGGTGGAAAAGGTCACAAACTTCCTTGAGGACAATAATGTTCCCCACAAATGAAATAAAAGGAGGGTGATGTTAAATGATGATGTAAGATAGCAACATAGAAGTAATTCATCAAACCCAGGAATGACAGTATATTTGTATTTGAATACTCTGAATTTAGGCTCTGCTGCTCTTTAAATGACAAGCTGTTGTGAGAGTGGCAGACAACCTTTTGACTAGGTTGAACCTAAACCTCACTTTTATTGCAATACACTAGATAAATAATCATTGTCTTCTGGCCATCTTCACTACCATTTTTCAGGTTCTGAAATGCAAAATGCAGATCCTTTGCTAGAGATCCTGCATTTTCCAGGCACCTGGCTGTTCTCTGGTTAAGCCTCCTAGACTCTTAACGATAAGCACACTTGAGTTTCTAAGGTAGGCCTAGTTCCCTGCAGGCATGACTGTAGCAGTAGGAAAGAAAAGCAAGCTCCTTGGGACTTTCAGGTTGTCAGGAGGGATGTAATAACGCCATTTCTAATAACCAAATGTGGATTTTATTTTGCACTTGAACTTGGGGTCAAGTTACAGTGCAAAATAAAAGCCACATTTGTTTATTCACACGTCTTTTGGAAACAGTTGTAAACTTAGTACAATAAGTTTGCAACATGAAGATGTTAAACACTGGCACTTGATGTACTTACAGAAATAGAGTTGACTGAGAAATCACAGGGGGCGGTTAATATTTTATGTTTCAAGTCTGTATTCCACTTCTTCTTTTAAAGAGATTTTAAAAATTAGTCCCCATAGTAGCTCTGTGTTCTGCCTCTTATGCTTAATTTCTGGCTCCTAGGAGCGCTCACATGCCTGCTATAGAAGAAAAGGCTAAGCAGAGACAGAGTGACTAATATTTAGTACTGTAATCTCAAAAGTTCTTTGTGTATTTAGCTGTCATCTTTGACATCTGCTGTGTTGGCATAGTTTTCTTCGGGAATGCCAGTAGTCCTATGCATTCCATGCAAAATGATTCAGGATCCTGCGTGACCATGAAGAGTGTCTCTGGCTGGTAGTCCARGCTTCAGAGTTCATTTTGCTCTTCCAAGAAAGACGTTTCATAAAAGGTATTGACTTGACAGGGTGGGGCTTGACATAAATCAGCRCTGTGGTCAGATATCTGGCTTGGCAACCTGAGTGTACACAAAGACATCACAGCCAACTTTAAACATCTATTAAAATAAAGCCAATCCCCTTGTGAGCATAACAACTGTTCTCAGTTTCTCAAGGGCTGTGGACAGATTTGCCTCTTGAGACTTGAGTTGGGAGAGTTTKCCTGAAAGGAGATATTTTATGGAGGAGTGTTACTCTGTGCAATTAATACCTAAGTCTTAAGGCAGTACTTATGCTGATTAGTTTTTGAGGAAAACCTGTTGGAAAAAGTGCTGAAAACATCTGAGAAGTTAATAAAATTTCCTGTCTTTTGCAGCACACTGAATACACAGTATGACCCTTTAAAGTCAGTTGGTCATGGAAGACCCTATTTACAAACTGTAAGCAATTATAATCTCAACCAGTGAAGCCAAACACTGAGAAGACAATAAGTAATTAGCAYAGCAGAAGTTCTTTTCTTCTCTTGCTAGGTGGTAGAAGGCAAGAAGGCTTTTAAATGCAGACTGTAGCCTGATTCTTCACTCTTTTATCCCTGTGTCATGCTGCTGTGTCTCTGAAGTAAGAGATATGGAACCAAAGCATGGAAATGAATATGGGGAGCCCTTTAAAACTTCACTCCAGCAGTAGCTTCCATGGAGCATGTGGTGGTGTAAATGGGAGTGCAGCTTAATGACTGGGCTTTCCTTTCTTTCATTCCTCCTCTCAAAATCAAAAAAAGATCACAGGATGATGAAGGGCAGTTAYATAATTGAATATTGTCTAAGCTGCAAGCCCACAAACTGCAAGTTCCTCTGCTCTGGAACATAAGGATGGAACATATTGGAAGGCAGTGCWGGGAGGAGATGATTTGCTGATGGGAATCTTCAATAAACAAAACAATAGCTTGTCACTGAAGTCAGCAGTTGCCGAGACACGGGTTAGCATGTAGAAATATGTGGATCTGAGAGGTGCTGTGATGATGCCCATCCCTTCTGTCTCTCTATTCCTGGCTTTGATTCAATCCTGGGAGGTGACCTCCTTTGAAGTTTTACATCTGCCTTTTCTCCTAGCAGATGGATGAGATTGTAGTTTTTTCACCTGTTGACATGGTGAGGAGGATTTGATCCCTTCAGTGTAAAGTCTGGTATTATAGGCTGCTTTTTACATGAAAAACATGTCAGGGATAAGTGAGTTTATATTGAAATGTGCTGCTTGCTGTCCAGGATTTAGGATTGCCACAGCTCATGGAATGACTGCCTGGGAATGGTGAGAGACATAGTTTGGACTCCGGAACACAGTGCTTACTAAGGCAAGCCTGTATGTCTTCTAGTCTTGCACTGAAGTCCTGGAAATATTAAATTTCTCTTGCCACTTTCTGTATTTGATTTTTTTTT